>CM044900.1:53079323-53679323 GCA_024500145.1 Gentiana dahurica var. dahurica
AGTTCTGGAGATTTTATAATCGTTGAAACATCATGAACAAAGCATTTCTAGTTAGACAGTATTTGGAACTGATAAACTAGTGGGAGCTTAGTTCTGGGGATTTTCTGATCTTTGAAAAATCATAAATACAAAGTGTTGCTCGTTAGACGGTATTTGGAACCGATAAACTAGTCGGAGCTTTGGTCTTATGATTTAACGATTAGAAAAATCGATAGTCCGAGCAAGTAACACTGAACATCCCACAGTTCAAGAGTAGTGTCTACTCACACGAACTGCTAGTTCAAGACTATTTCCATCTAAGGAAAGTCGAGAATGGGAAAGAATGTTTATACGTGTTAGTCATCTAGACTAAGTAGTTTTAAACTGTGATGATCGGAGGAATTCACTATTGTTTTCACAGATACAATAGTATGATTGTCCTTGGCTTCCCAAGCTTCACAATCTACAAGACTATCACTCCTTGACTGCAACAGCTATCACAGTTTCAACTCCCTCTCAGATTGCCTCTGATTCAGTTGCTTCAGTTTGATGTGAATGTGATTCACACACTTGGTTGATCAATCTCAGCGCCAAGTATGACTTTGTAGCTCTGATATCTGAGTTGATCACTAGATGTTTCCTTGTAAGTTCAGAGAAAAGGATTTTCAAATTGACAGAGTTTTCACTTGATTTTTTTTTTCTGTTTTTTCGTTTTCGTCCTGTCTGTCAATGCCTTCTATTTATAGCCTTAAATAACCTTGATTTTGAAATTCTGTGCGTTGGCTATATTAATGAGGGAATAATCCTTGATTTTATTCTTGACTCCCCCTTAATTGCATTCTCCTTGATTTCAGTGATCGGATTCTTTCTTCAAACGTATAGCAGAAAATCCGTCCTTGATTGATCCTCTATTGATTGTGCATTTAATGCATGATCTTCTGAATCTTCAACGTATACTAAATCTGATCTGGTAAGTGTGACTTCGCCGTTTTTAGAACGGTGGAGTGATCCTTCTGACTTAGCCGTTTTATCTTTTCCTTTACCGTTTCGTCTTTACTCAGCCGAAAGTGAGTCTGCTTTGCCGATTCACTGTTTTCTTCTTTGTTTCTGTTTGAGGAGAATCTTTGTACTTCACTGATCTTTGATTTGGGTGAGATCAGTGTACACCATATTAGAATATTAATGTACATCACTTGTAGTATAACTTAGACTTGTCCAAGGTCATCACAGACTTCCTTGGTTACAAGTCAGACCTTTAATGTCTGCATTGCTTCTCTGCTGGTGCTTGGCTGGATTCACTCTGCCGAATATCTTTTTTTGCTTTGCCGTCCTACCAACTTGTACAATACTTGTCTGACTCAACTTATACAACATGTCAGACTCTAAGTAAATACTTATACAAAGAATTCTAACTTATTTCAGGCTTGCTATAACAGCTAGTATGGCTATCATCAAAACATAATAAAATGTTCCTAACAAAAGTTGAAGAGTTTTTCCTGAAACACTGAAGAGTTCGATGTTGTTCAGAAGTTGAAGTACCTCTCTTTTAAACAGGTAAACTGAGTAATCCTGGGAGACAATTGCATAAACCGGGGTACAAGCCGGAGCAATTTTGTCTTAAGGATAGAGTTTCATCTAGCCTCAGTCAAGATATCCTTATTGTTTTATTTTATTTTCGTTTTCCATTACAGAAGTTGTAATATCTTTCTGGATTAATATATAAATTGTTTTTCTTCTTTCTGTTTATTAATTTTATTTCGCATAAAATACTACGGGTACAACAGGTATATTAATCGTCTACTACTTATTGTGTTTATTGCTTATACGAAGACGATCTTGGCTAAATAAGGAAATAAATTTTAAATTCCGTTGCGTTCTTGCATAGATTTCCTAACACAAAGAGGTCTTCGATTTTAAGCAATAAGCATAGAAATTTGCATAGTTATTTTCATTGTTTAAACGGAAAAATAAAAGATGAATGATTTTTGATTCGCAATACGATGCACGAAAAGTAAAAAACATAGACTCGAGTGGTGCTCGGTCGATTGCCGGTAGCACCAGCACTGTCTGGGGGCCGGCGGTGTCAGTAGTCTCCTAGCTGTCGGCATCGGCTGGTGGTTGTTCGGTGGGTCTGTTATTTTTCATTTGTGTATTTTGTGATTCAATATGGTTCATAGTAATGTTGATATTGTTTTCTTTAACCATTCTGGAATCTTTTGCAATAGGCCTATACCTTTTTCAAATATTTTGGTGAAAGCGCCGAGAATGCCATTTTATTTGGTTCAGAACCAAACAAAGGCATCCCTTTGGTTATTAACCAAAGGGATCCCTTTTGATTATGAATCAAAAGAGAAGAAGGAACACAAAAAATATAACTTAGTTTTATTTTGAATAGTTCAAAATAATGAAATTAAAATTGATTTAAAATTAATCGTTAATTTTTAATCTTAATTAATTACTATTGAATGTTAATTAGTTAATTAATTCAATGAAAGGCGCAGGATGTTAATTTATCATTTTCATAAGATTTTTATTGTATGAATTAGATGTTGTAGATATAATATGATTATATGGGTCCCGATTAATCATGGACTCGACCAATATGATAGATGTCAATGATTTAATTTCTCTGTTGGTTTAAGATTGTCCTAGGCCATTATGAAGAACAAGCCTAGTTTATTTTCTGCATTTATCCCATTTCCATTAGCTCCCCCTGTGTGTAGCGGGTGTATAAATTTATTAGATAGATTTCATGTAGCAAGAATGGAACGGAAGATGGTGGCCAAAGAAAGTGTTGGACTTATTTCTATGTTTTGATGATGAGTGCCAGACTAGCTGTTATAGTGCAAAGGCAAAAAGATGTCTAGATCAAATGTATAGGTTTATTAGAGTTTGATTTATGAATAGGTTTGATCTAACAAGCACTGTAATAGTCAGCTGATTTATATCAGCAGACTGGTCTTTATCAGTAGGGTAGATAGGTCAGTAGACTAGTCAGGAACCTGTTGAAGACTAAAGGCTGAGGGCTCAAACTCAGTAAATGAAGGCTAATGGATCAAACTTAGTGATTAAAGTCAAGGATATGCAATCAAAATTTAGGCATGTCTGTGATGACCTAAACAGATTACATATACCTTGTGTAGAAGGTCTAAGTTCCATAAGTTGGATGATGTTTGGAACTTGGTTATAATTAAAAAGGTGTAATCTAACTTCACAAATAAAAGTTAGATAAAAGAAGTCTGTTGCATTGTGTTTAAAACATAGAAAATATTTATTCAGCAGACTGATAGGTGTTTCAGCAGACTGATGAACCTGCTGATAATATACCTCGGTTATTTCAAGATTACATTGGAAGATTACATGGATAAGGACAGCCAACTACCTCTGATCTATGAAACAAGTCAAGGGCTGAGATTAAAAGGACGTTGGGATGATGCAGGACTTTATCCAATGGTTATAAGTCAAAAGGGTGGACAGACTGCACTGTCAAAAAGGATTCTGACAGTGTCAGTCCTATGAATAGTGACAGAAAGGAAGTCAAATGGGACAAAACAAGGAACGGCTATATTTGAATTTCAAATACAAGTCACATACATTCCTACCTATAAATAGAGGACTTCCAACTCAGAAATAGAAGATGACTGATGAACTTTTAAGAGAAAAATATAAGAGATAATTCTGAGCTACAAGAACACCCTGCTGAACCTACTGAGCTTAACCTTACTGATCCAGAGAAAATCTTCAAGTGTATTCTGTATTCAAGCTACATCAAGTTTACACACTTGAAGACTACAAGCTGCTAATTACATAATCCTAATCAAGCTGCTGCAACTGAATCATTTACTTGATTCATTCTTTATTTTATAAAGAACCTGCTGAAGACAGTGCAACACGGTTGTGTGAAAGACTGTTGTTTGTGGTGGAGCTGGTGAAGAGGCAATCCTACCCTTCAAGGACCAGTTGAAGACTTAGGAGCAGCAATCCTACCTGTTCCCAGTTTTCAGTTTGTGAAGCCATAGTCATTGGTGAAGGACAAGCAACCTTAGGAATCTTTGTAACAGCTACATCAAAGATCTCTAGTGAATTATCTCCAACATCACATGAGAAGAGTGGACTGACAGGATTACACCACCTGGAACCACTATAAAATCTGCCTACTTACTTTCTACATTTACATTCTGCATTTAATTTATTATACACATCAACCTATTGAATCTAGCAACTGAAATCACACACATACACTACTGAGTATCTAATACTTAGTATCATATTTAACAACAATTATTAAGGCTTAATTTTTGATACAATTCCGCTGCACAAATTCAGTAAACTCAACTATCAGTAGACTACTGTGTATCAGCAGGCTACTGAGGTGTCAGCAGACAACTGAGGTATCAACAGGCTGCTGAAGTTGCTGAGTTTGTTAACTCCAAAAGTTTTCAGTGTTAAGTTTATCCACCCCCCTCTAAACTTAACCAAAGCCTTTTCAAGGGACCAACAATTGGTATCGGAGCAGTGCTTCTATTCTGAAGAAATCCTACTTGTTGTGCTTGTGGAAATTATTTGAAAACTCTTTCAAATCACTGATTTTCAAAGACTTGCATCATGGATAACAATCAGTATGCTAGAACTATGCTGATGTGTTCTCTAGATAGATTTGATGAATATAAACGTCGAATGCAGGCTTACCTTGCTGCAACTCATGATGAAATGATGGTTGTGCTGACAGATGGACCACTGGAGATTGTCAAAGCAGTAACAGTGGGAGATGAGACACAGTACATTGCCAAACCAAAAAGAGAATGGAATGCTGAAGATAGAAAGAGAGAAAACCTCAACAATATTGCTATTGATATCATTTATAGAACCTTTGATAGCAATATGTACATGAAGGTTAAAGATTGCAAAACAGCTAAAGAACTTTGGGACAAAATACAGTTGATCTGTGAAGGCACTGATGAAATCAAGAAGAATAAAATCAGTGTAGCAAAGAAGAAGTTCCAAAAGTATGAAATGAAACCCAATGAAACCATTCAACAAATGGAATCTAGGTTCAATGCAATTCTGGATGAACTCACCCTGCTGAGTGTTGTTTACTCAAAAGAAGAAATCAACACAAAAATCTTGGAAGCTTTACCAGCTACAGAGGGATGGAAGATGAAGGTGACAACCATAGAAGAAATGAGAAGACTGCATGAAGATGATACATTCAAGCTATTCTCAGATCTTAAGGCATATGAATTCAAAAAGAAGTTGTCACCTACTACTGAAAAGGAAGAGCCAAAGACAACAGCATTGGCTGCTTCACATCAAGAAGAAGCATCAGAAGCTCAAGATGACTTACTGGATGAGATGCAAGAGCAGATTGCATTACTGAGCAAGAAGATCAGAATGATGAAAACTGGAAGAGGTTCTCCAAGGAATTTTACAAGGAAATCTAGTGACAAGAAGGAGGAATCCAAGAAAGACAATGACTACTTGTGCTTTCAATGCAAGAAACCAGGACACTTCAAGCCTGAATGTCCTGAACTAAAGCAGAAAAAGGAACCAGATTATATTTGCTTCAACTGCAAAAAGCCTGGACATTTTAGACCTGATTGTCCAGACCTTCTGAAGACCAAAAGTCAACAAAGAAGACTTGGCAAAAAGGCTATGATTGCTGAAGATGGATCTGGTTATGAAGTGGAATCTGAAAAGGGAAATGAATCAGATGACACAGCATTGGTTGCTGATATGGAAGACTATGCATTAATGGCTAATATGGATGAAACAGAGGAGGTATACAATACTGTATCAATTAACACTCCTGCTGGAAGTGATTGTGAATCAACCTGTGGTTCAAATCCTAGAAACTCTTACAATGAAGAAGCTTTGGATGCCATCCTTAATCAACTGAGGAAAATACAATCTGGTTATGAGATTGTGAAGGCTGAAAAAGAAGCTCTTGAAGTAGAAATGGAAATATTGAATGCTGAATTAAGGGTTCTCAAAGGTAAAGAGAAAGATGTTGGACAGAATCAGTATAAGCCTGCTGAACATTCAGTAGCTTCTGAATCTGCTGAACCATCTTGTTCATCTACTGCATACAAATCTGGAAAGCCTTATGGTGATAGAACAGGACTTGGATTTGGAACTTAACAATCTAACAAGAGTGGATCCAGTAAGGTCACTGAACCTAGTACCAGGATTGGTCCTAAGTTTGTGCCTGCACAAGACCCAACTCCCAAAAGGGTTGCTGAGGGAGTAAAGCCTACTGAGAATGCTTCAAAGAAGCAAAATCAGAAGTCAAAGAAGTCAACAGCTCCTAATAAAAAGAATAAATCTAAATATAGGACTGTTGTGCCTTCTAGACCTACTGATAGCAGACCTGCTACCAAGTCTGCTGGACCACAAAGAGGCAAGAACCAGAAACATTCCAAGGATAAGAATCCTAAATCCAAAAATGTTAATCATTCTAGGGATACTTATCTCAGGGGGAAGGGTAGACTGTTCCCTACTAATGATGATTGGAATATTCATGCATCGAATGATAGAAACAGCAAGTATAACCATGCTGCTAGGGTAAAACCTAAGCAATGGAATCAGCAAAGGACTCAGCAGAGGGCTTATACAAGACCTCGGCAGGGACCTCAGCAGATTCAATACTATAAGGTTGTTCCTAATTGACAACAGACTAATGGTTATGCCAATGCTTCTAACAACAAGAATCACTTCAAACAGCACTATAAACCAAAAGGCCAGAAAACATATATGAATCCTACACAACCAACTGTTAGAACTTATGGATGTGTAGAATACATGTATGAACCAAAGTATGACACTTTTAGGAGAAGACCTTATGGAAACATCCCAGGGGTCATGCTTACCACTGACCATTATGGACCCAAACAGGTTTGGGTATCTAAAATGCATTAACTTTGTTTTGTAGGGTGTCTGGTACTTTGACAGTGGATGTTCCATACATATGTTAAAGAATAAGCACTGTTTGTCAAATTTTATGAAAAAGGATGGTCCAAGGGTGAATTTTGGCAACAAAAATACACCTGGATATACAAGAGGATATGGCACACTTGTGAGGAATGGACTTACAATAAAAAATGTTGCTTATGTGGAAGGACTGGACTACAACTTGCTGAGCACTGGACAATTCTGTGACATGGGATACAAGGTCACTTTTGACAAAAACAACTGTATTGTCATCAGTGAAAGAGGTGATCAAGTTGTATTGGCTGGCAGAAGACAACAAAACATGTACATTGTGGATTGGTCTACTGTAGTTCCAGAAACCTGTCTGATTGTGCATACCAAGTCAGAACTCAATTGGTTAAGGCACAAGAAATTAAATCATTTAAATTTTGATGACATCAATCATTTGGTGAAGAAGAAACTGGTGATTGGTTTACCTGAGATCACATTCAAGAAAGATACTATATGTGATGCATGTCAGAAAGGTAAACAGACCAAATCAAGCTTCAAATCAAAGACTAAGCAATGAACTAATAAAGTCTTGGAGCTGATGCATATGGATCTTTTGGGACCAGTTACACCAACAAGTGTTACTGGAAAGTAATACACCTTAGTGGTTGTGGATGATTTTTCTAGATACACTTGGGTGGTATTTATGAACAAGAAAAGTGAAACACTCAAGAAGATGCCTGATCTTTTGAAGAGGTTACAAAATGAGAAAAGTTTAACAGTAGTAAAAATCAGATCAGACAAGGGTACTGAGTTTCTTAATAAAGTTATAAGAGAATACTGTGAACAGAATGGTGTACTACATCAACTTGCTGCTGCTGGTACACCTCAGCAAAATGGGGTTGCTGAAAGAAGAAACAGGACTTTAAAAGAAGCAGGAAGGACAATGATTTGTGAAGCATTGCTGCCTGAAAGGTATTGGGCTGAAGAAGTTAATACAGCATGCTATACACAAATTAGAACATCAATGAACAAGAAGCTGCTGAAGACACCTTATGAAGTTTGGAATGGATGAAAACCCAATATATCTTATTTTCATCCATTTGGAAGTAACTGTTTTATCTTGAATCATAAGGAACATTTGAAGACATTCCAACCTAAATCAGATGAAGGAATTTTCTTAGGATATTCTTCAGTCAGCAAGGCATTAAGGGTACTGAACAAGAGGTCACTGAAACATGAAGAAACAATACATGTTGTGTTTGATGAACCTAAGTTCACTGGTATGGAAGATGAAGGTTATGAACCTGCTGAGAACTTACAAGTCACTAATCCAGATGGTGTTGAAGTCTTGTAAAGGTTTAATGACTTAAAAGTCTCTGATTCTGCCCCTACTGAACACCCTGCTGGTGATACTACTGATGCAACAACTGAAGCAGTTCAAGGATCTGCTGAACCCCCTGTTGAAGATACAGCAGACTCTACTGAAGATGAGGTTCCTGAGAATAAATCTAACCAGAATCCACAATGGTTAAAGGATCACCCTGCTGAACAAGTTCTTGGCAACATTCAGCAAGGTGTAAGGACTATAAGACAATTAGAAGCAATGTTTACTTGTTTTCTATCTCAAGTTGAACCTAAAGTTGTTGAATAAGCAATTTCAGATCCAGATTGGATAATTGCTATGCAAGAAATATTAAATGAATTTGAAAGAAATCAAGTTTGGACACTAGTTGAAAGGCCTAGTCATGCAAATATCATTGGTACAAAATGGGTATACAGAAACAAACTTGATGAATCTGGTACCATTGTAAGGAACAAGGCCAGACTAGTTGCAAAGGGCTATTCTCAAGCAGAAGGAATAGATTTTGATGAAACATATGCACCTGTTGCAAGATTGGAAGCTATCAGATTATTCTTGGCACATGCTGTATATAAGAACTTCAAAGTTTATCAAATGGATGTCAAAAGTGCTTTCTTGAATGGCATCCTAGAGGAGGAAGTGTATGTTCAGCAACCTCCTGGATTTGAAGTTAAAGATCAAAGAGATAAAGTGTATAGACTCAACAAAGCACTTTATGGTTTGAAACAAGCACCAAGGGCATGGTATGAGACTCTATCTCAATTCTTGGTGGACAATGGTTTTACAAAAGGTACCATTGATAAGACTCCTTTTAGAATCAATGAGAAGGACAACACCCTGCTGGTACAGATTTATGTTGATGAAATAATCTTTGGTTCTGAAAATGAATTGCTATGTGAGAAGTTTGCAAATCTAATGAAGAGCAAATTCCAGATGAGTATGATGGGAGAAATAAACTACTTTTTGGGATTGAAAGTTAAACAGATAAAAGATGGAATCTTCATTCATCAAACCAAGTACACCAAGGAGCTGCTGAAGAAGTTTGGTATGGAAAACAACACCAAGATATCAACTCCTATGAGTACAAATATCAGATTGGATGAAGATAAAGAAGGAAAAGATGTTGATCAGACCTTATACAGAAGGATGATAGGGAGTCTGTTGTACCTTACTTCCAGCAGCCCTGATATATCCTTTGCTGTAGGTGTTTGTGCCAGATTTCAATCCAAACCTAAAGAAAGTCATTTAGGTGCAGTCAAAAGAGTTCTTAAATATCTAAAAGAGACTTTGGGAGTAGGGATATGGTATTCCAAGGATGGAAGTTTCAAGGTTATATCCTACTCAGATTCTGATTATGCTGGATGCAAGATTGATAGAAAAAGTACCACAGGAACCTGTCAGTTAATGGGAAATAGACTGGTCTCCTGGTTCAGCAAGAAACAGAACTCATTATCAACTTCCACTGCTGAAGCTGAATACATTGCTGCTGGAAGTTGCCGTGCACAAGTACTTTGGCTAAGACAACAATTAAGGGATTATGGAATTAAAGAAAAAGAAATTCCAATCATGTGTGACAACACAAGTGCAATTGCAATTGCTGAAAATCCTATTTTGCACTCAAGAACCAAGCACATTGATGTAAGACATCATTTTATAAGAGATCATGTTGAAAAGAAGGATGTGGTGGTTCTGTATATCCCTACTGAAGATCAACTTGCTGATATTTTCACTACACCACTTGATAGTGAAAGAGTTGCTAAACTAAGGACTGAACTTGGAATTATAAAAGTTGACTGATAATCAGCAATTTATTGAAATCCACCAAGGGGATTAGTCTTTGCTATGTTGGGTGAGCTCACTTAGCAGATTAGTCATTAGTATCAACAATTCCATGTACTTATGTTTGGACAATTGAGCAAATGAGGTTGCCAAGGGGATTGGTCTTTGTCATGTTGGGTGAGCTCACTTGACAGATCAGTCATTGGTATTAAACTTCATCTTGTATTATCAATTGAACAAAACAAGAAGAAATCAAGGATCAGCAGAGTTACTATGTCAGCAGGCTGCTGAAGCATCTTTATCAGCAGGCTGCTGAGCCAACCCTACTGATACCAACCCTGCTGAATGAAACGTTACTCAATCAAATTTATTAAAGTCAAAAAGCAGATTGGCGGGATATTTATTCTATCCTTTATAACCGCAGTTAGCACGATCCAACGGATACGAACGTTATGGAGATGAAATGAAACACATGTCAAGTCAACATTCACTCAGATTGATCGTGGTTAATGTGGATGTACGTGCACTGACAGTTACAACCCCTCTCTGTCTATTTATACAGACCTATTACACAGAAGATACTCTCTACTTGCAAAATCTCAGATTTATACTCTCTGTTTTTACACTGTGTGAACACAGATTTGAGAAAATATTTTCTTCATCTAATTTTTTCTTTAACAATGGCGGAAAAGATTGATGTTCAGATTGGAACAAGTTAAAGTGTTAGAGGTTTTGTTGTTGATGTTAATAAAACTGAACTAGCAATCAACATTGGTCGAAGAATAATGAGGTATGAAGGTCTGGAAAATGTGCTTAACATAAGACTGGAAACAATCTCATACACAAATTTTGTGAGCTTTTGGAAGAACATTGTGATAAAAGAAGGAAGTGAGGTATTCAAAACAACTGTTAAGGCCCAGAAGATTGAGATTTCCCCAAGTCTACTGAGGGAAGTTTTTGGTTTTGAAGAAGTAGTAGATGGTCCAGTAAATCCTAGGGAAATGGGATTGTCCAAGATGGATTTTGTTGATAAAATCAAGACAAATAAAGACACCAATCAATTCCAGGCATCAATGTTAGACACATTGGGAATGAGTACAACCTGCTGAGCAAAATCATTGCAAAGAATATATTAGGGCTAGTTGGAAGTATGGATACTCTGTCAGGACCCAAGATAGAGCTGCTGATGATTATTTGCAGAAGTATGAAGTTTGATTGGGCTGGGTATTTCATTCATTACATGAAGAAGGTTGCAAAAGAGGAAAGAGAATGAAATAGGAAATCCAAGGCCTTGCCCTTAGTATTAATGGTTCAGACCCTGCTGAATCATTTGGAGATTCCTGATGTAGCACCTGAAAAGATTAATCAATCTAGATACAAGAAAGAGATTGATTATACTATCCCTGGTCTGGATGATGATGAAGAAGGTGTTGCTGAGGCTGCTGATAGTGATGATGGTGATGTTGGTGGTGAGCAGGTCAAGCAAACTGTTAAGAAATCTGTTAAACCTGCTGTACCAAAGAAAGCTACTGAGAAGAGAAAGGCTGCTGACACAAGAAAGATAACAGAGATGTTGAAGCCTAAAAGAACAAGGAAGCAAACAGCACAGACTGCTGAGTCTGCTGAGGGTCCAGCTGAAGTTGAGATTACTGACCCTGCTGTAGCTGCTAGAAAAACTGTTGTTGAGATCTTAAGGGAACAACAGAAAGAATCCAGTAGAAAGAGAAAGTCTACTGTAATTGAAATTGAAGATGAGCCACTTTCCAAGAGAATGAAAGAGATTACTCATAAAAAGAAACATAGAAAAGGAAAACAATTGAAAATCTTAGAGGCTCAAAGGGCACAAGAAGAAGAAGAAGCAGTTGAAGAAGAAGTAGAAGTAGTAGGAGAGGCTATTGATGCTGAGCCATTGACTATTATCAAGCCTACTGAAAGTGAACAGGTTGTTGTTGGGCAATCTGTTGGAGAAACACAGCAGTCTGTTGCACCATAGCCTGCTGTAGAAACTATCAGATCTACTGATGCTGCACAAGTTGTTGTTGAGCAACTTGTAGAAGAACCACAGCAAACCACTGAATCTACACCTGATGTGGTGAGTGAAACTTTGGTACAATACCCTGCAATTCCTGCAATAGCTCAGGGGGAGGAACTGTCTGCTGTTAACCATGCTGATGAGCATATAAGTCAGGGGGAACAAAGTGTCATGCAAATGGAGGTAGTAGGGACCAATATCCAATCTGAACAACCTACTGACCTTCATGCATCTATTGAAGATACTTTGAATTTGCTTGTTGGGACCTTTGGATGTCATCAAGCTACTGAAGCTGCTCCCAGAAAGTCCTTCATGCCTTTTGAAATACATGTGAAGAAGAAGAAGAATGAAGAGTTTGTGGATCCAAAACTTCAGCAAGTGGCTGACTATTCTCAATGGAAGTTTGGATTCTACAAGAGACAAAAGCCAGCTGCAGAACCAATGACAGACTTTGAAGAATGGGCTTTTGAAAAGTTGGGAGTGGAGAATTTGTTGGAACTAGTTGATACCTCTTTGTTACAGTCAAGATTGATGGATATCTTTGAAGATCAACAAAAAGAAGAGGGTATCAAGTTCAGGGACCCCGGAGATGACAATGATGATTCATCATCATCATCTGATTCTGGAGGTGATTATTCATCAGGTCCAGGATGGACCAGTGGGACTGCAATGTTAATTGAACCTACTGAAAGGCAGTTTGCTGGTACTAGACAGTCTACTGAGAGACAAATGGATGAAGATATGGAGAATCTCACCATTGATGATATTGAGGCACGAATCAATGAGGGAATAGATGGTGGTGCAAACAGAATGGTTGGTCAGATTGATGATATGTTTGTTGAAGAACCTACTGAACAACCTGAAGACCAGCAAAATGTAGATTTGGATGTTGAGAGGGTTACTGACCACAGTGAACCTAGTGCCAGTTCAGAAGACTCAATTCAATATCAAGATGGATTTGACACTAAGGACACCCTGACCAAAACTGCAAATTTGCTAAGGAGGATCACTGATATGGGGAAATTTCAACAAGAAAATATGGACATTTTCCTTGATCAAGTTGTTGTGGCATTCATTGCACAAGATCCAAGAGTTGAAGAGGAGGTACAGGTTTCTGAGGATCAAATAGCACCTGGACACAGGTTGGAACATGAGGTACAGGCGGCTGGGTTACAAACAGCACCTGGACAAAGGTTGGAACCAAATTTGGGTTTGGAGGAAACCCCTGTTGTCTCAATACAGGATGCTGTAGTGGAGCCTACTGGAGACAAGGCCACTGTAAGGAAAGATAGTCAGCAGGCTGCTGTTGTTGATGAAGAAGAACAACTGCTGGACTATGATTACAGTGATGAAGAGTTTCAACTATTTAGGGAGGAAGATGTTGCTGAAGAACCTGCACAAGATCCAATAATGGAAGATATTCTTGGTGCTATGGTTGAGGAAGGACCTGCCCCTGCTGGGAGAGATATGAGTAGAGCAGTGGTCTTTAGCAGACAAAGGGCACAATATCATGTAGAAGAGCCTGCTGATGGTACTGATGGAAGAATGACTGGTGAAGTGCCAGTAGAAGTGTTGAATGAGTTGAGGACTGTCAGGAATGACATGCAATAGTTAAGAACTCAACTGGATAGACAAGAACAAAGATTTGAACAACTGATGAAGCTGGTGAATGACAACAGACAATCTACTGACACAATTGCTTCAAATTTCACATCTACTCAAAATGCTGTTAATGATATG
The DNA here is from genome assembly GCA_024500145.1 of Gentiana dahurica var. dahurica. NCBI lineage: Eukaryota > Viridiplantae > Streptophyta > Magnoliopsida > Gentianales > Gentianaceae > Gentiana > Gentiana dahurica. The sequence goes on from CM044900.1 coordinate 53,093,132, forward strand.
ATGCTAGATGTGAGGGGAATCAAGCAAGGAAATACACTGAAGGAAATTTTTTTGAAAGACCAACTAACATCTATTCATAAAAAACTTGACAAACTTGCTGAAACTCCTAGACCTGCTGAGCCTGCTGCTGCACAACAAACTAATGTACTTGATCCTAAAATTACTGAGAGGATAACCCTGCTGGAGCAAACAATGCATGGAAGGATCACAGCAATTGATACTAGGACTGAAATCATTTAGAGTCAACTTAACAACCTAGTAGTCACTCAGGAGAGTGTGCATGGCCTGCTGTTCCGGTTTGTTGATGATGTCAATAAGGGGGAAGAGAGCCAAACAGCTATAGCAAAAGAGGCTGCAAGGATTTTCTATCAGAAGAGATGGGAAGCTGATACTAATGCATATAGGGAACCTGCACCTGGCAGACTTCCACTTACAGATGATCTTCTCAAACAGTACAAGAATGTGTACAATAACAGAAGGAGACCCTATCATGACAAGGGATTTCATGAAGGTCTAAACTCATTTTTGAGTTTGAAATTTTGGGAAGCTAGAATGAAAGCCATGAGGGCATCCAAGAGAGGTGGAAGAGGTGGAAGAAATGGAAAAGGTGGTAGAGGTGAAAGGAGTTTGCCTACCACAGATGCAAAGGAATCACTGAAGGAATTTAAGGAAGTTTATATGAAGTTAGGCTTCAGGGTTAATCAGATAAATCTTACACTTCCTGAAGCATGGCATTGGTGGAAACAACTGAACACTCATATCAACTTCTCTCTGATGGAAAATGACTGGATGAGAGAGATGATTATTGAAATCAGAGCCTATCAAGAGCATGTTGAGAAAGCAAGAGAAGAAAGAGAAAGAAGACAGTAGATCAGCATATTTATCTGTTTTATCTTTGCTGATGCTAGACTGTAATAACTTTGAACAAATGTTTATAATGAAAGTTGACAAAATTTGTTCTGTTTTTGTTTTCAATCTTTTTGCTTTGTTGTTAGGTGAGGGTATTGGCATCATCACCAAAAAGGGGAAAATTGTTGGACTTATTTCTATGTTTTGATGATGAGTGCCAGACTAGTTGTTCTAGTGCAAAGGCAAAAAGATGTCTAGATCAAATGTATAGGTTTATTAGAGTTTGATTTATGAATAGGTTTTATCAAACAAGCACTGTAATAGTCAGCTGATTTATATCAGCAGACTGGTCTTTATCAGTAGGGTAGATAGGTCAGTAGACTCTTCAGGAACATGCTAAAGACTGAAGGCTGAGGGCTCAAACTCAGTAAATGAAGGCTAAGGGATCAAACTTAGTGACTAAACTCAAGGATATGCAATTAGTATTTAGGCAAGTCTGTGATGACATAAACTGATTACATATACCTTGTGTAGAAGGTCTAAGTTCCATAAGTTGGATGATGTTTAGAACTTGGTTATAATTAAAAATGTGTAATCTAACTTCACAAATAAAAGTTAGATAAAAGAAGTCTGCTGCATTGTGTTTAAAACATAGCAAATATTTATTCAGCAGACTGATAGGTGTTTCAGCAGACTGATGAACCTGCTGATAATATACCTCGGTTAATTCAAGATTACATTGGAAGATTACATTGATAAGGACAGCCAACTACCTCTGATTTATCAAACAAATCAAGGGCTGAGATTAAAAGGACGTTGGGATGATTCAGGACTTTATCCAATGGTTATAAGTCAAAGGGTGGACAGACTGCACTGTCAAAAAGGATTCTTACAGTGTCAGTCCTACGAATAGTGACAGAAAGGAAGTCAAATGGGACAAAACAAGGAACGGCTATATTGAATTTCAAATACAAGTCACACACATTCCTACCTATAAATAGAGGACTTCCAACTCAGAAAAATAAGATGACTGATGAACTTTTAAGAGAAAAATATAAGAGATAATTCTGAGCTGCAAGAACACCCTGCTGAACCTACTGAGCTTAACCTTACTGATCCAGAGAAAATCTTCAAGTGTATTCTATATTCAAGCTACATCAAGTTTACACACTTGAAGACTACAAGCTGCTGATTACATCATCCTAATCAAGCTGCTGCAACTAAATCATTTACTTGATTCATTCTTTATTTTATAAAGAACCTGCTGAAGACAGTGAAGCACGGTTGTGTGAAAGACTGTGGTTTGTGGTGGAGCTGGTGAAGAGGCAATCCTACCCTTCAAGGACAAGTGGAAGACTTAGGAGTAGCAATCCTACATGTTCCTAGTTTTCAATTTGTGAAGCCATAGTCATATGTGAAGGACAAGCAACCTTAGGAATCTTTGTAACTGCTACATCAAAGATCTCTAGTAAATTACCTCCAACATCACAGAAGAAGAGTGGACTGACAGGATTACACCACCTGGAACCACTATAAAATCTACCTACTTACTTTCAGCATTTACATTCTGCATTTAATTTATTTATTATACACATCAACCCATCAATCTAGCAACTCAAATCACACACATACACTACTGAGTATCTAATACTTAGTATCATATTTAACAACAAGTATTAAGGCTTAATTTTGATACAATTCCGCAGCACAAATTCAGGAAACTCAACTATCAAGAGACTATCGTATCAGCAGGTTATTGAGGTGTCAGCAGACTATCGAGGTATCAGCAGACTGCTGAAGTTGCCGAGTTTGTTAACTCCAAAGTTTTAAGTGTTAAGTTTATTCACCCCCCACCCCCCTCTAAACTTAACCAAAGCCTTTTCAAGGGACCAACAGAAAGGAAGACATAGAGATCCTATTAGCGGTTGCAGCTACCCTTAGATTGTGACCCACGGTTTCTTCAGTTTGTATTCAAAACCGCATTTAGGAAAAGTTCATGATCATACCGGTTATTTTTGTGTGTGAATGGTGTATGTTTTACATTATATAGATAACGTAGAAATACGCACGTTTTAGGTGAGACCGTAATTAATTAAAATTAATTATGTGAATTAATTTAAAATACTCCCACAACAAAAATCAAGTCGAAATTTTGGCTCATAATATTATAGCGACGGTGGATCCAACTGATCGGTCCTCGTCGGGAATTGACCTACGTACCCCGGGTATATCGTCGTTATTGAGACATGACCGTATGAGATCTCGTGAATATTGGGTTATGACTTGACTAGAATCTTACAGTGATTGGGCCTTGTCAGGACCGTCTGATTTTAGAGACAAGAGGTTGACTATGCATAGAGATGTGAACTGTCAAAGAATTGACTAGTCATCCCCTAGGAGCCACATAAGATGCAACTGTTAGGAGTACCTACCTTTCGAAATTGCATCGTTTGTTTGGATCTCATCGGGAATATAGATGACTAGATTGGGTCACAGCCACTAAAGAATTAATAAAAATTTTGAAAGCCAATAGAGAGTAGTTGGCTAGTGGGAGAGAAACCTACATAATTTTTTAAGTGCAAATTTTTGGTTTTGTATGCATAAACTAGTACTTATTTTATCTTTACTTTAATTGTTGTAGAAATGTCGAACAAATTGAACCTACGTTTTATCATTGATAACAAGCTTGACGAAACAAGCTTTCTCGACTGGGAAAAAGAAATCTCAAAATCGTTTTGAGACATGAAAACATTGGCTATGTTTTGGACACACCTTTAACTGATGAACCTGAAGATGCCGCCAATGAGGAATCGGTTGAGAAGCATAAGAAACACTGTTCTGACAGTGTTGTGGCTACTTACATCATGCTTGCTTCTTTGACACTGGAACTTCATAAACAACATGAGCCTATGGATGCTTACACCATCATTGGTCACCTGAAGGAGCTCTATGCTTCTCATTCTCGCACTGAGAGATACGAGGTCTTGAAGGCCGTTTTTGGTTGCAATATGACTCCAGGTACTTCAATTGGGTCACATGTACTAAAGATGATCTGGTACATAGAGAGCCTTGAGAAGCTTGGCCATAGGATGGGACATGAATTAAGTGCTGACTTGATTCAGCAATCTCTACCGGACTCTTACTCGTAGTTTGTAATGAACTATCACATGAACAAGATTTATTGCTCCTTTCCGGAGTTATTGAACATGCTCAAGACTGCTGAGTGCACTGTTGGCAAGGGCAAGCAAGTGTTGCTCGTGACTTCTTCGAAGGGCAAGAAAAATGCCCAAAAGAAGACCAAGAAGGTGAAGCAGTCTTCCAAGCCGAAGCCTAAAATTGCCAAGGACAAGTCAAAGGATGCTTGCTTCCATTGTTGCCAGCCTGGCCATTGGAGGAGAAACTGCAAGGCGTTCTTGAGTACCAAGAAGAACAAGCATAGCGATGCTTTGACTTTAGGTATTTTTATGATTGAGATCAATATTGCTTCTTCTAAGTCTAACCACTGGGTATTCGATACCTGTTGTGGTTCTCATATTTTTACGGATATACAGCCACTAAGAAGGACTAGAGATTTGAGGAAAGGAGAAGTGGGCATGCGCGTTGGGAATGCAGCAAGTGTTGATGCCCTAGCCATAGAAGTTTATTTTCTTTCATTGTCCAATGGGCTAGTATTTGAATTAAATAACTGTTTTTTTTTTTCCTTCTCTTACGAAGAGCATTATTTCTCTTTCTGTATTAGATGTTGAAAGATTTTATTTTACGTTTAAGAATAAATGTTGTTCTTTTTCACGTAATGGAATATTTTATAGTACTGGCATACTTGACAATGGTCTCTACTTATTAGATATGAATGTTGATATACTTAATATAAACAACAAGAAAGATAAAACAAGTGACTTGAATGAATCCTACTTGTGGCACTGTAGACTTGGTCATATAAATAAGAACCACATTTCCAAACACTATAAAGATGGATTATTGGATCATTTTGATTATTAATCATTTGATACATACGAGGCTTGCTTATTTGGCCAAATGAAAAAGTCACCATTTATTGGCAAATGGATAAGATCTAATGAATTACTCGAGGTTGTACATACCAATGTATGCAGCCCAATGTCGATTCAAGCCAAATGAGGATACTTTTATTTTATCACCTTCACCGATGGCCATTCTCATTTTGGAAATGTATACTTAATGAAGTAGAAGTCTGAAGCTTTTGAATTGTTCAAAGAATTCAGAAGTGAAGTTGAGAAACAACTAGGAAAATAAGTCAAAACACTTTGATCTGATCTAGGTGGAGAATACCTAGAAGGTGAGTTTCAAGATTACTTGAAGAAGAATGGGATTCTACCTGAATATACCCCTCCTGGAATGCCTAATATGAGTGGAGTCTCTGAGAGGAGGAACCGTATGATGTTGGACATGGTGTGATCCATAATGAGCTATTCAGTTCTTCCAAAATCGTTTTAGGTGTATGCTTTAGAAACAACATCTTATACAATAAACCAAGTTCCATCAAGGATGGTTGATTCTACCCCATATGAGGTATGACATAAGAAGAAACATATTCTGCGATATCTTAAACGTTTGGGTTATACGACTTATGTGAAGAGGATGATGCCTGACAAATTGGAAGCCAGATCAGACAATTGTCTGTTTGTGGGTCATCCTAGAGAAACTAGAGGATACCAATTTTACCATCCATGAGAACAAAATGTGATTGTCTTCAGGATTAGCCATTTTCTTGAGAAAGAGGTTATTCTCGACAGGGTCAGTGGGAGTAATATTGATTTTGAAGAAATTCAAGAACCACTTGCGGACAACAGTCGGTCGATGGAAGTAGAGTAGTGTAACGCCCCGTTCCCGGACACCGAGTCCTTATCCGGAAGAGGAACGTTCGGCACGTATAAAATAAAAGTAAATTCATTTTATACGTAAGCCTCTACTACGTCGTATCAAATCAAAGGCAAAACGGAAGCAAAACTCGGGTATACAAATTTCCCAAAATTAAAGAGTAGGAAAGAAATCTAAAGGTAGAAATGTAAATTATTGCATTTGGAAAAGTACGAAATCCCAACACAACAAGTACGATGAATCTAGATAAAACCAAACATCTACCTTAAAAGTAGTGAAAGTACAACCAAAGAAAAGCAGAACATAAACATCTTGAACTTCAACGATCGCCTTCAAAGGTCGTCGTCGAACTCTTCTTCAAAAACCTGTTCGTCTTCTCGTCCCCAAACACATAGAAAAGTATGCATTCGAGGTAAGTACAACGTACATAGAAAGAAAGAGAAGCTATGAAAGCAATCATAGTTATAAAGAAAAGATAAATATTTAATTAGTTATTTAAGTGAGACCGACTCAATCTAGGGTTCACTTCATGCTCATCAACACGTCGTGACTAACTGTTTCTAACTTAGCCTATCTATGTTACAACCGCACTCAAGGGCACTACGCGCATCCACCTCAGCAGAGTCCCTCTGTACTTAGGGTCATTGACCTACAGAGTTATTCTACCTTGTGAACACTCTATTGCAACATATTAGTGGATCACACCAATACCCACGAAGTCTAGAAAAGGTAGACTCCGATAGCACGCGCGTCTCAGCAGAATCCCTCCATACTTAGGGTCCTTGGACCTACGGAGTTCCTCTACCTTCAGAGGTAGCACATGCATCGCGATTTAGCCTGGTGCCTAGCCAAGAGAGACATGTTGTTTAATCTTTTACTAGTCACGTACGTTATTTATTAGGTTATTAACTAGTCAGCCTGAGTATTTTCAAATAATCTCCCTCACACATACTACTCTCTTCCTAGACCACTAGACACGGACAAGTCCTAGCACATACACAGACATTGATGAATGCTAATTCATCAAAGCACAAGCCTATCATGCTCTTCCGACGGATCCGAACTTCAACTCTCTCTAAGAGTACATTCGGTGTTTTAACTGAACGAATCAGAAGCTCAATTCAGGCTTGTCTATGTTTATACCATATTAACATGTCATATACAAGGGTTCATAAAGATAAATCATGTTTATAAGGCTGAACAACAACCCACAAAGAAAGAAGGGCAAAACAAGCTAGACGCCCGTTTAAGACCCTGGACGCCCGTCTGAACCCTACTGGACGCCCGTCCATTAAACTCAGACGCCCGTCCACTGAAGACCATTTCAATCCTGAATGTAAAATTACCCCTCAGACGCCCGTCCGGATAAGCCAGACGCCCATCTGAAAAAGACCGAGGCTGGACGCCCGTCCAGAATACCGGACGCCCGTCCACCTGGGTTCGACTGGAACCCTAACATCATCATCATTCGATTTCCAGGTCGTATTTCAACCAAAAAATCAGCAAATAACCAACACAACAACACAAGAATCCACATCTAGACGTACTATAACAACTATAGTCATTAACTAAAATAAAGATTCATATTTCTAACTCCAAGAAGCCTTAAAACATGATCAATTCCTTATAACAAATGATGGAATTCATAGGACTGGTTTTCCTTACTTGTTGCAGCCACAGAACTGATCCAAAAGCCTTCAGAAAGCTGCTGCACTTGCCACCAAACTGATCACAAAACGAAGCCCTCCTTACAACGCTTCCGCTTCTCGAAACGATTCTGAAAACAAACAACTCTTCCTCTCGAATTGTGAAAAGAACTCTTGGCTCTCCTATGCTCTCTCTCACACGCACAAGGAAAAGAAAAGGGGAGGGGCCGAGTAATCAAATTCTGATTAAATGTTTAGGTCTTAGCATTAAGAGGAGTTAATCCTTTTCCCTAAATGCCCCTTTAATACAAAAAAAAGATTTCCTCATGTATATACATATAAACTCGAAATTATATATATATAAAACGTCCAAAATAATTAACTCCAAATTAGAGGAAACCGAACCTAATATTTCGTTTTCGCAAAAAGACACGTCTGCCCTTTCCCGAAAATCGGAATATTACATTCTCCCCCCCTTAAAAGGAGTTTCGTCCTCGAAACTAGAACAAACCTGGTAAATCCCCAAACTCTTGGAACTCACTAAGCATGTCGCTTTCCACTTCCCAAGTTGCCTCCTCGGGTGAATGATTGCTCCACTGAACTAACACCAAGGGAACCATCCGTCTCTTAATCATCTTTTCCTTCCTGGCTAAGATCCTAATCGGTCTCTCGTCATAAGCTAGGTTATCTTGTAAGATCTCCGGATCAACCGTAGTTTCAACATCATTCTTCGTCAGACACTTTTTCAACATTGAGACGTGAAACACATTATGGACTCTCGACATTGATTCCGGCAACTGAAGCTTATATGCTAACATCCCAACTCTTTCCAGAATCTCAAAAGGTCCAACATACCTTGGGCTTAGCTTTCCTTTTTGTCCAAAGCGTTTCACTCCTTTCATTGGCGAAGCCCGGAGGTAAACTCTATCACCAACTTCAAACTCGAGAGGTCTTCTTCGTACGTCTGCCCAACTTTTCTGCCTGTCTTGAGCTACCTTCAGATTCTTCTTGACCAGCTGAACCCTCTCTTTTGCTTGTTCTACCATTTCAAGCCCTGTGATCTGTCTCTCTCCGACTTCATCCCAAAACAATGGCGTGCGACATCTTCTCCCATACAACGCTTCAAACGGCGGCATGCCTATACTCGCGTGAAAACTATTATTATAGGCAAATTCTGCTACCGGAAGGTAGTCATCCCATGATCCGCCTACCTCCAAAACGCAAGCTCTCAACATGTCCTCGAGCGTTTGGATGGTCCTCTCGCTGTCCATCCGTCTGAGGATGAAAAGCCGTGCTCAAGTCCAACTTAGTCCCGAAGGCTTCTTGCAAGCTCTTCCAAAACCGACTTACAAATCTCGAATCACGGTCTGAAACTATCGAGATTGGAACTCCATGTAGCTTCACTATATTGTCCAGATATAGTGTCGTCATCTTCTTTAATGGCATGTCAACCTTGTACGGTAAGAAATGGGCAGATTTGGTCAATCTATCCACGATTACCCAAATTGCGTCGTGACCGCCTCTTGTCTTAGGTAATCCGGTGATGAAGTCCATTGTGATCTTATCCCACTTCCATTCAGGGATATCCAATGGCTTAAGCATTCCACCGGGTCTTCTATGCTCCGCCTTAACCTTCTGACATACGTCACACTCGGCCACAAACTTGGCTATTTCTACTTTCATCGAGGGCCACCAAAACCTTTCCTTTAAGTCTCTGTACATTTTAGTAGCACCCGGATGAACCGCAAAAGCTATTCTATGTGCTTCTTCCATAACTCTTTGTCTCAAGTCGCCAACATTATGTACACATAGACGGTCCCGATACCACAGATTCCCACTCTTATCAAGCATATAACTGACCGTAGGCTTCTCTCTAGCAACTCGCTTCAGGTCAACCAAACCCGGATCTTCATCTTGTTTTCCCCTGATATCATCTAACAACTCTGACCTTGCCAACAATGGTGCCACAAACTGCCGGTCTTCAATCTGGTCAAAGCTTCTGATTTCTAACCCATCTAACCTTTCTGCCACAACCTCAACACTAGAAGCTGCGAACACTGGTTTCCTGCTCAGAGCATCTGCCACTACATTCGCTTTACCCGGATGGTATTGAATGTCCAGGTCGTAGTCCTTCACAAACTCTAACCATCTCCTCTGTCTCATATTCAGGTTTTCTTGTGTGAAGAAGTACTTCAAACTTTTATGGTCGGTGAAGATCCTTGCTTTAACTCCATATAAGTAATGCCTCCAAGTCTTTAAGGCAAAAACTACCACCGCCAACTCTAGATCATGTGTCGGGTAATTCTTCTCATGCACCTTCAACCGCCTAGATGCATAAGCTATCACTTTTCCTCCTTGCATCAACACACAACCCAAACCCTCTCCCGAAGCATCCGTGTAGACATCATAGTTATCAAAAATCTCCGGAACTGCTAATACTGGTACCGTAGTCAACTTCCTTTTCAGCGTCTGAAAAGCTATTTCACACTCTCTAGTCCATTCAAATTTCACATTTTTCTGTGTTAACTTGGTGAGCGGAGTAGCTATCTTTGAAAAGTCTTGCACAAACTTCCGGTAGTAACCAGCCAACCCAAGAAAACTTCTCACCTCTGACACTGAAGTAGGTCTGGGCCAATTCTCAACTGCCTCGATCTTTGCCGGATCAACCTGAATACCATCTCCAGAAATTACATGACCCAAGAAACTCACTCGATCCAACCAAAAGTCACACTTAGAAAACTTTGCGTACAACTGATTCTTCTTCAGTGTGTCCAACACTATCCTTAAGTGTTCCTCGTGTTCTTTCTCATCCTTAGAGTAAACTAGGATATCATCTATGAACACTATCACGAACTTATCCAAGTACGGCATGAAAACTCGCTGCATCAAATCCATAAATGCAGATGGGGTATTAGTGAGTCCAAAAGGCATAACAAGGAACTCATAATGTCCATATCTCGTACTGAAAGCCGTTTTCGGTATATCTACTATCTTAACCTTCAATTGATGATATCCGGACCTCAGGTCGATCTTGGAAAACACCTTCTTACCTTGAAACTGATTAAACAGGTCATCAATCCTTGGCAGAGGATACTTATTCTTGATGGTGAGGTTGTTCAGTGCTCTATAGTCGATACACATCCTCATGCTGCCATCTTTCTTCTTCACAAACAACACTGGAGCTCCCCATGGCGAGGTACTGGGCTGAATTATGTTCCTCTCAAGCATATCCTTAAGTTGAGCTTTCAACTCCTTTAATTCAGCCGGGGCCATTCTGTAGGGTGCCTTAGCAACTGGTGCCGCTCCCGGTATCAACTGAATCTCAAACTCTATCTCTCTGTCCGGCATGTTTCCCGGTAACTCTTCTGGAAATACTTCCGGGTATTCCTCACTATAGGAGTCTCCTCTAACTTAGGCTTCACTTGTTCCACGTCCACTGCATACAACAAGTAGCCTTCACAACCCTTCTGACAAGCCCTTACTGCCTTAACCGCTGATATGATCGGATGTTTCTTCTTACTCGGCTTGTACACATTCCCTTGATACGTCTTGTCTGATTTCCCAGGTGCTTTAAAAGTTACTTTCTTCTCTTTACAGTCCATGTGTACATAATTCTCGGATAGCCAATCTATTCCGAGGATTACATCAAAATCCGAAAAGTCCAAAACTGTAAAGTTGCTCTTACATCGATAAGGTCCGACTCGAACTTCCACTTGAGGTATCATCCTAGTTACCCTTGTCACCTTCCCTAACGGTGTAGTTATTTCCAAAGTATTTCTTAAAGGCTCTGAAGGTAAATCCAACTTCTTAGCTACCTTGGTTGACACAAAAGTATTTGACGCTCCCGTGTCAAACAAAGCCTTGACCACTAGGTTTTCTAACATTATCGTACCTAGGATGCATATTCATTTATTTAAATATAGTTACAACATGAATAATCACGCTATAAAATATCTTAACAAAAGAATGAAACATAACATGGTACCTGAAATAACGTCATCCTCTGGTTCCACAAAATTAGCATCCGCTGCAAAAACTCGAACCGGTCGGCTCGGGCCGCCTCTCCCGCTACCTTGGCTCGAACCACTCTTGTTTCCTCTGTTTGGACACTCTCTAGAAAAGTGTCCTTGCTCACCACAAACGTAACAACCGTTACTACTCTGCCTGCACTCCCCTGTATGATTTCTGTTGCACTTGGGGCAAGGTGGTGTATTGCTTGGGGCTTTAGCTGCTGTAGGTGCCGTAGTCTTCTTGGCTGCCTGCTGTGGCGCTCCCCTATAACTGCCTTGGCTCGTCCCAAAATTTCTTTTGTTGTTGACAACCACTGTGGCTCTCTTCCTGAAAGTCTCAACTTCCAAAGCTTTATTCGTAAGCTCAGCCATATTCTTGGCTGTGAAACCCAACATCCCTGATTGTATCTCATATGCCAGTCCTTCCTTGTATTTTGCCATCTTCCTCCCCTCAACTCTCATCAGCTCGGGATAAAACCGTCCTAGCTCGTTAAACTTATTGGTGTACTCAGATACCGTCTGGTGTGCCTTGCTTAAGTCTGAGAAACTCACTTGCCTTACTATCTTGCACTGTAGTCGGGAAGTACTCGTTATAAAACAAAACCTTGAATCCTTCCCAATCTGTTACTTTACCGTTACTGCTTTGGATTGCATCAATCCATGCCTCTGCTGCTCCCAAAAGAAAGCTAACCGCTAGCTGAGCCATCTCAGATTCCGGGACATGTATGTTTCTACAGGCCTTTTCGAAACTTCTTATCCATTCTTCAGCCTTGGAATGATCCACATTCCCAAAGAAGTCCTGAACTCTATTTCTTCTTAACCTCGTATACCAATCCATCACTGGTGCTTGCTCAAGGGCCGGTCTAACTGGTGGGTAAACCGGTGGGTAAGCATAGGGTACCCGCGGCTGGTACTGCTGTGGCTGAGGATAGGGTGGAATCACTTGAGGCTCAGGCTGATACGGATGAAACCCATGATAAAACTGGTGCTGCTGGGGCTGCTGAAAACCATAAGGGGGATAACCATCTCCTTGCTGATGGTCAAAACGTGGCGAAGGTGGTACTGTAGGCTGAGGAACATGACCTACAGGGGGGTAAAAGACTTGCTGCTGCTGCTACGGAGGATAAACTGGTGGATATGCACTGACTGGGGGAGGGTAAACATCGGTCACTTGTGGTGGCGCAGTAATCGGTGGGATGTCGCCTACTACTGTGACACGAATAGGTGCCTGTCCCGGCTCTCCATAAATGTAGTTATATCTTGGCGGTGGTCGGGGTGGCAGATTCTGATGCGGCCTCGGTGACAAATTCTGCTGGGACCTAGGTGCAGGCGTGGCTGTATGGGGTGGTGGTGATAAACTCATACGAGGTGAAGGATTCTGCCTCACGAACCCACCCCCTACAACTGGTACCGGACTCTCTAACCCCGATCTAACCCCTGAGCTCCCCGCTCCACGAGCATTCCTCCTCGTAGTTACCATACTGCAAGATCAAGAAGACCAGAACGTCACTAAGGGTTTTAAAGAACCTTATCTTAAGGAAAGGAAGCTTAAAGGACTCTTTTCTCCGATACCAACTGTAGCGCCCCGTTCCCGGACACCGAGTCCTTATCCGGAAGAGGAACGTTCGGCACGTATAAAATAAAAGTAAATTCATTTTATACGTAAGCCTCTACTACGTCGTATCAAATCAAAGGCAGAACGGAAGCAAAACTCGGGTATACAAAATTTCCCAAAATTAAAGAGTAGGAAAGAAATCTAAAGGTAGAAATGTAAATTATTACATTTGGAAAAGTACGAAATCCCAACACAACATGTACGATGAATCTAGATAAAACCAAACGTCTACCTTAAAAGTAGTGAAAGTACAACCAAAGAAAAGCAAAACATAAACATCTTGAACTTCAACGATCGCCTTCAAAGGTCGTCGTCGAACTCTTCTTCAAAAACCTGTTCGTCTTCTCGTCCCCAAACACATAGAAAAGTATGCATTTGAGGTAAGTACAACGTACTTAGAAAGAAAGAGAAGCTATGAAAGCAATCATAGTTATAAAGAAAAGATAAATATTTAATTAGTTATTTAAGTGAGACCGACTCAATCTAGGGTTCACTTCATGCTCATCAACACGTCGTGACTAACTGTTTCTAACTTAGCCTATCTATGTTACAACCGCACTCAAGGGCACTACGCGCATCCACCTCAGCAGAGTCCCTCTGTACTTAGGGTCATTGACCTACAGTGTTATTCTACCTTGTGAACACTCTATTGCAACATATTTGTGGATCACACCAATACCCACGAAGTCTAGAAAAGGTAGACTCCGATAGCACGCGCGTCTCAGCAGAATCCCTCCGTACTTAATGTCCTTGGACCTACGGAGTTCCTCTACCTTCAGAGGTAGCACATGCATCGCGATTTAGCCTGGTGCCTAGCCAAGAGAGACATGTTGTTTAATCTTTTACTAGTCACGTACGTTATTTATTAGGTTATTAACTAGTCAGCCTGAGTATTTTCAAATAATCTCCCTCACACATACTACTCTCTTCCTAGACCACTAGACAAGGACAAGTCCTAGCACATCCACAGACATTGATGAATGCTAATTCATCAAAGCACAAGCCTATCATGCTCTTCCGACGGATCCGAACTTCAACTCTCTCTAAGAGTACATTCGGTGTTTTAACTGAACGAATCAGAAGCTCAATTCAGGCTTGTCTATGTTTATACCATATTAACATGTCATATACAAGGGTTCATAAAGATAAATCATGTTTATAAGGCTGAACAACAACCCACAAAGAAAGAAGGGCAAAACAAGCTAGACGCCCGTTTCAGACCCTGGACGCCCGTCTGAACCCTACTGGATGCCCGTCCAAAGATGGACGCCCGTCCATTAAACTCAGACGCCCCTCCACTGAAGACCATTTCAATCCTGAATGTAAAATTACCCCTCAGACGCCCGTCCGGATAAGCCAGACGCCCGTCTGAAAAAGACCGAGGCTGGACGCCCGTCCAGAATACAGGACGCCCGTCCACCTGGGTTCGACTGGAACCCTAACATCATCATCATTCGATTTCCAGGTCGTATTTCAACCAAAAAATTAGCAAATAACCAACACAACAACACAAGAATCCACATCTAGACGTACTATAACAACTATAGTCATTAACTAAAATAAAGATTCATATTTCTAACACCAAGAAGCCTTAAAACATGATCAATTCCTTATAACAAATGATGGAATTCATAGGACTGGTTTTCCTTACTTGTTGCAGCCACAGAACTGATCCAAAAGCCTTCAGAAAGCTGCTGCACTTGCCACCAAACTGATCACAAAACGAAGCCCTCCTTACAACGCTTCCGCTTCTCGAAACGATTCTGAAAACAAACAAATCTTCCTCTCAGAATTGTCAAAAGAACTCTTGGCTCTCCTATGCTCTCTCTCTCACACGCTCAAGGAAAAGAAAAGGGGAGGGGCTGAGTAACTGAAATTCCTGATTAAATGTTTAGGTCTTAGCATTAAGAGGGAGTTAATCCTTTTCCCTAAATGCCCCTTTAATACAAAAAAAAGATTTCCTCATGTATATACATATAAACTCGAAATTATATATATATAAAACGTCCAAAATAATTAACTCCAAATGAGAGGAAACCGAACCTAATATTTCGTTTTCGCAAAAAGACACGTCTGCCCTTTCCCGAAAATCGGAATATTACAAGTAGACACCACATACAGATGAGGTACATATACTTACTCCGGAGACACAGACACCTCGAAGATCCACTAGGGAACATCGTGAACCTGAAAGGTACACTGGCATATACCCCATGGAAGATGATGATCCTAAAACTTATGAGGAGATGTTGATGAGTCATGGCAAAGAGAAATGGCTAGAAGGCATGAATTCTAAAATGGAATCCATGTAAGACAACCAGGTTTGGAACCTAATTGATCCACATGAATGAATAGTTTCTACAGGATGTAAATGGGTCTTAAGAGAAAGATTGGCATGGATGGTAATGTAGTTACCTACAAGGCAAGGGTGGTGGGAAAAGGTTATAAGCAAAGAAAATGAGTTGACTATGATGAAACCTTTTCGCCAATAGCTATGCTGAAGTCCATTAGAATTCTGCATGCTATTGCAGCATACCATGATTACGAAATCTGGCAGATGGATGTAAAAATATCTTTCATTAACGGGAATCTGTCTAAAGAAGTGTATATGACACAACCTGAGGGTTTCATAGCCGATGATGCCAGGATGGTGTGCAAGTTACAAAGGTCCATTTATGGACTGAAACAAGCTTCTAGGAGTTGGAATCTTCACTTTGATGAGACAATCAAACAATTTGATTTCATCAAGAACAGAGATGAGCCATGTGTTTACAAGAAGGTTAGTAGTAGTGCCGTAGTTTTCTTAGTGCTTTATATAGACGAGAAAGTTAGTGTCGTGTGTTTACAAGAAGGTTAGTGGGAGTGCCGTAGTTTTTGCTCATAGGGAATGATGTTCCTATGTTACAATTAGTCAAAGATTGGTTATACAAGATCTTCTCTATGAAGGACTTGGGTGATGCAGCCTATATTCCAGGAATCAATATCTATAAAGCTAGATCTAAGAGGGTGCATGGTTGGTCACAATCCACCTATACAGATAAGATGCTGAAGAGATTCAACATGGAGCAGTCTAAAAGCGGATTTTGCTCATATCACGTGGGATCTATCTTTCAAAGGAAATATGTCCTAAGACTGAGGAGGAAAGGGCATATATAAGTAAGACCCCATATGCCTCGGCTATCGGGTCTATCATGTATGCCATGTTGTGTACTAGACCAGAAGTCTCGTACCCTCTGACTATGACTAGTAGGTACCAGGCGAATCCAGGTGATGATCATTGGATTGAAGTCAAGAATATTCATAAGTACATGAGGCGTACTAGGGATATATTCTTGGTTTTTGGGAACTCTGATTTGGTGTTACGAGGTTACACAGATGCCAGTTTTCAAACTGACAATGATGACTTTAAGTCACAGTCTGGATTTTTGTTCACGCTTAATGGTGGAGCAGTTAGCGGGAAGAGTTGCGAGCAGGAGACTACTGCAGACTCTACAACAGAAGCCGAGTGTATAGCAGTCTCGAAGCGCCAAAGGAAGCGGTTTGGAAGAATAAGTTTGTTACTTAACTTGGTCTGGTTCCCTCCATTGAAAGTCCAGTCCCACTGCACTATGATAACAATTGGGCAATTGTTTAGTAAAAGGAGCCAAGGTCTCATCAGAAGTCCTAACATGTGCTACGGCACTATAACTTTATTAAAGAGATAGTGGATAGAAGAGATGTAAAGATAGATAAAGTCCACACGGATGATAACATAGCTAATCTGTTAACCAAGGCATTGTCGCAGGCTAAGCATGAGAAACTTGTTCACATGCACAGGCTTAGGCATATGGGTGATTGGATTTAGGCCAAGTGGGAGATTGTTGAAATAGTGTCCTAAACCCAATCGGGTCGAACCGGATCCGACCGGTCGGGTCATTTACAGACTATTTAGTTCATGTAATAACTTTATTATGATTAATAAAAGGACTTTTGTTATTGTATATATTTTTATCCTTATGAACCAATGTTATTGTATGTATAGTAACATCCTTAATATTAAACTGTGATAGAGAAACAATGATTGTCATTATGTTTGATGAGATCTCTAATCACCTTTAATAAGTTTGATACTTAAATGTCTCTAGTCATATGTACTATCAAACATGACATTGATAGTGTTGGTCCCTTGGAAAGGCTGACACAAGTTGAGAGGGGAGGGGGGTGAATAAACTTGTCCCAAAAAATGCAATCTTTAACCAGACTGAGTTTAGCTTTAAAGCTTGTGTGGAGTTAAGCTAACTTAGTTGAGTATAAGTCAAGACTGACTTATGCTTAACTGAGTTAACCGGCAGAGGATTATTAAAGCCTTTGTAAAACTTGAGTTATCGGTATATAGAAGTAAGATGCAGTGCTGTGCTGACTCAGTTTCTTATGTTTGCTGAGTGTGTTCTATTGTGAAATAAACTATAATACAATAAGTAAATGCGTAAAGTAAGTAAATAAGAAAGAATTTATTTCCAGTTGGTGTAATCCTGTCAGTCCTCTCTTCCCTTGTGATGCGGAGCAAAATTCCACTAAAACTCTTTGAGGTAGATCGGTTACAAAATGCCCTAAACTGATAGTCATTGGCTAATCCCTAGCTTCACTATCTAAGCAACTATAGAATGGGTAGAATTGCTGCTCTGCAACTGCTTGCACCACTGGTCCTTGAAGGGTTGTATTGCCTCTTCACCAGCTCATCACAAACACAGTCTTCCTGACTGCAGCTCAACTATCCTTCACACCTTGTTGGTTTTTCACAACCTAAAACCTTTGATAAAATCAAAGTTGAGACTTGAATCATTAACTGTGATTCAACTTGTGATTTTGAGCTTCTTCTTCTTGATGTATATGATTTGCTCAAGCTCTGTTTTTTCAAGTGTTTGATCTTGATGTTTCTTTGAATGTTAGAGAACACTTTGAAGATTTCTTGATCTTGCAATAAAGCATACATCAGAAGTTCTTTTTAATTTGCTTTCCCCCTTTCTAAAATCTTTCCTGATATCTTTTTCTTATGAACTTCGCACTTCTTCTTGTGGTAGAAGTGACCTATTTATAGGGGTATTTCCAACGTCTGAATGAATTTGAATGTTTGAATTTGAATTCTTGTAACCGTTGGTGGTCCTGCTTATTCTGTTGAGTGTCAGTGTCCTTTCTGACATTTCTGTGTATCCAATAAAAAATGTTTCCTTTACAACGGTTAGATTCTTCTTCAGTTTTCAGCTTGAACTGATTTTCTGTGAACTAGTCAGTTTTCCGTTTTTAAGAGCATTAACTGAGTTTTTACTCTTCTTCTAAACTCAGTACTCTATTCATCATCTGATTATAATTGACTTAATCAGAGAACACCATAAAATCTAACTCATCCAAGATATCATTTTCCTTATGTATCTTAGGTAACATTGTCCTCTTGTATCAGGACTTAAACAAGATCCATAAAGTCAGTTTTGGTTATCACAATCTTGCCTGAATTCTAACTTCACAGTCTCGGCTTTGGTTTTCATCAACTGAGTTTGAAACCTCAGTTCTTCATTCTTCAGTAACTGAGTTTGTGTCTCTCAGTTCTTCGTCTACTGAGTTGTTCCCTCAGTTCTTCAGCTTCTAGATAAGTCAACCGAGTCTGTGTCCCTCAGCGAACTTACCTTCTTTAGTTCTTCAGATCTAGTTCTGAATCAGTTTTCTCATTCTTCAATTGTGAACTTATTTTCATAGTCTCATCAAGTTAGTTACTCGTTTCTCAGTTCTGATCCTAGAACCATTACAGTGCATGTCTTATTTACTTATACAAATATTAGACTCTATTAAATCCTTTACATTAATATCTATACATATTTTTGCTTTGCACTATAACAGCTAGTTATGACACTTCATAATTGGGGTTTAAAATGATAACTCAATAACTGATGAATCATCATCAAAATATAAATTTTCTTTCCAACAATTTCCCCCTTTTTGATCATGTCAATACCCTCCTTAAAAGCAATACAAAAATATAAAGACAAAATAACAACAAACACAAAGAACCGAGAAACTGAGTTTTTATTGATGATACTGTGTTATAGAGTACATGGAATTAAAATACAACAATATATGAAAACAAACTAAGTCTCAGATTCCTTTACTATTCGTTGGTCAGTTTCTTCAATTTTCATATCATTCAGTTCAGCAATTTCATTAATGGTCTGATTTGTTGAACTGCTTTCAATTCTATTTATATTCGTCCAGACATTCCATGAATTGGTCATATTGTGTTTTCCGAAAAACTTTCTTTCGAACAGGATTACAAATAAGGACACAATTTTCTTCAATTTCTCACTTGTAGCTATTATTAGTAGATCTTCAATAAACTCATATTCAGCTCCTACAACTTTCTTCTCAGCCTTTTCCAAAGTACCATTTCTGTCTCATTTATTCATTTTATTCCAGTAGTGAACAAGAACTTTCTACGTAATTAGAAAATTTTCTAAAGCTTGTTCTCTTGATTCACCTTCTTTTGTGGGTAGTTCTCTGAAAATGCTGTAAAGTTGTGAATCCAAGCCAAGTCTCTTCTAAGTTGGTTCGGAAAATTTCCCTATTAGGTTCATTTCTTCATCATTCATATCTCATCTGGCTTTCCCGAGTTCAACCAGTTTCTCATCTATACTCTCAAGAACTTCTGGCATTTCAGCTGCATTGACTTTTAAAATGTCCAGACTTTCCCCCTTATTGACATCATCCTTCCGAATCAGACTCCTCATATAAGAGTTCAAGTGCTGTTGATTTGATGCCAGTATGGTTTGTGCAACCACTGAGTCTTATAGCATTTTCCAATAGAAGCATTCTGTCATGTACATTAGTGACCATGCCTACCAGTCTCTCCTGAGTTTCACTTTTCCTAGCTTCCGTTTCAATGTATTTCTTTCTGATTTCGATAAATGTGTCATGACAATCCATCTTTACACTGTCCAAGGTCTTTTGCATGTTAGGCCTTTCATTCTTGTTTTCTTCCATTGATTGTAACACTTTTCCCAATATGCCAATATCTTCATTTTTTATTCTCACAAGCTCATTGAAATTGTACTTTATGAACTCGGCTTGTGTTGGCACATCCTTTTCAGTTTCAGCTTTCTTGTCTATTATGCCTACCTCAGACTCATATGCTTTGTCAGCTTCTCTCTTTTCTTTCGATAGAGGAGAGATGATTCCTTTCAGTTTCTCCTTGTACTTCAGGCTTCCTTCTTTCTTCAGACTGTCTTCTTATTTCATCTAGGTTAGCAGGATCAGGTTCCCTTACTGGTGACAGTTTCATAGCAAACTCGTCATCAGTTTCTTCTCCAGCTTGGTCAGCTTCAGCTTTTGCTATTTCAAGGACTTCTCTGTCCATTGGTGACCAATAACCTTCTTCGTCTTCTTCTTTCCCTGATTTTGACTGAGTCTAAGAGTCTGAATCATCACATTCTTCAGAACAGCCTTCTTCAGATTTTTTTCAGCAATACCTCTGTCAGCTGCTTTTTCTTGGAGAGAGGCAAGAATCCCTTTTTGTAGATCGGGATCTCCTTGAAAATCATCATCGTCATCATTATCATCTTTCTTAGACTTAGAAGTTTCTTCTCTAGCATAATTATTCCTGTGACTATTTCTTATCAAGGAGTATCCATTACTCAAAAATTCATCAGCACTGAATAGTTGAGATAGATGAGCGATATTGAATAAATCAAAGACCCATTGTTCAGTGCTTTCCATGGCTTCTAGTTGATTTCTTTGATTTTTGATTGAGCTGAACTTCCAATATTGATAAGCATCAAGTCTTCAATAGTCATCTTGAATCAGTTTCCAAATATCGACAGAAGGATCAAGCTGGGTTATAATCTCTTCAGTTTCTCTAAAAACTTCTAAGTTTGATTCAGCTGGAGTCCCAACTTGTTCTTCAGTTTTCTCTGCTTCCATTTTGCTAGATTCCCCTCAGCAACAACTGGGATGATAGATGATTCTGCTTCAATTTTAGGAACTATAGTGACTTGCTCAGTTCCCAGATTCTCTTCAATAACGTTTTCATCTTTTTCAGTTTCAGCTACAGGTTCAACAACTTGTTCAGGGTTCTCTTTTGATTCAGCTGCCTGAAGCTCACATGGTTCGATTTACAGTTCAGTAACGGGTTCCTTTACTTTCTCAACTTCATCATCTTCCTTTTGATTTTCTTCTTCATCGAGGGTGATGACTTGTTGTGGGGCAGATTCAGTCTCAACAGCCTCTTTCCCTTCAGGTTGAGAAGCTTACAACTCTCTAATTAATTCTTTATATTCAAGTCTAGAGGCTGAGTTTCGGGGTGTAGATCTTGATTTAGATATCAAGTTGAGCATTTTAAGTACACCAGGTCCAATCAGTTCCTCATCACTATCAGTTTCCTCATCATCAACATCAGTTCACAGGGTTTGTTCCCCCTGAGTGTCAGCTTTTGGTAGTGACGGAGCAAGTGCTTGAACTTCTTCAACTGACACTCGAACGGGTGCATCTTCAGTAATAGGCTTGGTAGGGGTTTCAGCTTCAACCCTAGGTTTCTTTGTTTGACCTCCGGTTTCTAAAGTCACAGATTTTACTGGTGATGGTTCCTTGCTCTTTTTAGTTATTATAACAGCTTTGTCTTTCTCCAAATCATCCAGTTTTCTATTCCTCTCCTTTAATTTCTCAAGATCTTCCAATGCTTCTTCTGTAGTAACCTTTATGAATGATCTATTCCTTTTCTTTTGAGGTTCAGCTTCAGAACCTTCAGCTTTCCTTTTTCCAGATTTGTTTTTCTCATCTTTCACTGCAATTTTACTATCGACAACTGCAGTTGATCCTCTCCTTGCAATTCCAAAGTGATTAATGATCCTTTGTGTCATTAATGCAAGTGTCGTCTTATGATAGAATCTCACAATCTTAACATCAGTTTTCTTCTTTGGTACATTAGATGATTGTGCTGCTAATTGTTCAAGAATATATCTTTGCCAATTGAATTTTTCTTCAAACCATATTACATACAACAAATCTAACTTGGTGCCGGAAAGATTGCTAAAATTGCCTACATTCCCAATTACACAATTTGCTAGCATCTAGGTCAAGTAACTAAACTCATGTTTCAGGATACTTGTTGATCCTGACAAAGATACGTTGAATCTCCTTTAATTGAAAAGGCCTTCCACAACTCTTCCGGGGAGATGGCCGGCGTGGATTTCTGGAAGCACCCCTATCATGATGTTAGGGGTGCAATTCAGGTTTACATGTTCCTTTATTGGATTCTTTGCATAATGATTTATTTTTTATGGCTCTCTGATTTCTATGCTTTATCCGGCATTTGCATTTTGAGGATTCATGTACGGCTAGCTTGGACCAGGCATTTTTATTTGAAGGGGACGCATATAAGCAGAATGCTGGAGGTCGACAGAAAGGGTTCAGTGCATAGGACCAGGATTGGCATTCAACTTTGGAGGCACCCCTATCATCCTGTTAGGGGTGCAATCCAGGTGTCCTTGTCCTTTTTTTGGGTTATTATCTTCTTTAGCTATTTTTGGGATTATCATCTTTCTCCTGTGCCAGGTGTAACCATGCGTTGGGCTGTAGTATCAAGGACAAGGTGGAGATGGAGTGGTACCATTTTCGTGCTTCAGGCGCTTGTTCGGAGGCTTTGGCTCATACCTTGATCGGATACACGGGCTATTTTTTCCTTGGAATTGCTATGCGGATTCAACTGTGTTATCTCTTGTGCTTAAGCAAGGACAAGTATCGAGTGGAGGATAATTTTGATGTGTTCGACTATAATATTTATGGTGCCGGGATTTTGGGGGTGCATAGAGCGAGTACTCTTCCCTATGTGCTGGATTTTCCTACACTAGGTTTGTCACGCATAGGGTTTAAGGAGGCCATGCTATGCACTCTATCACGTACTTGGGGCGGGCCGGGATGTGGCATTGACTTTGTAGCACTTTATTCTTTTCCATTTTAATAAAATAAAAATTTATGGTTAAAAAAAAACTTCTCTTTTTGCTATTTGTATAATTTGATAGCAGAAGAGTATCCAGACTTCTCAAAACCAAAGATATCTGCAATAAGGTTCTGAGTGACCTTAACTTCCATTCCATTTACCTTTGTTATGTAGACCTTTTCTTCTTCTAAGACTGTCCTTCCAAATTCATAGAAGTCGCCAATGCTATCCTACAAGGCAAGGGTGGTGGCAAAAGGTTATAAGCAAAGACAATGAGTTGAATATGATGAAACCTTTTCGCCAGTAGCTATGCTGATGTCCATTAGAATTCTGCTTGCTATTGCAGCATACCATGAATATGAAATCTGGCAGATAGATGTGAAAACAGCTTTCCTTAATGGGAATATGTCTGAGGAAGTGTATATGACACAACCTGAGGGTTTCACATCCGAAGATGCCAGGATGGTGTGCAAGTTGCAAAGGTCCATTTATGGACTGAAGCAAGCTTCTAGGAGTTGGAATCTTCACTTTGATGAGACAATCAAAAAGTTTGATTTCATCAAGAACGAAGATGAGCCTTATGCTTACAAGAAGGTTAGTTGGAGTGCCAAAGTTATCTTCGCGCTATATGTTGACGAGAAGGTTAGTGCCATATGTTTACAAGAAGGTTAGTGTGAGTGCCGTAGTTTTCATGCTCATAGGGAATGATGTTCCTATGTTACAGTTAGTCAAAATTTGGTTATACAAGATCTTCTCTATGAAGGACTTAGGAGATGCAGCCTATATTCTAGGAATCAATATCTATAGAGATAGATCTAAGAGGTTGCATAGTTTGTCACAATCCACTTATATAGATAAGATGCTGAAGAGATTCAACATGGAGCGGTCCAAGAGAGGATTGTTACTCGTGTCACGTGGGATCTATCTTTCAAAGGAAATGTGTCCTAAGACTGAGGAGGAAAGCGCACATATGAGTAAGACCCCATATGCCTCGTCTGTCGGGTCTATTATGTATGCCATGTTGTGTACTAGACCAGATGTCTCGTACCCTCTGACTATGACTAGTAGGTACCAGGCAAATCGAGGTGATGATCACTGGATTGTGGTCAAGAATATTCTTAAGTACATGAGACGTACTAGGGATATGTTCTTGGTGTTTGGGAACTCTGATTTGGTGTTCGAGGTTACACAGATGCCAGTTTTCAAACGGACAATGATGATTTTAAGTCACAGTCTTGATTTTGTTCATCCTTAATGGGGGAGTAGTTAGCCGGAAGAGTTGCAAGCAGGAGACTACTGCAGACTCTACAACAGAAGCCGAGTATATAGCAGTCTCGGAGGTGCCAAAGGAAGATGTTTGGATGAATAAGTTCGTTACTTAACTTGGTGTGGTTCCCACCATTGAAAGTCCAGTCCCACTGTACTGTGATAACAATGGGGAAATTACTCAGTAAAAGGAACAGGTCTCATCAGAAGTCCAAACATGTGCTACGGCGCTATCACTTTATTAGAGAGATAGTGGATAGAAGAGATGTAAAGATAGATAAAGTCCACATGGATGATAACATAGCTAATCTGTTAACCAGGGCATGGTCGCAGGCTAAGCATGAGAAACATGTTCACATGCACAGGCTTAGGCATATGGGTGATTCGCTTTAGGCCAAGTGGGAGATTGTTGAAATAGTGTCCTAATCACAATCGGGTCAAACCGGATCCGATTGGTCGGGTCATTTACAGTCTATTTAGTTCATGTAATAGCATTATTATTATTAATAAAATGACTTTTGTTTTTGTATATATTTTTATCTTTAGGAACCAATGTTATTGTATGCATAGTAACGTCCTTAGTATTAAACTGTGATAGAGAAACCATGATTGTGATTATGTTTGATGAGATCTCTAATCACTTTTAATAAGTTTGATACTTAAATGTCTCTAGTCGTATGTATTGTCAAACAAGACATTGATAGTGTTGGTCCCTTGGAAATGCTGACACAAGTTGAGAGGGGGGTGAATAAACTTGTCCCCAAAAACTTAATCTTTAACGAGACTGAGTTCAGCTTTAAAGCTTGTGTGGAGTTAAGCTAACTTAGTTGAGTATAAGTCAAGACTGACTTATGCTTAACTGAGTTAACCAGCCGCGGATTATTAAAGCCTTTGTAAAACATGATTTATCAGTTTATAGAAGTAAGATGCAGTGTTGTGCTGACTCAGTTTCTTATGTTTGCTGAGTGTGTTCTAATGTGATATAAACTATAATACAGTAAGTAAATGCGTAAAGTAAGTAAATAAGACAGAATTTACAGAGGTTCCAGGTGGTGTAATCCTATCAGTCCTCTCTTCCTCTGTGATGCGGAGGAAAATTCCACTAGAACTCTTTGAGGTAGATCGGTTACAAAAAGTCATAAACTGATAGTCCTTGGCTAATCCCTAGCTTCACTATCTAAGCAACTATAGAATAGGTAGAATTGCTGCTCTGCAACTGCTTGCACCACTGGCCCTTGAAGGGTTGTATTTCCTCTTCACCAGCTCATAACAAACACAGTCTTCCTGACAGAAGCTCAAGTATCCTTCACACCTTCTTGGTGTTCCACAACCTAAAACTTTTGATAAAATAAAAGTTGAGACTCTAATCAATAAATATGATTCAACTTGTGATTTAGAGCTTCTTGTTCTTGATGTATATGTTTTGCTCAAGCTCTATTTTTCTTCGAGTGTTTGATCTTGATGTTTCTTTGAATGTTATAAAACACTTTGAAGATTTCTAGATCTTGCAATGAAGCATACATCAGGAGTTCTATTTAATTGACTTTCCCCCGTTCTAAAATGCTTCGTGATATCATTTTCTTATGAACTCCGCACTTCTTCTTGTGGTAGAAGTGACCATTTATAGGGGTATTTCCAACATTTGAATTTGAATTCTTGTAACCGTTGGTGGTCCTGCTTATTTCGTTGAGTGTCAGTGTCCTTTCTGACATTTCTGTGTATCCAATAAAAAATGTTTCATTTGCAACGGTCAGATTCTTCTTCAGTTTTCAACTTGAAACTAATTTTCGGTGAACTAGTCAGTTTTCAGCTTTTAAGAGCATTAATTGGATTTTTATTCTTCTTCAAAACTCAGTACTCTATTCTTCATCTGATTATAATTGACTTAATCAGAGTACACCATAATATCTAACTCATCCAAGATATCATTGTCCTTATGTATCTTAGGTAACATCGTCCTCTTGTATCAGGACTTCAACAAGATCCATAAAGTCAATTCAGGTTATCACAATTTTGCCTGAATTCTACCTTTATAGTCTCGGCTTTGGTTTTCATCAACTGAGTTTGAACCCTCAGTTCTTCGTCTACTGAGTTTGTTCCCTTAGATCTTCAGCTTCTAGATAAGTCAACCGAGTCTATGTCCCTCAGCGAACTTACCTTATTCAGTTCTAGTTCTGAATCAGTTTTCTCATTCTTCAATTGTGAACTCAGTTTTCATAGTCTCAACATGTCAGTTACTCATTTTCTCAGTTCTGATCCTAGAACTATTACAGTGCTTGTCTGATTTACTTATACAAATATCATACTCTATTAAATCCTATAAATTAATATCTAGACATATTTTTGCTTTGCACTATAATACCTAGTTATGACACTTCATCAATGGGTTTAAATTGATAACTGAATAACTAATGAATCATCATCAAAACATAGTTCCAACAATTTCCCCCTTTTTGATGATATCAATACCCTCCTTAAAAGCAATGCAAAAAAGATAAAGACAAAAAACACAAAAAAACTGAGAAACTGAGTTTTTATTGATGATACTGAGTTATAGAGTACATGGTATTAAAATACAACAATATATGAAAAGAAACTAAGTCTAAACTTCCTTTCCTTTTCCTTGGTCAGTTTCTTCAATTTTCTTATCATTCAGTTTAGCAATTTCCTTAATGGTCTGATTTATTGAACTGTTTTCAATTCCATTTATATTCGCCCAGACATTCCATGAATTGGTCATATTGTGTTTTCGGAAAAATTTGCTTTCGAACATGATTGAAAATAAGACCACAGTTTTCTTCAATTTCTCACTTGTAGTTGTTTTTAATAGATCTTCAATAAACTCAGATTTAGCTCCTACAACTTTCTTCTCAGCCTTTTCTAGAGTACCATTTCTCTACAACTTTATTCAGTTTATTCCAGTAGTGAACAAGAACTTTCTGCATAATTAGAAAATTTTCTAAAGCTTGTTCTCTTGATTCGTCTTCTTTTGTGGGTAGTTCTCTGAAAATGATGTAAAGTGGTGAATCCAAGCCAAGTCTCTTCTCAGTTGGTTCGGAAAATTTCCCTATTAGGTTCATTTATTCATTATTCATATCTTCTCTGGCTTTCCAAAGTTCAACCAGTTTCTCATCTATACTCTCAAGAACTTCTGGCATTTCAGGTGCATTGAAATTTAAAATATCCAGACTTTCCCCCTTATTGACATCATCCTTCCGAATCATACTTCTCATATAGGAGTTCAAGTGCTGTTGATTTGATGCCAATATGGTTTGTACAACCAGTGAGTCTTTCGTGGCATTTTCCAATAGAAGCATTCTATCATGTACATTTGTGACCATGCCTACCAGTCTCTCCTGAGTTTCAGTTTTCCTATCTTTCGTTTCAATGGATGTCTTTCTGATTTCGATCAATGTGTCATGACAATCCTTCTTTACACCGTCCAAGGTCTTTTGCACGTTAGACCTTTCATTCTTGTTTTCTTCCATTGATTGTAACACTTTTCCAAAGATGCCAATATCTTCATTTTGTATTCTCACAAGCTCATTGAAATTGTACTTTATGAACTCAGCTTGTGTTGGCACATCCTTTTGAGTTTCAGCTTTCTTCTATTTTTTTCATTCCTCGGACTCAAATGCTTTCTCATCTTCTCTCTTTTCTTTCGATAGAGGAGAGATGATTCCTTTCAGTTTCTTCTTGTACTCATTAGACTTCCTTCTTTCTTCAGACTGTCTCCTTATTTCATCTAGGTTAGCAGGATCAGTTTCCCTTACTGGTGACAGTTTCACAGCGAACTCGTCATCAGTTTCTTCTCTAGCTTGGTCAGCTTCAGCTTTTGCTATTTCAAGGACTTCTCTGTCCATTGGTGACCGATAACCTTCTTCATCTTCTTTTTTCCCTGATTATGACTGAGTCTCAGAGTCTGAATCATCACTTTCTTCAGAATTGTCTTCTTCTGATTTTTCTTCAGCAATACCTCTGTCAGCTTCTTTTTCTTGGAGAGAGGCAAGAATCCCTTTTTGTAGATTGGGATCTCCCTGAAAATCATCATCGTCATCATTATCATCTTTCTTAGACTTAGAAGTTTCTCATCTAGCATACATCAACCAGTAACTGTTTCTTATCAAGGAGTATCCATTACTCAAAAATTCATCAGCACTGAATAGTTCAGATAGATGAGTGATATTGTATAAATCAAAGACCTATTGTTTAGTGATTTCCATGGCTTCTAGTTGATTTCTTTGATTTTCGATTGAGCTGAACTTCCAATGTTGATAAGCATCAAATCTTCTACAATCAGCTTCAATCAGTTTCCCAATATCGACTGAAGGATCAAGATGGGTTATAATCTCTTTAGTTTCTCTAGGAACTTCTAAGTATGATTCAGCTGGAGTCCCAACTTGTTCTTCAATTTTCTCTGCTTTCGTTTTGTTGGATTCCCCTTAGCAACATTTGGGATGATAGATGATTCAGCTTCAATTTCAGGAACTATAGTAACTTGCTTAGTTCCCAGATTCTCTTCAATAACATTTTCATATTTTTTCAGTTTCAGCTACAAGTTCAACAACTTGTTCAGGGTTCCCTTTTGATTCAGCTGCATGAAGCTCATATGGTTCGATTTCTAGTTCAGCAACTGGTTTCTTTACTTCCTCAACTTCATCATCTTCCTTATGATTTTCTTCTTCATCGAGGGTGATAACTTGTTGTGGGGCAGATTCAGTCTCAACAGCCTCTTTCCCTTTAGGTTGAGAAGCTTTCAGCTCTCTAATTGATTCTTCATATTCAAGTCTAGAGGCTGAGTTTCGGGGTGTAGATCTTGATTTAGATATCAAGTTGAGCATTGCAAGTACACCAGGTCCAATCAGTTCCTCATCCCTATCAGTTTCCTCATCATCAACTTCAGTTCTCAGGGTTTGCTCCCCCTGAGTGTCAGCTTCTGGTAGTGACGGAGCAAGTTCTTGAACTTCTTCAACTGACTCTCGAACGGGTGCATCTTCAGTAATAGGCTTGGTAGGGGTTTCAGCTTCAGCTGTAGGTTTCTTTGTTTGACCTCCAGTTTCTGAAGTCACATATTTTACTGGTGATGGTTCCTTGCTCTTTTAAGTTATTATTACAACTTTGGCTTTCTTTAAATCATCCAGTTTTCTCTTCCTCTCCTTTAATTTCTCAAGATCTTCCAATGCTTCTTCTGTTATAACCTTCTTGGATGATCTCTTCCTTTTCTTTTAAGGTTCAGCTTTAGAACCTTCAGCTTTCCTTTTTCTAGATTTGTTTTTCTCATCTTTCACTGCAATTTTACTATCAACTACTGCAGTTGATCCTCTGCTTGCAATTCCAAAGTGATCAATGATCCTTTGTGCCATTAATGCAAGTGTCTTCTTATGATAGAATCTCCCTATCTTAACATTAGTTTTCTTCTTTGATACATCAGATGATTGTGCTACTAATTGGTCCAGAATATATCTTTATAGTTGAATTTTTCTTCAAACCATATTACATACAGCAAATCTAACTTGGTGCCTGAAGGATTGCTAAAATTGCCAGCATTCCCAATTACACAATTTGCTAGCATCTTGGTCAAGTAACTAAACTCAGGTTTGAGGAAACCTGTTGATCCTGCCAAAGATACATTGAATCTCTTTTAATTGAAATGTCCTTCCACAACTTCTCTCTTTTCTCTTTGGATAATTTGATAGAAGAAGAGTATCCAGACTTCTCGAAACCAAAGATATCTGCAATAAGGTTCTCAGTGACCTTAACTTCCTTTCTATTTACCTTGGTTATATAGACCTTTTCTTCTTCTAAGACTGTCCTTCCAAATTCATAGAAGTCGCCAATGCTATCCAGACAAATATTCTCCAAAGTAATGTTGAATACTTCTTCAAGACCTTTGATTATTCTGATTTTGTTTACGATTTTCTTAGCAAGATCTGAATTTCCATAATTCATCAAGATATTAATCTAGTGATATGATCAGACCGGCTTCAACTCTGGTGAAAGTCATAATTTCTGATCGTTAGAGTGAATTTTGAGAGAATTTGAAGATTGAAACAATTCTTTCAAACTGGGGAATGAACGAAACTGGATGTGAGGATTTTGCTAAAGGTAATACAAGGGTATATTTATAGGTGGTACATTTTGTAGTTAGGAAATCTGAGTGGGATTCAAAACATCTTGTCATAAATCATATCAGGCATTGAGATGGGAGAAGGGTGGTGAGTGGAGAAGATGGACGATTGAGATCTGTGTAGGGTACGACTTTTCTACAAGTGTAGCTTGTATCAGTAAATGCAGTTGATGCGCTGTATCTCCAGCTCTAAGGTTTCAGCTTTGATCTTATCCACATCTTTATCAGTCTTCAGTTATCTGTATCTCAGTTTTGTTTTTCTGATCAGTCATTGACATCTCAGTTTTGATGACGTCAGCTTTCCGTAATTCCTCGGTAGTCAGTTTTCATCCGCAAAACAAATTAAGAGCTTTTTGGTACCCATATCTCATTGGGTCCTTTTTTATTAGCTTTTGGGTTAATTCTTACGGATGAGTTCTTTTATTTAGAATTAATCTCCTTTTTGAGATCATTCAATTTTCTCCAAATTGATTTCATTTGTCTCATATATATTGTTGACCATTTGACTTGGTAAAGTCAGTTTTCACAAAATTTTGTTGATTCGACTCGATCGCCTTTTTCCTGAAAATTTTATGGGACTGAGTGATCATGGTTCAATTCCAGTCTTCATCAGTAGGAAAGAGTCTCCCTTTCCCACTGAATCTATTATTCCATGAATGGGTGTCATTCTTAGGTGAATATGACTTGGATGTTCTATTGACTGATCTCTGATCGGTTTTGCCTTTTTCAGCCTTCTGAGTTTTTCTGTATAATCTGTCAGTTTGTGAGTTGTCACCAACTGATTTTACAATTTTGTCAGTTTTTTATCTAGACTGTGCTGAATTTTTGTCAGTTCTAACAATTTTATCAATTTTCTGAGTTCCCGACTTTTGTGTAGCAACAAACTTAAGTGCAACTGAACTATGTCCGGACTTAGAATTCTGTTGATTGTCAAACCTTAAACCTGTTCTGTCTCCAAATGGTTTTCCTGGTTGGAAATGAACATTAGGAATTGGATCAACTGATGATTCAATGATATTTATTACTTATGTTATCTCATCAGTTGAGCAATTTTCCTTAGTTCCATTGTTAGCCTTGATAAAGTTAATCTCAGCATTCAATCTAAGAACTTCGGCTTTCCACAATTCTTTTTCCTTTTTGACCTTCTCATAATTCTTTTGAATTTCCTCTAATTCCTTTATGAGTATGTCCAAGGTTTCGTTGAAATCTGCATTTCTATGATTGTTCATGACCGTGTGACAGTTGGATGTAGAAGCATTTACCTCATGATGTTTGATCGATAAGTTCTCAGTTTTGGCTTCTTCATCTTTCACTATCTATTTTCCTTTACTAGATATAGCATTGTCCTTTGCTGGTTCAACTCCAAAAAGAATGATTTCTTCATCACTTCCAATGTGATCTTGTGCAGCAAGACTTAATGGCGAATTCTCAGAATTCTCATGTCTGTTGGTAATCATTGGATCTTCAACGAATGTCTCGATTAATCTTTCTTGAGTGTCAGCAACAAGAGACTGCAATTTGCCTTTGTATTCATCAAATCTTAAAAATGAGTAATTATTAAACTTCTAAAGTGATGCTGTGTATCCATGATGCAGTTTTGAAAAAAATTGAAAACTATTTGAAATAACTGATGACCGGTTACTACAAACTGATAAAGCTCAATCGGAGATCTCCTCAGAGTAACAACTTTGGATAACCTCCAAAAGGAAGAACTACTCCGATACCAATTATTGGTATCTGATATAACTGAAGCCAGTTATTTCAAACATACAAATTGATAAGGAGATTCAGCTGTGGATCTTTTCAGAACAGAAGCACTGCTCCGATACCAATTGCTGGTCCCTTGGAAAGGCTGACACAAGTTTAGAGCGGGGGTGAATAAACTTATCCCCAAAAGCTGAATCTTTAACCAGACTGAGTTCAGCTTTAAAGCTTGTGTGGACTTAAGCTAAATTAGTTGAGTATAAGTCAAGATTGGCTTATGCTTAACTGAGTTAACCGGCAGCGGATTAATAAAGCCCTTGTAAAACTTGAGTTACCAGTTTATGAAGTATGATGCAGTGTTATGCTAACTCAGTTTCTTATGTTTGCTGAGTGTGTTCTAATGTGATATAAACAATAATACAGTAAGTAAATGCGTAAAGTAAGTAAATAAGACAGAATTGATAGAGGTTCCAGGTGGTGTAATCCTATCAGCCCTCTCTTCCCCTGTGATGCGGAGGAAAATTCCACTATAACTCTTTGAGGTAGATCGGTCACAAAAAGTCCAAAACTGATAGTCCTTGGCTAATCCCTAGCTTCACTAGCTAAGCAACTATAGAACAGGTAGAATTGCTGCTCTGCAACTGCTTGCACCACTGGTCCTTGAAGGGTTGTATTGCCCCTTCACCAGCTCATCACAAACATAGTCTTCCTGACTGTAGCTCAACTGTCCTTCACACCTTCTTGGTGTTTCACAGCCTGAAACCTTTGATAAAATCAAAGTTGAGACTTGAATCAATAACTATGATTCAACTTGTGATTTTAAGCTTCTTCTTGATGTATATGATTTTCTCAAGCTCTGTTTTTCTTCAAGTGTTTGATCTTGATGTTTCTTTGAATGTTAGAGAACACTTTGAAGATTTCTTGATCTTGCAATAAAGCATACAGCAGGAGTTCTTTTTAATTGACTTTCCCCCTTTCTAATATCTTTCTTGATATCTTTTTCTTATGAACTCCGCACTTCTTTTTGTGCTAGAAGTGACCTATTTATAGGGGTATTTCCAATGTTTGAATGAATTTGAACGTTTGAATTTGAATTCTTGTATCCGTTGGTGGTCCTGCTTATTCTGTTGAGTGTCAGTGTCCTTTCTGACATTTCTGTGTATCCAATAAAAAATGTTCCCTTTGCAACGGTCAGATTCTTCTTCAGTTTTTAGCATGAAACTGATTTTGTGTGAACTAGTCAGTTTTCAGCTTTTAAGAGCATTAAATGAGTTTTTACACTTCTTCAAAACTCGGTACTCTATTCTTCATCTGATTATAATTGACTTAATCAGAATACACCATAATTTCTCAATCATCTAATATATCATTGTCCTTATGTATATTAGGTAGCATTGTCCTCTCGTATCAGGACTTAAACAAGATCCATAAAGTCAGTTCAGGTTATCACAATCTTGCCTGAATTCTAACTTTGTTGTCTTGGCTTTGGTTTTCACCAACTGAGTTTGAACCCTCAGTTCTTCATTCTTCAATAACTGAGTATGTGCCTCTCAGTTCTTCATCTACTGAGTTTGTTCCCTAAGTTCTTCAGCTTTTAGATAAGTCAACCGAGTCTGTGTCCCTCAACGAACTTACCTTCTTCAGTTCTAGGTTCTGAATCAGTTTTCCCATTCTTCATTTGTGAACTCATTTTTCATAGTCACATCAAGTCAGATACTCGTTTTCTCAGTTCCGATCCTAGAACTATTACAGTGCTTGTCTGATTTACTTATACAAATATAAGACTCTATTAAATCCTATACATTAATATCTAGACTGACACTTCATCAATGGGGTTTAAAATGATAACTAAATAATTGATGAATCATCATCAAAACATATATTTTATTTCCAACAAATAGTACGATTAGACTAGCACGTATTGGATGTCTTCTATCGTATTGAAAATAGGAACAGATCTTGTCTATCGAAGTGTAGAGACACTTGGACTATATCTGGACGTGTATTAGAGAATGCCTACGTTTGAATGACCTACTTATATTAAGTGTCGCTGTAGGTGACAGTTGTGTAATTATACCGAGACCGGAGTCTTCATGGCGTCACGGTGTGGATTGTCATGCTTTGACACTATTGAGGTTTCCCCTAGCCATGGGGCGATCATGCAGTAGTGCTCGGATATGATATTGAAGCATGCGTAGGATATATGGTATTCGCCCAGAAATCGCGTATCCTAATAGTAGGAGTAAATATCCGAAATGACCTTCTTAAAAGCAAAGTCTAGCTCTGGTGAATCTTTGCAAAGTGGGAGTAATTGAGTTACTTCAAAAGAGCATGATATCCAGATTAAGGATACGATCGTTATGTCTTGACACTCGAGATACGATTATATGGATATTGTAACATCGATAGAATTCTATTTACACAGTAACTGTTTCACATGAAAGGTAGTAGTCATCTCTTTTGACTCTTCCGATGATTAGGGGTCATGACGTGTTGCTAGATGCTATTCATTATCGTTAGGTGCCAAGGGTATTTTAGTAAATGCACTTTATGCCTACGGCCAACATATTCCAAAGCTTATCGGGTCACACATATAAGAACATTTAGCGGATTAAAATACGGTTATAGTGATAACCAAATAAGGAAAGTTTTATCTGGACTATAAAGTGTTATAGTGATAAAATAATATGGTGGTATTTATTTATTATGAATAAATTAAATACAAGATATTAGTTATGTTAATTAGTTCAGAATATTCCGGAAGCCAATTAATCGCTATATGGGGCGCAGATAGTATGCGTATAAGATACACATAGATTCTGCAAATTAATTAATCTTAGTATTTTATTATAATATATAGATAAATGCGTGAATATATATATATATATATATATATATATATATATATATATATATATTTGAGGAGTGAATTTAACCCAATTACCCGCAAAATTCGACCCAAACCCGCTATCGACCCTACTTATACCCGTAAAACCTTTTTATGTATAAAAATAAAATGCTGAAAAAACTTCCAAAAAAATAATAAACACATCTAAAATACTTAAATTTTAAACATGCCTAAAAATATATTGAACACGCTTACACCACATTAAATTAACATAAATACATAATATCATCCAACTCAAATTCAAATTCAAATTCAACATTAAATTAAAATATTTACGTCAAATTCACCTTTAAAAAGTGCTGCAAACTGATGCATAATTTTAAAATTTTAGGTCATTGCCCGGTTCTTTTTGTATAAAAATAAAATGCTGAAAAAACATTCCGAAAAAATAATAAATACATTTAAAATGCTTAAATTTTAAACATGCCTAAAAATATATTGAACACGTTTACACCACAATAAATTAACATAAATATGCAATATCATCCAACTCAAATTCAACTTCAAAATTAAATTAAAATATTTATGTCAAATTCACCCTTAAAATTTGCCGCAAACTGATGCATAATTTTAAAAAATTAGGTCATTGGCAGGATCTTTTTGTATAAAAATAAAATGCAGAAAAAAACTTTCCTAAAAAATAATAAACACATTTAAAATACTTAAATTTTAAACATGCCTAAAAATATATTGAACACGTTTACACCACATAAAATAACATAAATACACAATATCATCCAACTCAAATTCAATTTCAAATTCAACAATAAATTAAAATATTTACATCAAATTCACCCTTAAAATTTTCCGCAAACTGATGCATAACTTTGAAAATTTAGGTCATTGCCCGGATCTTTTTGTATAAAAATAAAATGCTGAAAAAAACTTTCCTAAAAAATAATAAACACATTTAAAATACTTAAATTTTAAACATGCCTAAAAATATATTAAACACGTTTGCACCACATTAAATTAGCATAAGTACACAATATCATCCAACTCGAATTCAAATTCAAATTCAACATTAAATGAAAATATTTATGCACTACAAGAAAATTAGCCTTTCGAAGCGTGCAAAATGGCCTTTTGCGGCGCACATGGTATGCTGCAGATGAACATATTGAAAAAGTAGTGCTTACTAAACAAAAAAGTTCTAAGTAGCTATCATTCATCAAGGATTATAAATGCAGACAACCATGCAACCGTACTACCCCTTGCGTGCTCTAAATGGGTCATTTCATCATTTGGACGAATCAGCGCCACATCTTCTGCTATAACTTTGTCAACCCAAACTTTCCAAAAATATTCGCCAACAGCAATGTGATGCACCTTCGTTTTAGGATCTGTAGAAGCAATTCTCCCTTCAGCAACAACCCCACCACTTGATGGGTGAAGTAATTTACACTTCATGTTCTCACGGATTGCTCGATTTGACTGTATATCAAAAAATACATTATAATAATTACTTGCAATCATATAAATCACATATTCAAATAATTACATTACACATCAGAAAAAATACAACATCCTATTTTAAGAATTTATTTTTGTTAGATATATCCTGTGTTACAAAGATATTAAAAAAAGGGAGAGAAAAAATATAAGCACATCCTACTGTAAAAGTCTGCAATGAATACCATACAGTTACTATTGATAAGATTGTGAAAATGCCTTAAACTCTCTCAATCCAATCCAGTTACACAAAAGACACGGCAGAAATTATGTTTATACATTTAACACTAGGCCAATGAATCATATTAATTATAGACTGAATACACCATAAAAAATATGGAAAAAAAAACAACACCCCATAAAAATGTCGTCGTAAGACACTGATCACATAAAAAAGAAAGAATACTAATCTACAGATACAGGTCAAAATCTCCATAGGAAAAAAATGACACCATTTGAGGAAACCACTAGTTCCAACTAATCACAAACTTACAATAAGAAATTATTTAGTTGCAAAAATTAATAAGGGCTTCCAACGATAAATAAATAAATGGTATACCTGAGGCGTAGCTTCACTAACACCACCGCCATTGATTCCATTCTTGATACCACTGACAACACCACCACTACTAGCATTCTAGTTATGCAAACAAAATCATTCAAGGCATGTCCGATGAATGTCCAACAAATTAGATGTATATAACAAGTATTCTTCGTTTTTTTGTTGGTTACTAACCTGTTCTTGATGAGGTTGTTGATCTGATGCTTGGGCTAACATGGACTTTAGTTCATCAAACTTTTCTTTTAGACTACGAACCTCGTCTTGAAGTTGATTGACCACAATATTGTTTTGGACTTGTGCTCCTACTTTTGAAGGCGTAACACCAAAACCCATTCCCCGCACTCTTCCCCGAGCTTC
Organism: Gentiana dahurica var. dahurica; assembly: GCA_024500145.1. Taxonomy (NCBI): domain Eukaryota; kingdom Viridiplantae; phylum Streptophyta; class Magnoliopsida; order Gentianales; family Gentianaceae; genus Gentiana; species Gentiana dahurica. The sequence continues at coordinate 53,130,443 of CM044900.1, forward strand.
CTTGCCAAATACAAGGCTAAGCGCATCATCAGCAATTGTAGTTGTGGTTTGTGATTCAGGTGGGCATTGTTGTATTTCATTCTTCAAACAAAAAAAACTAGGCAATTAAAAGACAAATAAATACTCATAAACAAACAAACAACAATGACCTTTTTGTTACCATTTTATCTGCAACAGCTTGATTGTTAGGTTGTCCATCTTTATTCATATGACCATGGACCCAAACTTGAACCCGCGTGATTGGTGGATCCCCAGGCTTTTGTTTTTTTTTCTTGTGTATGAAACATACAAGATTATATATATGAAAAGGTAGAATGTAAACAATTCATAAGCAACAATGTAAAGTTAAAACTGTATTGTTTCCGTAAGATTTACAATCCTAGAAGAAGAGTATGTGGGTGATAGCAGAAAGATATAAATGATGACTTCAGCAACAATTTTTTCTACAGGAAATAATAAGAATAGTGATGAACATTATTACTCTCTACAAAAAAAAATTATATATATATATATATATATATATATATATATATATATATATATATATATATATACTACCTCCGGTCTAAAATATAAGTCATCCTAGAAATTTTCACACAGATTAAGGAATTGGTTGAATGTCATTAATTTGAAGGTTAATGTCTAAAATACCCCTTGACTATCATTAATGCAATAGTTGTTAAGTAATGAAAAGTTGTTGAATTCATAATAAATTAAGGTTAAGATAGAGAAAGAGCAATAAATGTTGCATTGGTAATGTAGAATGACTTATATTATGGGACAAGTAGAAAAGTGTAGGATGACTTATATTTTGGACCGGAGGTAGTATATATATATATATATATATAGACTATCATGTATATAGCTCTATTAGCAATATGTACCATTTTGTGCTCCAGACGTGCATACCCCTGTCGGCCTGTGGTATGGTTATGGCTTTGATTTGCCCTCATTCGTCTATATTTTTCAGTCTTAACCTGAAATTACAAGGGAAAAAAGATCTGACATTTTTGGAAATTTACTCACTATGAAAGTCAATAAAATATAGCAATGCATACTTACTCGAAACATCGGTGATAAGGTCTCTGCAACAAAGTCATTGTGAGAATCGACTTTGATAAAGTCGGTTCTTGTTCCCTTAGCAATGAAGATCGAAGATCTCTTGTGAACATACCCATATTGAACCCGTGAATCGTTAACTTTTTGGTATGCTAGCCATTCCAGTAGATACTAGCCAATCGATAACTGTTTCGTAAATTACCCTCTTAAAATATACCTTTTGAAAAAGTTCCTCAAAAAAAAAATTTATACCCTTTGCAAATTTTACAATTGTAACGCCCCGTTCCCGGACACCGAATCCTTATCCGGAAATCGAAACGTTCGGCACGCATAACATTAAATAAATAACATTACACGTAATCCTCTACTACGTCGTATCAAATAAAAGCAAACGGAAGCAAAAGACTCGGGTAATTTTTTTCCAAACATTAAAGAATAGGAATCACTAAAGGTAGAAAGAAAATGTAATGCTTATTACATTCAAAAGAAATTAACGAAATCCAATGCTACTAAGATAACTATTACATCCAACTAATCCAAGTCTATGAAATAGCATAAATGAAGGGAACAAAAATAAATACGAGTCTTCAACTCCGGCGTCTTCAAACGTCGTCATCAAAGTCCTCCTCGAAACCATCACCAACCTGTTCGTCTTCTCTCCCCCAAACACATAAATAAACATGCATTTGAGGTAAGTACAATGTACATAGTAAGAAGTAGAAGCTACAATTTAATTAAGGTTTGTTATTAATAGATTATCTTGATGAAAAGACTCAATTTAGGGTTCACTTCATGCCCATCAACATGTTATGACTATACGTTTCTACTTAGCTTATCTTTGTTGCGTCATTACTCAAGGACACTGCGCATGGCGTTCATCAGCCTGAAGATATACTTGCTAACTAATGGTGATTAGCACCGATTAGCTCCGGGGTCTCCCCGGTATGCGTATACGTCCGATGGATTTCCTCCACTACCCTTCAGCCGTTTAAGGCCAGCAGTGTTGTCCACCTTTTATGAACGTATCACATCGCCGATATGGAATAGTGTCTAACCGAGAATAGATGATGCTTTATCTTTCACTACACATATGTATGTATTGATGTGAATTAACTAGCCATCCCTAGTGTTTTCAAGTAAGCTCCCTCACATCTCCTACTCTCGTACCTAGACCACTAGACACGGACAAGTCCTAGCAAATACACAGACATTGATGAACTCTAGTTCACCAAAGCACAAGCCCTTTCATGCCCTTCCGACGGATCCGAACTTCAACTCCCTTTAAGAGTACATTCGGTGTTTTAACTGAACGCATCAGAAGTACAATCGAAGCTAGTTCAATTTTTAATTAATCTTATTACATCATAATTAAAAGCTCAAACCAATAAATAACATAACATTGAAGCCTGAACTAAATTGAATCGATTAAGATCAATAAAACAAGGTAAACTGATCAAACACCCGTCTGAAACCCTAAACGCTCGTTTAAACCCTATTGGACGCCCGTCCAACCCTATGGACGTCCGTCTGGGACTGGACGTCCGTCCACTATAACTGGACGCCCGTGCACCTAAAAACGCTACAACCTGTATGTAAAATCACTCCTCAAACGCCCGTCCGCTTAAGGCAAACGCCCGTTTGAGTTTCTAAGCTTTCAGACGCCCGTCCGCTTATGCAGACGCCCGTCCACCTGCATTTCTCCCAAAACCCCAAATCTTCAAACTCGATTTCTAATCCGTTTCTAACACAAACAGCAGCAACTATAACACAGACAATACGCCTAAATGCATATCTAACCGTATCATAGCATCTAGGATCATTAACCAATCAAAAAGATACATCTTTCTTGCACCAAAACATCTTAAATCTTGATCTAACTACTCTCCACCATAATTAGATTGTAGGAAGAGCTTCTTACTTGTTTAACAGCAAAACCAACAGCAAAAGCTCAGTAAAACAGCAGCAAAACAGTCTCCTTTCTGCAAGAAACATGTGTGATAAATCCAAACCTTGATTAGATTCGATCACACGCTTTTTAAACGATAAACTACGAAAAAGATATGAGTTTGAACCCATCAAACTCGACAAAAGAGCAGATTTTTGGGCATAAACATACCTTACAAAAACTTCAACTTTTTGGTGTTGAATCAACGCTCTCCTCACGACGATTCCGCACACCACTCGATCCGAAAACGATTGAGAATTGACTCAGAACCGATGAGAAATCCTTCACCCAAAGTTATGCTCACACACGCATAAAAAAAGAATATGCGGCTGCCCCCCCTTTTGTGAATAAAGATCTAGGTTATAAGATTAATGTGTATAATAGATCCCTTATATAGTTAATCCCAATTAAATCCTTTTTCTATTATAAAATCAGAAAATCTCTTTTATTATATACATAATTATCTTAAAAATTATATATATAAATATCCAATTATTTAAACTCCAAATAAAAGGAACCGAACCCAATATTTCGTTTTCGCAAAATGACACGTCTGCCCTTTCCCGAAAATCGGAATATTACATTCTTCCCCCCTCAAAGGAGTTTCGTCCTCGACATATTGGCGCCCACACTAAGCCCAACTAAATAATATCCATGCATATCAATTAATTAGCCCAGCCAATTAATTATCACTGAGGCCCAAATAACAAGATTATTAGTCCGAATTACAGAAGCCACATCGGGGACCATGGACCTATAACCAGTAGCTCCAATAATTAATTATTCATCAAACAGAATAAGTACATTAATTATTAATTCCGGGATTACGCCACCATAAACCCGAAACTGAACTCTACCGATTATAGATGTATACTTATACTCAACCCATAGAGTGAATAAGCGTCCATTGATATAATCACTACATACGGATTAACCCTCCATAGACTGTCCATTCTGAGTGGGAAGTCTCCGTGAACCCGACTCAGAATATCTTATCCTTATTTACCATTAACCCCCTGATGATCAATTAGTATGCATATCTGACTAGTAGCTAATTAGTCAAATGCGAAACTCCCGGGATCGATCACTTTCTTAGGGCTAACAAATAAGGGGACTGTCTCTCTACTTCCCGCAGGAAGGAATGGATTCCATGTCTGTGAAAATCAGAACTACTCACTCATCTGGAGATAGTGCCAATGAGAAGTGGCTTGGAACACATATTTAAGTGAACCGTAACTAACACATCAAACACTACCCCGGGACAAGCAGCACCCTGTGATCACCTCAGGATTAAGGTTGATCCATATATGATCATCTAATGATTTAATAAGATTCATCGATTACGGAATTATACCGAGAAATACAGATTAAATCGGTCCAGTCCTATATGAATGCCACCATATATAAATGCCCCACGTAGGTACCCTCTACCGACAGTCCGGATAAGATTATCACACCCTTAGGTGTTCTGGTCGCATTATTGGTGTTTTAATCAAGAGACCCTAAACTCTGATTAAGTTCACCACGGACTAACAGTTTAAGTATACCACCACTAACTCAATCCTCACGTGTAATCCATACACTGAGTTAAGTGGTTACATACAGATATACTTAGGGTTTGCAGCAATGTATTACTTTACAAACACAAAGCAAGTAACTAAGGTGAGATAAATTATGTCATCAATTATTAAAAACAATTACACAAATTGTCTTCCGGGCACTACACCTAACAATCTCCCACTTGCACGGAATGACAAGCAACGATTGTTTTTAGAGCACACCCTTTCTCATCTTATTCACAACACTCTCCCACTTGCTCTAAAAGCAGATGAGACATATCCATCAATGCCGTACCCTCCAAGCACTCGACTTGGTACACTGATTAGTTAGGTTGTCGACTCGAGACGATCTTTAGGATTGAAACGTTGTCGGTCCTTCCAATCAGGCGGTACTCTCTCTCAATATGCTTTTGACTTCTTGTGACTGAGAAGATCCTTCTAAGCTATCTCTTCACTGTTTTCACAATGAAGTGATATTGGCTTATCAGACCTGGAATCACTCCCAGGCCAAAAAGGAAATTCTAAGCACTATGAGTAAAACACTGAGCCCGAGATCAACTTAATGATCATCCTTAATCTGACTACAAGTCAGAATCAGTGTAGTCAACCATATTCAAGTTTGCACCTGAATATACAAGAATATGATTCCTCGTTCTCTAAAGATTCTTGAGGACGTACTAAACCGCTACTTATTGCTCAAATCCAAGATTCGATTACTATTGACTTGTGATAACCTGACTTGCCGTTATCCAAGAGAGACTCTATCCCATTTTCTCTTTATCCGAAGATTTAGAGAATCATTCCTGAGAGGTAGGGTAGGACTACTCTCGATGAATGTTGCATACATATATGCATGATCGTCTTATTCAATAAGATAGGTGGGATAGCCAATGACTCATTCTCGTGAATTTGACCGAATCAGATTCTTAGAATATAGTCCAATTCTCTCATCCAGAGAATCTTGGCCTGTCAGTTTCCGACTTCAGATAGCACACACATGTTGTTTCCAACTGTTTCAGTGTTATCATTCATGAACACTAATACTACTAGTTTACCAATATTGATATCCAGTCTACGAAAGACTTATCAATATTCTTGTAAAGTCCACATATTCTAAAACATGTGACTTTTAATGACCGAGAGGTTCTCTGACATCCACAAAGGACATAAGTCCCGGCAGTCAACCTGCCATTTGTTCTAACCAAGACCCTTCTGTTCCGAATGAATCCAGACTCTGTTTTATGGCAAGAAAGTCTCAGGGTATCACCCCTATTTTCCGCTTTCTAACGAAATCTTGCAAGACTGAGTGGTGAGAGAGTTCGAGGTCTGGTTTACTCTCTCTTTTATAGGAAATCACCCCTAGACCACTCAGCTTTGTGCTGAAAGTTAAAATTTCCTATTCATTCGACTCTTTTCGGCGTAGGACCAATTACTCCCACTGGGCCTGAGACACTCAGGTGGTTCTACAAGAGGCTGAACATAACTGGAGTACCAAAACTCCATTCACATGGATAAGGTTTTCGAACCAACCTCTCTGATCAGAATCCTATACAGCCCACAAAGAGCCACAGGTTATCAATCACCTCAGCAGACTATAAAGTCCACACAACCATAATGGGTCAATGGTTAAACCATACTCCCACTGCGTTCTGGGTGGATTGACATTCTGATCTAGTAGTATTTATCAGTGTAATCACCAACAACCAATGTTGGACGTGGTCTGATTAAATCAGATAGTAACTTCCTTTGGGTAACCGTACTCCAAGGTCTAAGGCTGTTACTTATAGATTCTATCAGAAGAATTGTGACAGTCCAACTGTCACTTTCTGATCTCAAGAATCTTACAACCAACCTTCACTCGTCTCATTAAGGCATTTCACGAACAGTCAAAATCTGAACGTATGCGCAAAATCTCCAGTCCTACATTCAAGTATTAAATGCTAAATGCCTACATTTATGGAAGTGGTGTGAACCGAATTCACTCCTTATCCATAAATTCACTAGCATCTTCTAGGTAGACTTCTCGGTATACATAATAATGTTAACCGTTATTTTGCAACCAATTATCTTAATCGAGTTTAGCAGTGTATTGTAGTACATCAATAACTATATAGGGCAAGTCTATGGTTTCTTTCTCAGTGAGAAACATTCCACTAGGAGTCTGGCTGAGCATCAGTCCCAAGACTATGCTATAGCCTATTTATGAGCATGGAATACTCTATTCTCTGCTAAAATCAGAGACTCCTCCTCGTATTCTTTTGATAAACTAAATCGCGTTTCGAGTAGTTATCAGACAAAATGTCACCACTCAAAAACTCCCACTAGCTTGTGTCTCTCACTAGACCCCGAAGGTCATGATGAACAAGCTATGTTACCCCTTCAAATCTATTACCCTCTCCCAATTTAAAGGAAACTTAGTCATTGTTCCTTTGAGATAGTGTTCTTAGACTGGGAGATTGGAATCACCCTTAGCCAGTTGTCAGGTCTTTTCTCTAGGATATATGCACTAATTAATAGATATTGAAGGGTCGTTTATCTTAATACGGAAACCTTTTACCTTTAATAGTTTTAGATGTGTTACACATACCTATTCAGCTTTTCTTAGTGGTTCTGTCTTTATCAAACAAAATTCCGAGTCACAGATTCGTACTACAAATGTCATCTTCACTTTGTTTAAGGCAACTGTAGTATCGAGATGAAAGTGAATCCATTTGTTTCAACGAATCTGTAAACAGAAAAATAAATTTTTCTGTGATATTCAAGGATAGAATCCGAAATTCATTTCCTTATATCACTCCCACTATTATAGCTGAAATAACTGCCCGTTGTCTACTTTATTAATTGTTAATGCACAGCTTCCTTGTTCTTCCAAAGAACTAAGCTACCGAGTCAAGTTACTCGGTTTAAGAAAGTCGCTAAGGATTCATTGGTTAAGTGATCCGAAATCACTTTCCTTATCCTATACTTTCTGTAATTAATTTTTCGGTTTAGCCTCAAAACTTTAGTTAAGATGATTAACACTTATAGACATTCTTTCCCATTCTCAACTTTCCTTAAAAGGAAATAGCCTTGAACTAGCAGTTCAATTGAGTAGACACTACTCGTGAACTGTGGGATGTCTAATGAAAGCGTTACCCAGTGGGACTAATTTTCTAATAAATTAGAAAAACAACAGATAAAAGCTCCCACTATTTTATCGGTTCCAAATACCGTCTAACTAGCGACACTTTAATTTATGATTCTCTAATTTTTCTATTAGAAAATTTCTCGTGTAGACACTACACAATTAAAATTCACTAGAAGAATTTTATCGTCCCAATCATCTTTCAAACTAACTATGGTTGTCTCTCGTTCAACACGAGTGACAGCAGTGACATACTTATTTACGTCACTTAAGTCTTGAAGGCTCAAGAGAAATATCTCTTCCGAAAAATTAATCGCATGTAAGATCAATAAGTACAACGTTCTAGTTACTTGCCACTTTTTAATGAAGTCATTACTAGTCAATTTTACACTAGTAGTCTAGCACCCTAGAGAGATATATAAATAGTTGTAAATAAAATTGACAGAAAATAAATCCAAATCATACACTACTAATAAATTTTAGGAACATAAACTAAGTACTTATAGTATATCCTACCGTTCCAAAGATTTAATCTAATGCCTCAGTGCCGCCTTAGGGTAGGTCAAAGAGGTTTCGATTAATATTGAAGATCAGATTGAGAATCGAACATCTCATTTGTGATCGTCGATCACCTATCCTTTTTCAGCCAAGAGACTACCAAAAATACCCTTTATGAGTGTGACCTACTGTCTCAGATTTTTAGGTAGACCCCAAGTGTGCCGCCTTAGGGTCGGTCAGTGACCCGGCGAGTACCCAAAATCCTATCCTTTCGGAGACCAAGCCTTGAATTTTGATAGCGGTGAAGGCCTTCCTTAGGGGGGCGAAATCAAAGCCGGCACGAGGCGTCACCATTCTCTCACGTTGCTTGTGTCAACAGTAGAGGCCGTGGGGTCGGCTGTCGCCTCTCCCGCTCCCACTCAATATTTTGAAAAAGTGGTGGGTTTACTGATCGCATTTTTGGACTGATGTTACATTAAGGAACAATAAATCATAGGCCCGAATGTTGCCAGTTACGTGGGCTAGCCCACCCGACCTATTCGTTGGAACATATGTGGCCGTCGGACGGGTCAAGACTAGGGGAGCTCCGTTGAGCCGTAGTGGCTCTTCGGATGGCTCAGCCTTGCCAGACCCCCGTGCAAACGCCACACGTGGAGGGTGAAGTCGATCGAGCCGTAGCTATGTTGACCACCCAACCGTGGTTAAACCACTTTCGAACCATGTATGCCCGAGATTATCCAATCCTTAAACATCAAACTTTCACGTAGACACTACGGAACAAAAACGTAATCTCGTCTAGGTAAGGTGGAATTCACCGAGAATCCAACACCTTAACCACGAGGTTTCGGGATTTTACTCCTTATGCTTTCGCAGAGTGGGATTCACCGAGAATCCATCACCCAACCTCGACGATTGAAAAAACCCGTGTTCCACGGTTTTTACCCTAATTAGTTTCTAATTAATATCAAACAATTAATTAAAACTAATTGCGTGTGTTGTATACATGCCTAACTAATTCCTCGAATTAATTTCTACATGTATGCATATGGAGTGGAATTCATGATATGATGCATGTCATGGCAATTTTCCGGTTCTACACATACAATCTAAACATGTATTCTAGTGCGGAAAATAAACACCAAGATGGACCGTTGGCACCCCCGTATCTAACCTATTAGAAAATAAATAACGAACCCCTAACTAGGGTTTACTACTTTCTAACAAAATCTGCAGCTGTTCAAAATCTTCGACGATCGGCAAACCAAACGAACTTGGATCGCAACGAAAATCTCCAGATCTGTTCTTCATTCCTCGGGCTTCAATATGGACGGTTGGATCGGAGCTTTGACTTGTCAATCTTCTCCAGTGAGCCGGCCAACTTGCTGCTGAATCTGACTTTTACAGCAGCGCATCAATGACTTCCCGAGGCCGATTGGGAATCGAGATGAATCCCGATCGACCTGAAATTTTTATTTTACGTCAAAATCTTTATATTCATCGATCTGACCGGTTAGATTTGCGTTTCAACGGTCCAAACTCTCCCAGAAATTCGAGGAAGTCACAGGTAGGGTTTCTGTGAATCCTGCAGTTTTCTGTTACAGCAGCCTCTTTACAGCAATGAACGGATATGGATAAGGATTCCGATCGACGCCAAATTTTTTTGACTTGTTCTCCATCTTCCAATCTTGATTCTGACCGGAGGGATCGTCGTTTCAACGGCTCTATCAACGGGAAATTAACTAAACAGCTCTTAAACAGCTACTAAACAGATCTACTTTCTGAAAATTAAAATTACAATAAAAATAAATTACATAATTTCCTATACTCATATGAACGAATTTTCATCGTTTATATGAGTTGACAATAGATCTAACGGGTAAACAGTGCCAACCCCCAATCCATCTCTTCAACCATAGCAATTTATCATTATCAAAGCATAAAACAATAAATAAAATTTACCTACATGCAATTCCACTCCTTTAAATCGTTTAATTATGATTATGACTATATAAACAGTGGAACCTGTCTCTGCTACCACATGAAGGATGCAGGATCTTAGATCTAAATGAGTTAGATCTACGCGCAGCGGATGGATCACGACTTATATACCACAATACATAATTAAAGGACTCAAACTACTACAAGAGGGTTAAGATTATGTTACCAATATCGGGAAGAGAAGCCTTGATCTTAGGATGAGAAGCCTTGATCTTCCAATATGTTCTCCAAACGGTGGTTGGTGGACACCCTTCTTGATATGAGAACCTCCTTGATATGCTTCCGAGAAAAACTCCAAGTTTTTCTCCAACCGGGGGGAGCTAAGGATCGAACTCCTTAGCCTTTTTTCTCTAGGAATTTCGTGGCTCTCTCTACCCCTAGGGCTCGGGGAGAACTCTCTTTTTATAGGCAAAATCCAAGAGAGAAAACCTATACCCAATCGGTTAATCAAAATAAAAGAGATAATTCTAATTATTATTATCCAATAAAATAAGAGATAATTATAATCTTATAATAAGAAAATATAATTATCCTTATAGTTAAGAGATAAATAATAAATAAATTATTTTCTTTTATTTATCCAATTAATTATTTAACAAATAAATAACTAATTACACATTATGTCATTATCCAAGAAAACTAATTTCTTGGAAAATCCAAGACATATTGGCGCCACACTAAGCCCACCAGGCCCACAGAAAATGTCTTTTCTGTGTAGTATATTATTTAGCCCAACTAAATAATATCCATGCATATCAATTAATTAACCCAGCCAATTAATTATCACTGAGGCCCAAATAACAAGATTATTAGTCCGAATTACAGAAGCCACATCGGGGACCATGGACCTATAACCAGTAGCTCCAATAATTAATTATTCATCAAACAGAATAAGTACATTAATTATTAATTCCGGGATTACGCCACCATAAACCCAAAACTGAACTCTACCGATTATAGATGTATACTTATACTCAACCCATAGAGTGAATAAGCGTCCATTGATATAATCACTACATACGGATTAACCCTCCATAGACTGTCCATTCTGAGTGGGAAGTCTCCGTGAACCCGACTCAGAATATCTTATCCTTATTTACCATTAACCCCCTGATGATCAATTAGTATGCATATCTGACTAGTAGCTAATTAGTCAAATGCGAAACTCCCGGGATCGATCACTTTCTTAGGGCTAACAAATAAGGGGACTGTATCTCTACTTCCCGCAGGAAGGAATGGATTCCATGTCTGTGAAAATCAGAACTACTCACTCATCCGGAGATAGTGCCAATGAGAAGTGGCTTGGAACACATATTTAAGTGAACCGTAACTAACACATCAAACACTACCCCGGGACAAGCAGCACCCTATGATCACCTCAGGATTAAGGTTGATCCATATATGATCATCTAATGATTTAATAAGATTCATCGATTACGGAATTATACCGAGAAATACAGATTAAATCGGTCCAGTCCTATATGAATGCCATCATATATAAATGCCCCACGTAGGTACCCTCTACCGACAGTCCGGATAAGACTATCACACCCTAAGGTGTTCTTGTCGCATTATTGGTGTTTTAATCAAGAGACCCTACACTCTGATTAAGTTCACCATGGACTAACAGTTTAAGTATACCACCACTAACTCAATCCTCACGTGTAATCCATACACTGAGTTAAGTGGTTACATACAGATATACTTAGGGTTTGCAGCAGTGTATTACTTTACAAACACAAAGCAAGTAACTAAGGTGAGATAAATTCTGTCATCCATTATTAAAAACAATTACACAAATTGTCTTTCGGGCACTACACCTAACACAGACGCCCGTCCACCTGCGTTTTTCCCAAAACCCCAAATCTTCAAACTCGATTTCTAATCCGTTTCTAACACAAACAGCAGCAACTTTAACACAGACAAAATGCCTAAACGCATATCTAACCGTATCATAGCATCTAAGATCATTAACCAATCAAAAAGATACATCTTTCTTGCACCAAAACATCTTAAATCTTGATCTAACTACTCTCCACCATAATTAGATTGTAGGAAGAGCTTCTTACTTGTTTAACAGCAAAACCAACAGCAAAAGCTCAATAAAACAGCAGCAAAACAGTCTCCTTTCTGCTAGAAACATGTGTTATAAATCCAAACCTTGATTAGATTCGATCACACGCTTCTTAAACGATAAACAACGAAAAGGATATGAGTTTGAACCCATCAAACTCGACAAAAGAGCAGATTTTTGGGCATAAACATTCCTTACAAAAACTTCAACTTTTTGGTGTTGAATCAACGCTCTCCTCACGACGATTCCGGCACACCACTCTGATCTGAAAACGATTGAGAATTGACTCAGAACCGATGAGAAATCCTTCAGCCCAAAGTTATGCTCACACACGCATAAAAAGAATATGCGGCTGCCACCCCCCCCCCCCCCCTTTTTGTGAATAAAGATCTAGGTTATGAGATTAATGTGTATAATAGATCCCTTATATATTTAATCCCAATTAAATCCTTTTTCTATTATAAAATCAGAAAATCACTTTTATTATATACATAATTATCTTAAAAATTATATATATAAATATCCAAATATTTAAACTCCAAATAAAAGGAACCGAACCCAATATTTCGTTTTCGCAAAAAGACACGTCTGCCCTTTCCCGAAAATCGGAATATTACAACACTCCTAATCTATTATTTGTTTAATTTACAACCTTAAACTATATATTTTGATCAATTTAAAACCTTAAACTTTTAATTGATCAAATTACAACCATCAACTAATATATTGCTTGATTTACACCTTTTATACATAATTCACCCTTTTTAAAATCTTCCCCACATTCATCTATGGGTGTACATAGTTCGGTTCGGTAGGTTCATGGCCATAAGCGAAACCAAACCGAATATTTCGGTAAGTAAATATCTGAAACCGAAACCGAACCGTTTGCTTTAGGTAACCAAATTAAACCGAAGAGAAATATATGTTTCGGTTCAGTTCGGTTCGATTTGGTTAACCGAAAACCGAAATAATATTAATCGATACCGAACCGAACCGAATCGAATGACTTAATCGATTCGGTTTTCGGATAAAGCGTATGTATACACCCCTACATTAATCTCCACTAAAAAATAAAAAAGATTAAAAAAATCTACATCTCCACTAAAAAAAATTATAAGTCAAAACATTCAATGAAACGAAAAAATAGCCAGAATTAGTGACACACATAAAATAAATAGAATGCCTGAGTAATATTATTGAAGCTTAAAAAGATGTTTTCTCCACTTGTAACTTAGTTCCTTTACAAGCAGGAGCATAATGACCATTCTAACAGCAACATCAACATTACTACTTAAGCTAAACAGTCGATCACCATCCTGAGCTCTGTAGGAACAATTGTAATCTTCATCTTCAGTTGCATTGGAATTTTTTTGACTTCCATGGAACATAGACTGCAACATTATGCCAAAAGATCCAGAAACATACCCATTAGTGCCAGCAAGAAAGAAATAGCAAAAATATGTATATATATATATATATATATATATATATATATATATATATATAAATCAACCCAACAGACCTCGTCTCCGTTTGATCGACTGATTATGAACAACCAATTTGTTATCCTTAACCAGTTACATCAATCCCCTCACATTCATCCCTTGCATAAGGTTCTTTCTCACACACATTAATATCAAGTTTAGACACATCTAGAGGTCTTGACGTCGTATAGGCATCCTGATCAAGCAAATCCATGTCATGAATACCCCTAGGAGGAGCTTTCAACAATACATACCAATTGGAATCATCATTGTCTTTAGAATAGAACACTTGCTTTGCTTGTGACGCTAAAATGAAAGGATCGCTCTCGAAAGCTTTTAGTCCCTGGTGTAGGTTAACCAATGTAAAACCATCTTCCATTTTTATACCAGTGCTAGGATTGGCCCAATCGCATCTGAAGACAGGCACTTTGAAGGAATAGTAGTCTAGTAAAAGAATGTCCCTTATAACCCCATAATATGATAATCTTTCTATTGTATGTGAATCCCCCTTATCACTACATTGAGTAAGAGTATCGCCTTCAACTGAAACACCGCTATCTTGTGTCGACCTTTCAACATCTATTGTGTGGTAGCGGTGCCCATTTATAACATACCCTGTGTAAGATAGAACATGCTTTCTTGGACCATATGCCAGCCAAATGATTCGGTTTGAAGCACTATCAGGTCGATGTTTTGAAAACCATTCTGCAAAGGTCTCCATATGTCGTTTTTGTAACAATGTTTCATTGCTTGAGAGACGATTGTCTGTTTTTTTAAGTTCCTCAACGTGTTCCCTACATCCATGGAACAATAGTGTTACCATATGAAAATAACGTAGTAGACCAAGATTATTTACTATACAAATGAGCAAACTCACTGCAAATATGGTTCAACTTCTGCGGTATTGAACAACACATATCGATGTGCCGCTTGCAACATATGGTCATCCAAAATCTTTTCCTTCCCTTGAGAAATTTCACGTCCTTCTTGTGCCTGTTCATTTTCAATGTCCGCATTCCGATTTGGACGTACACCAATATTATCAGCTTTCTTAAAATAAGCACTACAAAATCGTAAACTTTCTTCTGCAAGATAACACTCTGCTATGCATCCTTCTGGTCTTGCTCGATTTCTTACATGCACTTTCAGTACTTTCATAAATCTGTTCATGAAATAAAATTCAAACATTAAAAAAACATAACAAAATCTAAACTTCTTATAATTTCCTAATTAATATTATAGTAAATATTAATGACAATTACCTTTCAAATGGATACATCCAACGGAATTGAACTGGCCCACATAAACGTGCCTCTCTTGCTAAATGAATTGTCAAATGAACCGAGATGGTAAAGAAAGCAGGTGGAAAGTACCTTTCGAAGATGCATAGAGTTTCTGCAATACTTTCCTCGAGTTGTTCTAACCGATTCCTGTCTATCGCTCTTTGACACAATTCATTGTAAAATGCACTTAACAAAAATATTGCATTACGCGGGCCTTTCGGCAAAAGACCTCTCAATGCTACTGAGAGCAATTGTTGCATTAGAACATGACAATCATGAGATTTCAGCCCAATTATCTTACGCTCTTCTAGAGATACACAATTACCAATATTTGAACTATAGCCATCAGGTAACTTAATTTTCTTCAACCTGGCACAAAATATTTCTACTTCTTTCTTACACAATATGCAAGGAGCCGGAGGCAAGTGATATGCATTTTTTCCTTTTTCTCGAGGATGTAATTCTTTCCTTATTTTCAAATGCACCAAATCATTGCTAGCATTAATATCATCTTTAGATTTGTGTTTCAAATTCAACAGTGTACCTATGATATTATCGCAGACATTCTTTTCAACATGCATCACATCCAAGTTATGACGTAACATAAGCTCCTAAGAATAGTCAAAAAGAGATTCAATCGTTAGTCTAACATGTCAAACTGCAAATCAGAGTTATACATACTTTATTATGAGCAAGAAGCAAATTAATCAAAATTAAAACAAACAATTAGGAATAACTTACACTCCAGTATGGCAAGTCAAAAAATATTGACTTCTTCTTCCACGTTGGAACACTATTTTGATCCTTTTTGGAACCATACGACCCTTGTTTCTTTTCCTTCCTCTTTTTAGTGCCATTAGGTTCACAAATAAGCTTTTTTCCCCAATCATTCTTAATGTCTTTCATTGCATTCAAGACTTCTTTTCCAGTTAAAGGCCTAGGTCTCCCCATACTCTCTTTTTTCCCGTTAAACCACTTTTTCTTTTGTCGAGATGGATGATCAGGTGCAAGAAATCTCCTATGGCCCAAGTATGCAAACTTCCTACTATATTTAAGCCACATAAGAACATACGCCTTCACCGTATATTGGACACGCAAATTTCCCTTTAGTGGCACATCCAGCTAGATTTCCATAAGCTGGAAAATCACTTACTGTCCACATCAAAATAGCCTTCAAATTGAATACTGTCTTGTTGAGTGCGTCATATGCCTGCACACCTCTATCCCACAACTCTTTCAAATCCTCTATAAGGGGTTCTAAATATACATCTATATTGTTCCCTGGTTGTTTTGACCCTGGAATTAGTAACGTCAACATAAGGTTTTCTTTTGACATGCATATCTATGGAGGGAGGTTGTAAATAACCAAAATAACAGGCCAACAACTATGTCTAGAACTTAGGTCACCAAAAGGGTTGAATCCATCAGTTGAAAGACCAAGACGAACATTTCTAGGATCCGATGCAAAAGTAGGCCACTTTTGATTTATTGTATCCCAAGCTACTGAATCAACTGGATGACGCATTTTGTGATCTTGACTTTTGTTATTAGAGTGCCAAATCAATTGTTCAGCCTTTTCTTGTGATCTAAATAGTCGTTTTAATCTTGGTATCAAGGGAAAATATCTTAAAACCTTAACAGGAACTCCTATTCGGACTTTTTTGGTGACTTTGTCCACCTTCCATCTTGAGGAACCACATTTTGGACATGAGTTCATATCTTTTAGCTCTTTTCTGAATAGGCAACAATCGTTGGGGCAAGCATGAATCTTCTCATAACCTAAATCAAAGGGTTTCAACAGTTGTTTCATTTCATAGACAGATTTCGGAAGAGTGTTTTTTTCCGGTAACATGTCACCTAGTTTATCAAGAAGCTCATCCAAACTTTTATCTGATTGACCATTAATAGATTTGTGATTGTACAATGTGATAGATGCCGACAACTTTGTGTATGCAGTACAACCTGGGTATAGGGGGGTTTCTGCATCTTCATATGAATCAGTGAACTCTTGATCTCTTGCACCACCCGTATTAACCTCTTCATCCGAAACAAAGGCATCCATGAATAAGTGATATGCCTCTCTATGCCTACCCGCATCCTCCTGAACATTTAAACTACATTCACCTTGAGATTGTGAAGCATTTGTTTCACCGTGAAATATCCAAGTAGTGTATGATGGATCCATCCCTTTCATAATTAAGTCTTCATACACTTGGTCGAATTCTTTATACTTCTTATTTTTACAACGGTTGCAAGACACAAGATTACTTCACGTGTTTTGTCAAAGGGACGAGCTTGTTCAATAAATTTCTTAACCCCGACTTCGTACTCAGGTACAAGCCTATCAATTGTAAGTAAAAAGTACGTAAGTGAAAACATATGTATTTTTGCTAAGAAAATTAGAACAATGAGAAACAAAATGAAACCTTGAAGAAAGATGCATCCATTCCTTATCCATTTCGTAGGTGGTCCAGACCTTGAAAATTCTAACAATTTCTACCTGTAGAATACCTATAAAGCACAAACATAGTCAATCCTTCTTTTGATAAAAAAAAAAAGAATATGCAATTGAAATTTATTTCGATAATTAAGCAAATCACTTAGAATACAACAAACTAGATGCAACAAGAATACATCATTTAAATGCAAGGATTCTGTAAGTACCACACATGTTGCTAGCTAACTTATATATAAACTCTCAATGCACAGTACCAAAAACGTACCCAAGAATTTATATTTTTTTGAAAGCATGTATCCAAAAAGTTAGAAATATACAAAACCATAAATCTGCACAGCACAATGTAAACAAAAAAAATGTCGTTATAAAAAAAACATATTTAAAAAAAATAAATTTATTTATTTGTTTTGAAAAAGAAAATATAAGCAGAGAATTTGGAAAGTGCTAATTGCGATGATTTTGAATCTTTTTTATTAGTCTGCTATGAGACAATTCTTGGGGGTGATTGACTTTATTGTTGGCAAATCAGACAATTCATGCTACGGTTTGGTCTAAAGGCTGTGTGCCATCATCCATGTCATACCACATTTTGCTCTTAGAAGGAAGCTTTATAACAATAACTTAGTTTAATTACACATTATTAACAAGCAGTACATTTACAAGTTTCATTTGATAAATTATGAGCTAGCAATATTTATATATATATAAACTTGTAGAGATTAATCATGAAGCAAATATTTCATAAAAAACGGATTTTCACGCTCATCGGAAACTTCGTCTACTATAGCAGTAAAAGCACTGAAAAATTCCTCTACTACGGCCCCCGAAAACATCCTCCCCTACCACAGGCCTTTTGATTTTCTAAAAGCACCTGTTTGCATCCTTGAGGAATCCCTATGTAGGGATTGGCTCAGAATTGCAAACTGCTGCTATAATCAAGTTTTTTGTAACAACTTCTTTCCAATAATGATTCAAAATCGACTGACATGAGTAGCTAGTATGATGAACTAAGCACTGCATATATATTATGGGGTGTTTTAACTCAAAACCTATATCCATTACTCCAGTTTCGACATACATTCATTTTCCTTGCAAGTTGTATAAATTGGGTATAATACATATGGTTTCCTTGTAAATGAAAAGGTAAGGAAGATGCACGTAAAATACTCAGTAATGATGCGGCTTGTCCTATCTGTGATCAGGTTCATCCAAGAGGTTAGTATTTTGCAGAGAATGACTCGAAAACTTTTTCTACATCACTTATAGAGAGTATTTAGGCATTTTCCTATTTCCTGCTTTTTGTTAACAATCTTAAAATAAAAAACGGAATCCGATGGCAGAAAGCTAATAATGATTTCCAGGCATGATTACTATGCAAACCTAAATGCTTATCACTTGGTTATGATAATAAAGTTTTTGATTTTCTTAATCCTAGCAATATAAACATGTGAAATGTTTGACAATGAACGTCAAGATTTTGGTCATGTTTTACTACATAATAATTGCTCTTATATGACACCCTAACAGAAACTTTACATTCTAAAAATTTCAATTTCATATTCAGCCATTGGACATCAACCCAAATGATGAATGGATAAATGTAAGAATTTCATTCCTGAAAAATTTCAGGTTTTTCCTTAAAGATCACATTGACATATATCTTCAATATTGATGTATTAATCACTCATAAAATTCTTCCTATATGGCTGGGAGATCACCGGATGGAATTAGTGAAAATCAAGATTCGCAAAGTATTTATGATTCACACAAAGATCATGATTCGAAAACCAGGATGAGCAAAAAGTATTCGTGATTCGCAATGAATACCGAGAAACACAAATCAATTACCTTAAGCCTTATATTGGAGAGGGAAGCACAGTTGTTGATTATCCCAATTGATGTAGGGAGACTCTGTGTCGTTCCTGCTGCAAGGTCGACATTAAGAAAAAAATTCTGACAGGTAATAGGGTTTTTTTTAAAGGGCTAATTCTTTTATTGTATTGATGGAAATAATTATATTTTTAGCAGGATACGAAAATACGCTGCTACTTTTTCAAAACGTTGGCGACGCGTTAATGCCGGCTGCCAACATCGGTAATATTCGCAGCACACAATCTATACGCTACTACTATTTATAAAACATTTACGACGTGTTAATACATGCTGCCAATATTGGTACTTTTAGAAGCATGCAAACTATACGCTGCTACTATTTTTTAAACATTCACGATGCGTAACTGCACGCTGCCAATATTGTTAATTTTAGCAACCCACTACCACGCGCTGTTAAAAAACATATTAACGACATACACAATATGTAAGCCGCCTTTTACACTTCATGTCATTTATTAGCAGCGTGCATTTATGCACATGCTGCAAAATGAAGTATTGGCGGCACGCTTTATACGCGTGCTGCTAACAGGAGCCGCGAAAAGTAACTTTTCTTGTATATGTCAAATTCACCCTTAATTTTTGCGCAAACTGATGAATAATTTTGAAAATTTAGGTCATTGCCGGATCTGCCCATTATTTCTACGTTAAAAAAAAAAAACAAAAACGCCCGCATTAATTAATAAATACAACGCACGCCTATTTTCTTCCTTCAATCCTCAACAAAAAAAATTACGAAAATCCCGTCCTTGATCCATCAGTCGGTTTCATTGTATTTTAATTTTGTAACCTTTTTTTATTTCAATTATAACATTGCTTCAGTATTTTTTTTAACAAACATTGCTTCAGCTCAATCTCATTTTTCACATGATGGTCTTCTTCGTAGATTTTTCATCAAATGGAAGAGGGATAAGAGTATATAGAAGCCAATGTTTGGACTTTGAATTATATTAATCTGCAGCAGGGATAACAATAGATTAAAAGTAAATTTCTTATCTTATTTTTTAAATATAAATGTAATAGCTAGGGTGTTTTTTTTCTTCTTTTCTTATTTATTTTAGTTATAATCTTGAGGATTCTATTGTTGCAAAGGTATGTAAAATCAAAATTTTGTTTTGTTTTGTTTTGTATGTAAAATTGCAATATAGTAGTTAGCCGTGAATAAACAGACCGGATGAAATAAAATGCAATATATAAGTAGTTTGCCGTGAAGCAACAGACGGGAAGAGGGGATGATGTCGCTTAAGGTAAAGATTTCACTTTTCACCTATTGTTTTACATAATTTATTTTCATTTTATATGTGTTTGTTTATTGAATTTCAAATTTACCATTCTACTTAAAAATGTCGAATATGTTGCAGATTTCAGAAAATTTTGGGGAAAAATCAAGGATCAAGACTAATATCCTACGGTTTCGGTATCATTGAGTAGTTAGATGTTTCATTTTCTTATTTATTCATTAATTTTGTTTGTTTTCTTTTTTGGTTTTGTGTTAATGCGTTAATATTGGTTCTCACATGCGTTGCAAGCAGACCGATAAATCTTTCATAGGTGTCGGTATTGGTGCTTTACAACATGATCACGAATGATTCTGATCCAAGTAGATTCTCAATTTGTTGACAAGAGAAAAGGTTGTTTCTCTATTTCTCATTTCCACATTTTTTTCTATTTCTTTTTTTTGTTGATGTTTTGATCTTTTCTTTTCGATCTATTGTTGTATGATTTTGTTTCAGGTTTGTGATGAAGACGAAACGGTTTTTTTTTAGTTTTTTTATTTTATTTTGATGAAATATTTTTTTTTATGTATTGCTATAAGATTTTTGTTTCAGGTTAATGATGATGCTGAAATAGGCATTTTGCCCATTATTATTATTTTTTTGTTTTGTTGACTACGATGTAATGTTTCTTTAATTGTTGTATGATTTTGTTCCATGTTTGTGATGATGTTGAAGACACCGACTATGACGTTCAATTGGACAATTGATGTTAGTGTTTTCCATCATCAAATTCTAATTACGTCATTTTTATTTTATTTTATTCCAGGTCTATGATGATGATGAAAGAGGCCAACTATGATGTTCAATTCGACAATCCGATGAAAGAAGACAACTAAGTCATTTATTTCACTAAACAATATTTTAGCATTTCATTTGATATTTTTTCTGTGGCACGTAATTTTTAAATTATTTTTGTGAGCGAAGGCTCTTTCTTTTCAATTGGTACTTATCAAAGTGTGAAAAATGAAGATCATGGAGTTCAGAAGGAGGACTTTGGTGTGGATGAGGTACTTTTCAGTGGCAGACGCAGGATCTCGGGTAAGCAGGGGCTTTAAAAAGTTTAAAGAGTCAAATAAAAAATCAAGAAAGGGAGGAGGGCAAACAAGATGCATAATATGTATATTAGTATACTTTTTTCGGATTTGGGGGAGGGGGCTGGAGCATTTGCCCTCCTTTAGTTTCTTTATTAGTGTTTTTAGGAAATATTTAATCAACACTTGGGTTAGCGTACATTTTCTCTAATATTGTTTTGATGCTTTTAGGTTGCCGAAAGAACTCATGATTTTCATGGTAACTTCCATTTTTCTCTTGAAGCGTTTTGCTTCGATTTTTGGGTTAGATTCTTCATTAGGTTTATTGTAACGTGTTTTAACCATTATACATCTGCTGAAAAAAGTTCCCTTGCGATTGAACTATCTTTATGTTGTATGGCATTTCCTTATGTTTATTTACATTCTATGATTTGAATTTTCTATGACAAGTTCTTATATTGTTTTTTTCTTATTGTGGCCGTTGTTGCACTATTTTAAATGGAAATAGTTGCATTTTGTCTTTGTTTTGTCATTTGTTTTTGGACCTTCTTTTATATTTCTTTACATCGACTCCAATTCCATCAATTTCATGCTCCTCATTTATAGATAGAAGGACAGTCGGATGAGAACTTCCAAAGTGGAACTATGATGGATCAAATACTCGACAAGTTCATTGAGAAGACAGTGATGCCATCTTACACTGAGAACAAAACAAGCACTTGATTTGAAATATATAAAATCATTATACAGTTAACATCATAGTGTACCGGAATTCAGAAGCTTTAATTGTTGATCGGTGTATGTAATTGCTTGAACAATGGAGACTATTTTATTTCATTCATTTTACAAGTTTCAAACCTTTTAAACATTAAATTTGATGATATGTTGCTAACTGTTATACCATTTCATGGGAAATATATACACAACATTTTTTGCTTGAAAGAAGAAATCTTCTCAAATTATCTTTTTAAAGAAAGGTAGTACATTTTCAAAATAGAAAGGTAGTACTTTCTGAGGATGACAAATTCTAAAGATTGGACTAGGATATGTAATCATTTTTCTAAATGATTTATTATTGTTTGTTAAATTTATACATAATGGGACTAGGCTGCTATGTGTAGTCATATTTTTCCGGATGGCTAATTTATTTTATGATTATCTATTTTTTTTTAGTTGAATTCCTTTTTGGATTTTTTTTGCTGTTGTCTAAAATCCAAATGTTTTTTCACCGTGGAAACAATAACTAATGTTTCATGTGCTCTTACTGCAATATTTATTTTTCATGCTATAAGTTTTCCCTTGAGATAGACACTTCTTTATGTGAAGCTTTAAATAAGTTTTTTTTTCTTTTCTTACCAAGGTACATGTGCATAATGCTCCGGACGACTGGTCATCTTTTAATATAATGTTTAGGCCATGCATACACAAGATCAAGAATGTTGTATATACTTATTTGGTTCGATGTCATTATATCTTTTTGACTACTAACATTTCATTAACTACATAGGTGCTACTTAATTCTGAGTGTCTTTTGGTAGGTATAAACAAAATATAACACCTCAATTATTTCGTGACTGTGACACACTTTTTTTATATTTATAATTTATTGTGTGGACGTATGAGACAAAAAATTTAATTTTCTCTTATGATCGCTTACTGATTTCAATTTTACAAATATTTATTTTCTAATTGTACCAGAGACGTACAATTATCCCATGCATTGCACGGGTTTTTGACTAGTATATGATATATGCACATGTTGTAATTGATATATATATATATATATATATATATATATATATATATATATATATATATATATATATTATATATATATATATATATATATATATATATATATATATATTCATGGTAAAATAATAAAGATATATTCAATATTAGATATTGACAATATATATATTGGAAATATTTAATACTAAGATATTGAATATTAAATAAGATAAATCTAAAATATCTATTTTCCTTAGCTTATTAGTAAAGGTTTTTTTTTTCTCCTTACTCCACTCATAAGCTTTTCCCATTGGGAATGGGAGACATATGGGTGCAACTCACCCTATATCAGAAAGGGGTTGGCTTGCTCTTTTGTATCACAAGTCCAAGAGTCTAATAATTCTTGTGAAAAATAAGAGAGCTTCTTAGAGAGAGTTTTTAGAGATAGAAAAGGTCGGTCTGACAACCAAGTTTTCCTAGTAGCAATCCAAGGCGGGATTCCGGCGGGGTGCTTGTGTGGATATTGATAGAGGCCGGACATGTGGGCGGTTCGCACACTACTACACTTCATAAACGGTCAAAGCTTCAATCTTTTAGTTCAACCAAGGTATATTCATCGTCTACTGCCCTTCAAGTTTATTAGTTAAACGAAGTCGATCTTAGATCAGAAATCAAAATTTTAAATTCCGCTGTGTAAACTAGTAGATTTCCTAACAGTAGATTCCAGCCATTTGCTGCTGATATTGCTAACAAAGTCCTCATAGTTGTGAGTTTGGTGACATGAGAGAAGGTATCCAAGTAATCTAATCCTAAGTGCTGTGTATAACCCTTGGCTACTAGCCTTGCCTTGAATATTTCTACCGTGCCATCTGACTTCTTTTTTATTCTGTACACCCACTTGCATCATATTGGTTGCATGGTAATAGGACAATTTTCCATGTTTGTGTATGCTGCAAAGCTTTTATTTCACTGTCCATTGCCTATCTCAATTCTTCATATTGTTGGACAGCTTCATTGTATTTCTTAGGTGTAGTCAAAACATGTGTACTAAGAACATAGTTTTTGTAAGGCATAGATAAAGAGCCAAGACTATCAACCTTTCATGTATTGTGAGGTGATGTCTTCACTTGAAGATTGTGACACTGATAATCTTTTAGATAGTTAGGTGCACCCTTTGTCCTAGATGACTTTCTTGTTTGAACATGAAACATCACTTGTTGTTCATGAATCTACTGCTCAATATTTTGTTGTGTTCAACAAGCCAAGGACCAGCAAATTCATTCACAACACATTATCAATTCGATCAAGATTATCAAGTGGAATGTGTTCAGTGTCAACAATTGTAGTTTGAGAATCAAGTGATGGTTTAGTAAATATATCCTAATCAAATGATACAAGTAAGGGTAGATCATTGATATTACCTGATGAGGATTCAGGTTTCTTATAAGAGAAAGACAATTCATGGAAAATTACATCTATGGCAATGAAGATTTGTCTAGAATGCAATTCCAACATGTAAAATCCTTCGACATTTGGTACAAACCCTAAAAACACACACTTGATACTCCTTGCGTCAAACATATTATGATCATTATGAAGATTATAAGCAAATGATAAAGAACCAAACACTTTTATATGATTATAAGTAGGTTTAACTTTATACTGCAGTTCATGAGGTGTGTTAATGTGAATCAATGGTGAGGGAGTAAGGTTAATCAAATTTATAGCATGAATCACAAGGTAAGACCAATAAACAAGTGGTAAACTAGATTGTAATCTCAGACTTCTAGCTACATTCAAAATATGTTGTTGCTTCCTCTCAACAACTCCATTCTGTTTTGGAGTCTTAACTACTGATGTTTGATGTAATATACCCTTATCAGCATAAAAACCAGGTAAATCAAACTCCAAACCATTATCAGATCTCAAAACTTTAATGCATTTATGAAACTGAGTTTGAATCATATCACAAAATTTCCGAATCAAATGTCTAACTTCTCCTTTATTTTTAAACATATAAATCCAACAATATCTACTAAAATCATCTACAATAGTCAGGAAAAACCTATGTCCATGAACCCCAGTAATCCTATAAGGACCCCGGATGTCCATGTGCACTAAGTCAAACAAATCATGTGTCACAGCTTGACTCAAAGGAAAACTAAGTCTAGTTTGTTTAGCGAAAGGATAAACAGTCCAAATCTCCTTTTCTAAAACAGACACAAAAGGAATATCTTATTTTAACACTTTTAATCTCTGGTGTGAGGCATGGCCAAGCCTGTAATGCCATATTAATTCACAAGAATCATATAAGCTAACAATAGAAGAAGAAATAGTGAATGAATAGCAGGATGGATCAGCCTTTAATATGTATAGCCCTTTAAAAAGATCATCTGAACCAATCCTCTTTAAACTGATCAAGTTCTGTATAACACAAGAATCCATAAAGAATTTTACATTATAGGCTCTAGATCTGATTAGTGTACAGATGGTGATTAAATTGAATGTGAAATCTGGCACACAAAGCACATGTTCAAGTGTCATATCTTTGTTCATTCTACCTCTACCAATATGAGTTATCTTAATCTCATTGCCATTTTGTAAACAAACAATCATGATCTCAACAGGATTACTATCAAGAAACAAAGATTCGTAAAAAAAATAATATGATCAGTAGCTTAAGAATCTACTATCCATTGAAAACATTATGTTATTTAGACAAACCTGAATGATGCTGCATTTCCAAGATTGGATTTCATATTCTAATGAACCTCGTAATCGTAAGAGAGTGGGATTTTTAGTTATGGGCCTAGAAAAAGAAAATTTGGGATAGGATCCTCTAGTATCCCCCCTTCTTTTAAATCGGACGTGAAAATTTCCTTTCATCCGGCTGTTCAAAAACCTCGTGCGAGAACTTGTATAGAGAAGGATTTCCCGCGGTGCAGCAGTTCTTCCATACCAACTTAGCTGCTTGCCAAAGTTTGCAGAGAGAACTGCATAATTCACTGATGGATAATCACCATTTGAATTTTGAGCAAGAGAACCAGCCCTTAATATAGACAAAATCGGCTGGTACTACTCTTATGTCACTGGTGCTTTAGGATTTCTTGTAAAATCCTTTGTACTTGCTTCAGACCTTTCCATATCAGTAGAGACATTGTTTGCAAATGACCTTCCTCTAAAATTAGCTGGGTGTCCATGATTCTTATAGAATCTGTCAATGCCATGTCCTGTCATGCAACAGTGTGTGCATTGTGGTTTCTTGCCACCATTATTATAATTCTTCCCAAAGTTACCACTCTGCCATTGATTCTGTGCCACTAAAGCTTCCTTTTCGCTAGTACTAAAACTAGTAGAAGCAAGAACAGAACTGGCTAAATGTACACCAGTGTGTAAAATGTTATCTTTCTTGTTTTAAAGCCATACAAAACACATTGTTGACAATAGGAAATGGTGTGATCATCAATAACAGAGACTTCATAGTTGAAAAGCTATCATTTAGGCCTTTCACAAACCTAATCACATGATGTCTTTCATTATGAACCTTATACCATTGTTGACCACAATTGCAGGTTAGGGAAATAGTAAGATCTAATAACTGATCCCATAAGATCTTCAATTTGGCAAAATATTTTGAAACGGAAAGATCCCCTTGCTTCATGTTCGGAATCTCTTCCATAAGGCCTGATAAACGATCTGTATCACCACTACCGTACATTTCCTCAAGATCATCCCATACTTCTTTAGCTGTACAATAACACATAACACATTGTGCAATGTGTTTTGAGACATGTTGGACTTATTTTTAAGTTTTAGTGATGAGTGCCAAACTAACTGTTATAGAGCAAAGGCAAAAAGATGTCTAGATCAAATGTATAGGTTTATTAGAGTTTGATCTTTGTATAGGTTTGATCAAACAAGCACTGTAAAGGTCAGCTGACTTGTTTCAGCAGACTAGTCTAGGTCAGTAGGGTAGTTAGGTCAATAGACTTTTCTTGAACCTGCTGAAGACTAAAGGCTGAGGGCTCAAACTCAGTTAATGAAGGCTAAGGGATCAAAATTAGTGATTAAAGTCAAGGATATGCAATTAGAATTTAGGCAAGTCTGTGATGACCTAAACTGATTACATATACCTTGTGTAGAAGGTCTAAGTTCCATAAGTTGGATGATGTTTGGAACTTGGTTATAATTAAAAAGGTGTAATCTAAATTCACAAATAAATGTTAGATAAAAGAAATCAATTGCATTGAATTTGTTACACAGCAAATTGCTGTTCAGCAGACTGATAAGTATTACAGCAGACTGATAAACCTGCTGATAATATACCTCGGTTAATTCAAGATTACATTGGAAGATTACATGGATAAGGACAGCCAACTACCTCTGATTTATCAAACAATTCAAGGGCTGAGATTAAAAGGACGTTGGGATGATTCAGGACTTTATCCAATGGTTATAAGTCAAAATGGTGGACAGAATGCACTGTCAAAAAGGAATCTGACACTGTCAGTCCTATGAATAGTGACAGAAAGCATGTCAAATAGGACAAAACAGGGAACGGCTACATTTGAATTTCAAATACAAGTCACATGCCATCCTACCTATAAATAGAGGACTTTCAACTCAGAAAAAGATGATGATTGATGAATTTTAAGAGAAAAATATAAGAGATAATTCTGAGCTGCAAGAACACCCTGCTGAGCTTAACCTTACTGATCCAGAGAAAATCTTCAAGTGTATTTTGTATTCAAGCTACATCAAGTTTACACACTTGAAGACTGCAAGCTGCTGATTATATCATCCTAATCAAGCTGCTGCAACTGAATCATTTACTTGATTCACTCTTTATTTTATAAAGAACCTGCTGAAGACAGTGAAGCACCTGTTCTGTGAAAGACTGTTGTTTGTG
Source organism: Gentiana dahurica var. dahurica (assembly GCA_024500145.1). Lineage (NCBI taxonomy): Eukaryota > Viridiplantae > Streptophyta > Magnoliopsida > Gentianales > Gentianaceae > Gentiana > Gentiana dahurica. The sequence continues at coordinate 53,158,763 of CM044900.1, forward strand.
GTGGAGCTGGTGAAGAGGCAATCCTACCCTTCAAGGACCAGTGGAAGACTTTGGAGCAGCAATCCTACATGTTCCTAGTTTTCAGTTTGTGAAGCCATAGTCATTGGTGAAGGACAAGCAACTTAGGAATCTTTGTAACAGCTACATCAAAGGTCTCTAGTGAATTACCTCCAACATCACAGGAGAAGAGTGGACTGAAAGGATTACACCACCTGGAACCACTGTAAAATCTGCCTACTTACTTTCTGCACTTACATTCTGCATTTAGTTTATTATACACATCAACCTACTGAATCTAGCAACTGAACTCACACACATACACTACTGAGTATCTAATACTTAGTATCATATTTAACAACAAGTAACAAGGCTTTATTTTTGATATAATTCCGCTGCACAAATTCAGTAAACTCAACTATCAGTAGACTACTGTGTATCAGCAGGCTACTGAAGTGTCAGCAGACTACTGAGGTATCAGCAGGCTGCTGAAGTTGCTGAGTTTGTTAACTCCAAAAAGTTTTATGTGTTAAGTTTATTCACCCCCCTCTAATCTTAAACAAAGCCTTTTCAAGGGACCACAATTGGTATCGGAGCAGTGCTTCTGTTCTGAAGTAATCCTACTTGTTGTGCTTGTGAAAATACTTTGAAAAATCTTTTCAAATCACTTATTTTCAAAGCCTTGCATCATGGAAAACAACCAGTATGCTAGAACAATGTTGATGTGTTCTGCAGATCGTTTTGATGAATATAAACGTCGTATGCAGGCTTACCGTGCTGCAACTCATGATGAAATGATGGATATACTCACAGATGGACCACTGGATATTACTAAGTCAGTAACAGTGGGTGAAGAGACACAGTACATTCCAAAGCCTAAAAAGGAATGGACTGCTGAAGATAGAAAGAGAGCAAATCTGAACAACATTGCTATTGATATTATCTACAGAACTCTGGATAGCAACATGTATATGAAAGTGAAAGATTGTAAAACAGCAAAAGAACTTTGGGACAAACTTCAGTTGATCTGTGAAGGTACTGATGAAATAAAGAAGAATAAAATCAGTGTGGCAAAGAAGAAGTTCCAAAAGTTTGAAATGAAACCCACTGAAACCATCGAACAAATGGAATCTAGTTTCAATGCAATTCTGGATGAACTCACCCTGCTGTGTGTTGTCTATTCAAAAGAAGAAATCAACACAAAAATCTTGGAAGCTTTACTTGCTACAGATGAATGGAAGATGAAGGTGACATCCATAGAAGAAATGAGAAGACTGCATGAAGAGGATACATTCAAGTTATTCTCAGATCTCAAGGCATATGAATTCAAAAAGAAGTTGTCACCTACCACTGAAAAGGAAGAGCCAAAAACCACAGCACTGGCTGCTTCACATCAAGAAGAAGGATCAGAAGCTCAAGATGAATTACTGGATGAAATGCAAGAGCAAATAGCATTGCTGAGCAAGAAGATCAGGATGATGAAAGGAGGGAAAAGCTCACCAAGGAATTTCACAAAGAAATTCATTGAAAAGAAAAGGGAAGAAACAAAGAAAGACAATGACTTCTTATGTTTCAATTGCTAGAAACCAGGACACTTCAGACCCGACTTTCCTGAATTAAAGCAGAAAAATGGACCAGATTATCTTTGCTTTAACTGCAAGAAGCCTGGACATTTCAGACCAGATTTTCCAGATCTCCAAAAGAACAAGAGTCAACAAAGAAGACATGGCAAGAAGGCTATGGTTGCTGAAGATGAATCTGGTTATGAAGTGGAATCTGAAAAGGGAAATGAATCAGATGACACATCATTGGTTGCTGTTATGGAAGACTATGCATTAATGGCTAATATGGATGAAACAGAGGAGGTATACAATATTGTATCAATTAACACTCCTGCTGAAAGTGATTGTGAATCAACTTGTGGTTCAAATCCTAGAAACTCTAACAATGAAGAAGCTTTGGATGCCATCCTTAATCAACTGAGGAAAATACAATCTGGTTATGAGATTGTGAAGGCTGAAAAAGAAGCTCTTCAAGTAGAAGTTGAAAGATTGAATGCTGAATTAAGGATTCTCAAAGGTAAAGAAAAAGATGTTGGACAAAATCAGTATAAGCCTGCTGAACATCCAGTAGCCTCTGAATCTGTTGATCCATCTTGTTTCTCTACTGCATACAAATCTGGAAAGCCTTATGGTGATAGAACAGGGCTTGGATTTGGAACTCAACGATCCAAAAAGAGTGGATCCAGTAAGGCTACTGAACCTAGTGCCAGAATTGGTCCTAAGTTTGTAGCTGCACAAGATCCAACTCCCAGTAAGGTTGCTGAGGCAGTAAAACCTGCTGAGAATGCTTCAAGGAAGCAAAATCAGAAGTCAAAGAAGTCAACAGCTCTTAATAAAAGGAACAAATCCCAAAATAGAACTGATGTGCCTTCTAAGCCTGCTGATAGCAGACCTGCTACCAAGTCTGCTGGACCACAGAAGGGTAAGAAACAGAAATATTCCAAGGATAAGATTCCTAAACCCAAAAATGTTAATCATTCAAGGGAAACTTATCTCAGGGGGAAAGGTAGATTGTTCCCTGCTGATAATGATTGGAATATTCCTGCCCCCATTGATAGAATCAACAGATACAACCATACTGCTAGGGTAAAACCTAGGCAATGGATTCAGCAAAGGACTCAGCAGAGGACTTATATAAGACCTCAGCAGAGACCTCAGCAGACTCCATATTACAGGGCTGTTCCTAACAGACAGCAAACATATGGTTATACTACTGCTTCTAACAAGAAAAATCACCCCAAACAGCAATATATACCAAAAAGCCAGAAAACATATGTGAATCCTACACAACCAACTGTTAGATCTTATGGATGTGTGGAATACATGTAAGAACCTAAGTATGACACCTTTAAAAGAAGACCTTGTGGAAATTTACCAGGGGTCAGGGTTACCACTGACCATCATGGACCCAAACAGATCTGGGTACCTAAAATGTATTGATTTTGTTTTGTAGGGTGTCTAGTACTTTGACAGTGGATGTTCCAGACATATGACAAAGAATAAGCACTGTTTGACAAGCTACATAGCAAATGATGGTCCAAGGGTGAATTTTGGCAACAAAAATACACCTGGTTATACAAGAGGCTATGGCACACTTGTGAGGAATGGACTAACCATCAAGAATGTTGCTTATGTGGAAGGACTGGACTACAACTTGCTGAGCACTGGTCAATTCTGTGACATTGGATACAAGGTCACTTTTGACAAAAACAACTGTATTGTCATTAGTGAAAAAGGTGATCAAGTTGTATTGGTTGGTAGAAGACAACAAAACATGTATGTTGTGGACTGGTCTACTGCAGTTCCAGAAACCTGCCTGATTGTGCATACTAAATCAGAACTCAATTGGTTATGGCACAAGAAGTTGAATCATCTGAATTTTGATGATATCAATCAGCTAGTGAAGAAGAAAATGGTAATTGGATTGCCTGAGATTACATTTAAGAAGGATGCTATTTGTGATGCCTGTCAGCAAGGTAAACAAATAAAATCAAGCTTCAAGTCAAAAACAAAACTATCAACTAAGAGAGTGCTGGAGCTAATGCACATGGATTTATTTGGACCTGTCACTCCAACTAGTATAACTGGAAAGAAGTACACTTTAGTTGTTGTGGATGATTATTCAAGGTACACTTGGGTGGTTTTTATGAATAAGAAAAGTGAAACACTCAAGATGATGCCTGACCTTTTGAAGAGATTACAAAATGAGAAAAGTTTGACAGTAGTAAAAATAAGATCAGACAAGGGTACTGAGTTTCTCAATAAAGTTATAAGAGAATACTGTGAACATAATGGTGTACTGCATCAACTTGCTGCTGCTGCTACACCTCAGCAAAATGGGGTTGCTGAAAGAAGAAACAGGACATTGAAAGTAGCAGGAAGGACAATGATTTGTGAAGTATTACTACCTGAGAGGTATTGGGCTGAAGCAGTTAATACATCATGCTATACACAAAACAGAACCTCAATGAACAAGAAGCTGCTGAAGACACCTTATGAGATTTGGAATGGAAGAAAACCAAATATATCTTATTTCCATCCATTTGGAAGTAAATGTTTTATCTTGAATCATAAGGAGCATTTAAAAACATTCCAACCTAAATCAGATGAAGGAATTTTCTTGGGATATTCTTCGATCAGCAAGGCATTCAGGGTACTGAACAAGAGGTCACTGAAACATGAAGAAACTATCCATGTTGTGTTTGATGAACCTAAGTTAACTGGAATGGAAGATGAAGTTTGTGAACCTGCTCAGAATCTACAAGTCACTGATCCAGATTGTGTTGAAGTCTTGGAAAGGGTTAATGACTTAAAAGTTTCTGATACTGCCCCTGCTGAACACTCTGCTGGTGATACTACTGATGCAACAACTGAAGCAGTTCAAGGATCTGCTGAACCCCCTGTTGAAGATACAGCAGAACCTACTGAAGATGAGGTTCCTGAGAATCAATCTAACCAAAATCCACAATGGTTAAGGGATCACCCTGCTGAACAAGTCATTGGCAACATTCAGCAAGGTGTAAGGACTAGAAGACAACTGGAAGCTATGTTTAGATGTTTTCTATCTCAAATGGAACCAAAAGTTGTTGAAGAAGCAATATCAGATCCAGATTAGATAATTGCTATGCAAGAAGAATTAAATGAATTTGAAAGAAAACATGTTTGGACACTAGTTGAAAGGCCTAGTCATGCAAATATCATTGGTACTAAATGGGTATACAGAAACAAACTTGATGAATCTGGTACCATTGTAAGAAATAAGGCCAGACTAGTTGCAAAAGGCTATTCTCAAGCAGAAGGAATAGATTTTGATGAAACCTATGTACCTTTTGCAAGATTGGAAGCTATCAGATTATTCTTGGCACATGTTGCATATAAAAACTTCAAAGTATATCAAATGAATGTCAAAAGTGCTTTCTTGAATGGCATTCTAGAGGAGGAAGTGTATGTTCAGCAACCTCATGGATTTGAAGTTAAAGATCAAGAAGATAAAGTGTATAGACTCAACATGGCACTTTATGGATTGTAACAAGCACCAAGAGCTTGGTATGAGACTCTATCTCAATTCTTGGTGGACAATGGTTTTACAAAAGGCACCATTGACAAGACTCTTTTCAGAATCAGTGAAGGGACAGCACCCTGCTGGTACAGATTTATGTTGATGACATAATCTTTGGTTCTGAAAATGAATTGCTAGGTGAAAATTTTGCAAATCTAATGAAGAGCAAGTTCCAAATGAGTATGATGGGAGAAATGAACTACTTTTTGGGATTGCAAGTCAAACAATTGAAAGATGGAATCTTCATTCATCAAACCAAGTACACTAAGGAGCTACTAAAGAAGTTTGGTATGGAAAACAGCACCAAGATATCAACTCCTATGAGTACAAACATCAGATTGGATGAAGATAAGGAAGCCAAAGATGTTGATCAGACCTTATACAGAAGGATGATAGGCAGTCTGTTGTACCTCACTGCCAGCAGACCTGATATATCCTTTGCTGTAGGTGTTTGTGCAAGATTTCAATATAAACCTAAAGAAAGTCACTTAGGTGCAGTCAAGAGAGTTCTCAAGTATCTAAAAGAGACTTTGGGAGTAGGGATATGGTATTCCAAGGATGGAAGTTTCAAGGTTATATCCTACTCAGATTCTGATTATGCTGGATGCAAGATTGATAGAAAAAGCACCACAGGAACCTATCAATTAATGGGAAATAGACTGGTTTCCTGGTTTAGCAAGAAACATAACTCAATATCAACTTCCACTGCTGAAGCTGAATACATTGCTGCAGGAAGTTGCTGTGCACAAGTACTTTGGCTAAGACAACAACTAAGGGATTATGGAATTGAAGAAAAAGAAATTCCAATAATGTGTGACAACACAAGTGCAATTGCAATCACAGAAAATCATGTTTTGCACTCAAGAACCAAGCACATTGATGTAAGACATCACTATATAAGAGATCATGTTGAAAAGAAGGATGTGGTGGTTCTATATGTCCCTACTGAAGATCAACTTGATGATATTTTCACTAAACCACTAGATAGTGAAATATTTGCTAAACTAAGGACTGAACTTGGAATTATTAAAGTTGACTGATAATCGGCAGTGTACTGGAATTCACCAAGGGGATTAGTCTTTGCTATGTTGGGTGAGCTCACTTAGCAGATTATTCATTGGTATCAACAATTCCATGTACTTATGTTTGGACAATTGAGCAAATGAGGTTGCCAAGGGGATTGGTCTTTGTCATGTTGGGTGAGCTGACTTGACAGATCAGTCATTGGTATTAAACTTCATCTTGTATTATCAATTGAACAAAACAAGAAGAAATCAAGGATCAGCAGATTTACTATGTCAGCAGACTGCTGAAGCAAATTTATCAGCAGACTGCTGAGCCAACCCTGCTGAGGACAACCCTGCTGAATGGAACGTTACACAGTCAAACTTTATTAAAGTCAAAGAGCAATTGGCGGGATATTTATTCTATCCTTTATGACCACGATTACTCGATCTAACGGTTACAATACGTTTTGGAAAGTAATGGGCCACGTGTCAAGTGTTCAGGGTCAATTTGTAGTATTTTTAATGATATATTTTACATCAATTTCCCCCGTATATGGATGTTTTTCATAGAAATCGAGCTTATAATCGATTAATTGAGTAAATAGTGTTTTTAATAGGTTAATTGCAAAATGTAACGATTTATGTGCTTAAATTGTGATTTTATGTTATTTTGGGATTGTGTTATGCTTTGGTATATTTTCCTATGTTATAGATACATATTTTGGCATGCAAGAGGATTAAATGATGAGGTTTTGCATGGAAGAGAAGTGAAATGGAAGGAAGATGGAGATAAAGCTTGGAATGAAGCTTTTAAGCAGCCGAACTTCCGATGCAGTTCTTGATATGATATACACTGATTTGACTCTCGACCTCAAGAGAAGATTTGTAGGGCTTGAAGAGAGGATTCTACAGGATTTTGAATCACTTCATTCCGACTTATGAGGCCCGAGATATGAGCGTTACAAGTTTGGATGCTGTTGCTGAAACTACTGGGAAAATCCCAAAAACGACTAGTAATACGACGGGCTAATCAAAAAGGCGTTTTATGAAGAAGAGTCCTTAATTAAAGTTGTAGAGTTTTCCGAGAGCTTAATTATGACATTCGGATCATAATTTTTGGAGGTCTACAACTCAAGATATGAATTTTAGAAGTTTCATTCCTAAATCCATAATATCCAGCCGACCTAATTGGAAAAGGATTGCTTCAGCCGACATACATAATGCAAAATCCTAATTAAATTAGGATTATTTTCAGCCGCAAAAAGCAAAGGAACAGCCGCCTTAGTTGACCTATAAATACATGCATGTATTAAAAACCTAAATCCATATTCATACATTATTTTCCAGCGGCTGATAAACAGGAGCAGTGGCAGTTTGTTGTTCCAAGGCGGTCACCCGAGCCTTGTGCTCGGGTGATCCAGGGTTAGATTAGGATGCGTTTTTCTTTCCGTTAGTCGATTCATGGATCAATCGTGTACTAAAACTATGTGAGTTTAATTTATTTTAATTTATTAAATCTCTTTTTTCGTTTTCATGATCTTTGATTTTTATTGTTTCTTTCTATTCGTTTTATGATTCCATGTGAACTTATATCAGAAGATTGGTTTACTATTGATATGTTTACAAAATACGGAAGTTGCGTAAACTAGATCACCGTAGAAAGAATAGATCTTTTATCTAAACAAACGGAAGTTGATAGATTAAATCTAGGTTGCTTGAATTTATGAATTTAAAACTGCGGAAGCTACTTAGGTTTGTTAATTCATACACCTTAGTTTTGTATGAAAAATCGTTCTCGACATTCGGAAGAGGAGAGATCGATAATTGAATTCACTAAGGAATTAGGGATTCATAGCTTGAGAATACGGATTCACTAAGAGATTAGGAATTTGTATCTCGTGTAAAGGTGAAACCACAATTGGAATTAAAATCATGAGATGAACTAGGATTGAGATCACTTGGTTTGTGCATTGTTTGATCCCATGTATCCTTAGTTTAGGTCGTTTTTATTTATTCTAGCTTAGATTTATTTTAGTTGTTTATTGTTTTCGTTAGTAACAATTGAGAGGATTAATTAGATTAGATTCAACATCCCTTTTCCCTGAGGATCGATACCCATACTTATCCAACTTTACTAGTAACTGCCCGGTATTCGGCCAGTTAGGATGTAGTTTTGCATGGTAGTATAGGTTTATAAATTTTCTTTTGTTTTAATGATGCAAAATCTCCCCAACAAAAGTGGCGCCGTTGCCGGGGAATAGGTGTCATGTTGAATCTAGTTAAGTTAGTTCTCGATTTTGTTACGTTTCGTTTTTCGTTTTCAATAAAAGTAGCGTTTAATAGATTGAGAGTTTTTATTTTGCCGTGTTTCGATGACCGTAGGGTTAAGAATGTGCAAAAGTTTTTTACTCAATCTGTTTTACGTGAAGTTTGTGTTTAGTTGTTACCTAGTCTAACCCATGTGCTAAAATTTATCTGTGGCTGTTGTCTGTGCTCTATGTTGTGTTTATAAGATTTAGGGTTGCTGTGTTTCCAGCATTTTCTATGCAAATTCGACTGTTGGACGAGCGTTCAGGTAAGTGAACGCCCGTCCAGTCCCTAACATGCAGGTAAACGAGCGTCTGGTTTGTTGGACGCTCGTCCGTTCCAAAACGTATCAGCTCTGTTCTGTTTTCAAGAACCAGACGGGCGTCTATATATCTAAACGCCCGTCCGGCCTGCATAAGTTTTAAACGCCCGTTTGAATTAGTGAACGCCAGTCCAGGTTCCAGATTTCTTCTCAATTTGATTTTTAATGCTTTATTTGATATGGATACTTTAATTTGAGCTTCTGTGGCTATTTCATTTTACGTAGATGTTCTGAACTTGCATATTCATATCTTTCCATCTACGAATCCATGTTAAATAACTGATTAATTTTTATATGCATGATTCATCTATGCAAGTTATAGTCACTGTCGGTTCTCGTACGCTATAACTGTTCTTATTGTTAATTAGTAGCTAATGTCGGTTTCCGTATGCTACATACCGCTGTGATGAATCTTTTAAGCTTTGAGACTTATGTGCTTCCTTGTTGTTTTTGTAACTCATATGGGTAGCTACTGTCGGTTTTCCGTATGCTACGTCCTTTTCCATATGAGTTATATCTGTTTAGAATAGCTAACTGTTGGTTTTCCATAATGCTATCACTTTTTACGAGTCTTAAAGCGCGTCGACACTGCATGTAATGAACAGCACTGTCGGTTATCGTAACCTGTCATTATTTGGTAGACGTTTATTATATACATGTCATGCTGCAACTGAGTGGGCTAGTTTTCTTTCTTTTAATTTTCGTTTATTTTTGCATATCATTTAGTTGCATGTCATCTAGTTGCATTGTTTTCCTATTTTTCTTTTATTTTTCTTGAGCGTAGTTAACTGTCGGTTTCCGTAATACTACCTCGTTTTTTTCCTGATTCTGCACGGGCCGTAGTCACTGTAGGGTTGTCCTCTCAACTTGCTCAGCCTGAGCCTGTCAGAATTTATTTATTTTATTTTTAGGATTGCATATCATGTAGGCTGCATTGTAGTATATTTTCATGTAGTTGCACTTAGCCTACTGTTGTGTAATGTTCCATGTATATGTATTCCATCTTTATACGAGCTTAAATTTGAAATATCTCTATATCTCCTTTTCCGTGTGCTTTATATATGTAATCTTTTCTTTTTCCCCGTAGACTCTTTTTGCACTGATCAAGTCTGCAGGATATTTTCTATAGCTATTGTGAACTTTAAAGATGTATTCTGTTGTCCTGTGATGCTCCACAGTCTACTGAGCTATGCAAGCAATCCTGGTTCTTGTTGGTTCCTCCAGAATTGCCAGCATCCAATCAGCTAAGTTCTCTAATTTATTATTTCTGTATAACTTGAGGACAAGTTGCAATCTAAGTGTGGGGGAAGGGATAGATGATTTATGTGTCTACTTTCATTTGCTCATATTTTTAGTATTTCTATGAAAAGTGCTTAATTTTCAAATTTTTTTGTTATATCCCGAGTAGACAAAGGCATATCTTTGCTTGAGTTTATATCATTTTTGCTATATTCTGTATATTTAGTAATTTTAGTTGTTTCACCCGACACTCTTTTTCACATGCCATAGTAAATGATGAGCTAAATGTTGAAAGCCTACCCCATTTTAGTTGGAGATTTTTTATGATTATAGCATGTTTCTTTGCTTATGTACAATTCTTGAAAAGTTTAGTAGTCTGTATTCTAGGATTAAAGTATGACATACTGTGAATATCTGTAAGTTTGAATGTGATAAGTGAAACGTGATTAAGTCTTTGCAATAGTAATAAATTGTTTACTTGAGGTGTTATGCTCAGTGGTCTGTGCTACTAGAAAATAATCTTTTCCACTGCCAGCCAGAAATCTCTAAGTAAACATAATTGTAATTGTGTGTGTCGGAAGCTGGTTTATGATTTGGGTGAGGTAGGGTGTACCACGTATGTCATATTCCACTATGATGACCAAAAGCTCACGACAGTCAGTTTATAGCTGCCTTATGATTGGAGTAAGGTAGGGATTATCTTGAAATGTCCTATTCTGCTATGAGGGCAAAAGCTTATTCTGATGTGTGTTAGAAAAGTGTGAAAAAGTGAAAATATTGAAATATATTATTATGAATAAGTAAGGACTTAGTTATCGTTAATCTTATACCCAGTATAAACTGAAGGATATGTTGTAGGGATTATCCTCTGAGTCTGTCAGAAATGTTTTAGATATTCTCTACTATTTCTTTGTGGGATATGTATGTTTTGTAAAGTGCCTGTTATAATTTTTGAATATTTCTAACTTAGATGGGAAACCGGACTAGTTTTGGTTTGAATTAATTTCAAGTGTGGATTTAGTGGAAATTTATTATGGCTATGCACACACTCACTTGGGTGAACCTCTAAACTACTTGAATATGTTTTATATTTGCATAAGTGTTTATTTGTCTCGAGTGATGATTATGTTTTGTTTTACTCGAGGACGAGCAAAAGTTTAAGTGTGGGGGTGTTGTTCAGGGTCAATTTGTAGTGTTTTTAATGATATATTTTACATCAATTTCCCCCGTATATGGATGTTTTTCATAGAAATCGAGCTTATAATCGATTAATTGAGTAAATAGTGTTTTTAATAGGTTAATTGCAAAATGTAACGATTTATGTGCTTAAATTGTGATTTTATGTTATTTTGGGATTGTGTTACGCTTTGGTATATTTCCTATGTTATAGATACATATTTTGGCATGCAAGAGGATTAAATGATGAGGTTTTGCATGGAAGAGAACTGAAATGGAAGGAAGATGGAGATAAAGCTTGGAATGAAGCTTTTAAGCAGCCGAACTTCCGATGCAGTTCTTGATATGATATACACTGATTTGACTCTCGACCTCAAGAGAAGATTTGTAGGGCTTGAAGAGAGGATTCTACATGATTTTGAATCACTTCATTCCGACTTATGAGGCCCAAGATATGAGCGTTACAAGTTTGGATGCTGTTGCTGAAACTACTGGGAAAATCCCGAAAACGACTAGTAATACGACGGGCTAATCAAAAAGGCGTTTTCTGAAGAAGAGTCCTTAATGAAAGTTGTAGAGTTTTCCGAGAGCTTAATTATGACATTCGGATCATAATTTTGGGAGGTCTACAACTCAAGATATGAATTTTAGAAGTTTCATTCCTAAATCCATAATATCCAGCCGACCTAATTGGAAAAGGATTGCTTCAGCCGACATACATAATGCAAAATCCTAATTAAATTAGGATTATTTTCAGCCGCAAAAAGCAAAGGAACAGCCGCCTTAGTTGACCTATAAATACATGCATGTACTAAAAACCTAAATCCATATTCATACATTATTTTCCAGCGGCTGATAAACAGGAGCAGCGGCAGTTTGTAGTTCCAAGGCCGGTCACCCGAGCCTTGTGCTCGGGTGATCCGGGGTTAGATTAGGATGCGTTTTTCTTTCCGTTAGTCGATTCATGGATCAATCGTGTACTAAAACTATGTGAGTTTAATTTATTTTAATTTATTCAATCTCTTTTTTCGTTTTCATGATCTTTGATTTTTATTGTTTCTTTCTATTCGTTTTATGATGCCATGTGAACTTATATCAGAAGATTGGTTTACTATTGATATGTTTACAAAATACGGAAGTTGCGTAAACTAGATCACCGTAGAAAGAATAGATCTTTTATCTAAACAAACGGAAGTTGATAGATTAAATCTAGGTTGCTTGAATTTATGAATTTAAAACTGCGGAAGCTACTTAGGTTTGTTAATTCATACACCTTAGTTTTGTATGAAAAATCGTTCTCGACATTCGGAAGAGGAGAGATCGATAATTGAATTCACTAAGGAATTAAGGATTCATAGCTTGAGAATACGGATTCACTAAGAGATTATGAATTTGTATCTCGTGTAAAGGTGAAACTACAATTTGAATTAAAATCATGAGATGAACTCGGATTGAGATCACTTGGTTTGTGCATTGTTTGATCCCATGTATCCTTAGTTTAGGTCGTTTTTATTTATTCTAGCTTAGATTTATTTTAGTTGTTTTATTTGTTCTTCGTTTATTTGTTTTCGTTAGTAACAATTGAGAGGATTAATTAGATTAGATTCAACATCCCTTTTCCCTAAGGATCGATACCCGTACTTATCCAACTTTACTAGTAACTGCCCGGTATTCGGCCGGTTAGGAGGTAGTTTTGCATGGTAGTATAGGTTTATAAATTTTCTTTTGTTTTAATGATGCAAAATCTCCCCAACATCAAGCTAACATTCACTCAGATTAATCATGGTTAATGTGGATGTACGTGCACTGACAGTTACAACCACTCCATGTCTATATATATACAGACCTATTACACAGAAGATACTCTACTGCAAATCTGTTTATATCTCTGTTTTTACACTGTGTGAACACAGATTCATGAAGCTTTCTCCTTCATCTTTTTCTTTTAACAATGGCGGAAAAGATTGATGTTCAAATCGAATCAAGCCAAAGTGTGAGAGGTTTTGTTGTTGATGCTAATAAAACAGAATTAGCTATCAACATTGGTAGAAGAATAAGGAGATAAGCAGGCCTGGAGAATGTACTGAACATAAGATTGGAAACAATCTCATATACAAACGTTGTCAGTTTTTGGAAGAATGTTGTGGTAAAGGAAGGAACTGAAGCATTCAAAACAGTTGTGAATGCACAAGAAATAGAAGTTTCCTCAAGTCTGCTGAGGGAAGTTTTTGGTTTTGAAGAAATAGTAGATGGTCCAACAAATCCTGAGGAAATGGGATTGTCCAAGATGGATTTTGTTGATAAGATCAAGACAAATAAAGACACCAAATCAATTCCAGGTATCAATGTTAAACACATTGGGAATGAGTACAACCCGATGAGCAAGATCATTGCTAAAAACATATTAGGGCTGGTTGGAAGTATGGATACTCTATCAGGACCCAAAATAGAGCTGATGATGATTATCTGCAGAAGTATGAAATTTGATTGGACTGGATACTTTATTCACTACATGAAGAAAGTAGCCAAGGAGGAAAGAGAAGGAAAAAAGGAAATCCAAGGCCTTGCCCTTAGGATTAATGGTTCAGACCCTGCTGAATCATTTGGAGATTCCTGATGTAGCACCTGAAAAGATTAATCAATCTAGATACAAGAAAGAGATTGATTATGCTATCCCTGGTCTAGATGATGATGAAGAAGGTGCTGCTGAGGCTGCTGATAGTGATAGTAATAGAGATGATGGTGATGCTGGTGGTGAGCAGGTCAAGAAAACTGTGAAGAAATCTGTTAAACCTGCTGCACCAAAGAAAGTTACTGAGAAAAGAAAGGCTGCAGATACAATGAAAATAACTGAAATGTTAAAGCCTAAAAGAACAAAGAAGCAAACAGCACAGACTGATAAGTCTGCTGAGGGTCCAGCTGAAGATGAGATTACTGACCCTGTTGTAGCTGCTAGAAAAACTGTTGTTGAGATTTTGAGGGAACAACAGAAAGAAGCCAGTAGAAAGAGGAAGTCTACTGTGATTGAAATTGATGATGAGACACTTTCCAAGAGGATGAATGAGACTGTTCATAAAAAGAAACATGGAAAAGGAAAACAATTGAGAATCTTAAAGGCTCAAAGGGCACAAGAAGAACAAGAAGAAGTAGAAGAAGCAGTAGGAGAGGCTATTGATGCTGAGCCATTGACTATTATCAAGCCCAATGAGGAAGCAGAGGTTGTTATTGAGCAGTCTGCTGGAGAGTCACAGCAAACTACAGAGACTGAACCTGCTGTTGATGTTGTTGGAACCTCACCTACTAAGGCTGCTGAGCCGACTGGAAGTGAACAGGTTGTTGTTGAGCAATCTGTTGGAGAATCACAGCAGTCTGCTGCACCAGAGCTTGCTGTAGAAACTGATAGATCTACTGAAGCTGCACAAGTTGTTGTTGAGCAACTTGTAGAGGAACCACAGCAAACCACTGAATCTACACCTGCAATAGTTCAGGGGGAAGAGCAGTCTGCTGCTAACCCTGCTGATGAGCATATAAGTCAGGGGGAACCAAGTGTGGTACAGATGGAGGTAGTAGGAAGTAATATCCAACCTAAGCAACCTACTAGCCTTGAGGCATCTGTAGAAGAAACATTGCATCTACTTGTTGAGACCTTTGAAGGTCAGCAAGGTACTGCAACAGCTCCCAGAGGATCATTCTTGCCCTATGAAAAACATGAGAAGAAAAGGAAAGAAGGGTATGTTGATCCAAAACTCTTGCTGATGGCTGATTACTTCCAATGGAAGTTTGGATTCTATAAGAAACAAAAACCTACTGCAGAACCTATGACAGACTTTGAAGAATGGGTTTTTGAGAAATTGGGAGTGGAGAGCTTGCTGGATCTGATTGATACCTCTTTGTTACAATCAAGGCTGATGGATTTGTTTGATGAAAAACAGAAAGAGGAGGGTACCAAGTTCAGGGATACAAGAGGTGATGATGATGACTCTTCATCATCTGATTCTGATGATAATCACCCCTCTGGTCCAGGAGAAGTCAGTGGAAGTGCCATGCTTATTGAACCAAGAGTAGAACAGTCTACTGGTGTTGGACAGTCCACTGAAAGAGAGCAAACTGGATAGATGAATGAGGATGAGGAAAATCTTACCATTGAAGATATTGAGGCACAAATCAATGAAGGCATAGATATTGGTGCAAACAGAATGGTTGGTGAGATAGATCCACTATTTGTTGAAGAACCTGCTGAGCATGTTGATGATCAGCAGACTGTGGATTCAAGTGAAGAAAGAGTTACTGATCATGTTGAGCCAAGTGTCAGTTCTGAGGATTCAATTCAATATCAAAACTGGATTGACACTGAAGACACTTTACCCAACACTGGAAATATTTTGAGAAGAATTGCTGATATTGGGGAATTTCAACAATAAAATATGGATATATTCCCTGATCAGGTTGTTGTGGCTCAAATTGTACAAGATCGGAGAACTGAAGAGGAGGTACAGGTTGCTGGGCTACAAACAGCACATGCACACAGGTTGGAATAGGAGGTACAGGCTGCTGAGTCTCAAACAACACCTGGACACAGGTTGGAACAAACTTTGGGTTTGGAGGAAACCCCTGTTGTCTCAGTACAGTCTGCTGTAGTGGAGCCTACTGGAGATAAGGCCACTATAGGGAAAGATAGTCAGCAGGCTGCTGTTGTTGATGAAGAAGAACAGCTGCTGGACTATGACTTTAGTGATGAGGAGTTCCAAATGCCTGAAGAAGAAAATGTTGCTATTGATCCCCCACAGGCATTTGTACCTATTTTTGAAGAACTAGCTCTTGATCTTATCTTGGAAGAATATCAAGGCCCTGACCCTGCTGGACTAGATAGGAATTGGGCAATGGTTGTGAGCAATCAGAGGCCACAATATAATGTTGAGGAGCCTGCTGATGGAGCTGCTGGAGAAATGGCTGGTGGAGTACCAACACATGTCCTGGAAGAGTTGAGAACTGTCAGAAATGATATTGCAAATCTAAGAACTCAACTGGACAGGCAAGAGCAGAGGTTTGATGATTTGATCAATTTGGTGGAAAATAGAGGAAGGACTACAGAAACAGTTGCCTCCAATATTACCTCAAATCAGTATGCTCTTGCTGATCTTGCAATGGAAGTGAAAGGAATCAAGCAAGGGAATTCACTAAAAGACAAGTTTTTGAAAGAACAATTTATATCCATTCATCAGAAACTTGACAAGCTTGCTGAAACACCTAAGCCTGCTGAGGCTGCTAGAACATCTCAACCTGCTGGATTGGATCCTAAGCTTACTGAGAGGATCAATCTACTGGAGCAGACTTTGCAATCTAGGATTACTGCAGTTGATACAAGAATTTAGATTATGAAAGGACAACTGAGTAATCTGATTATCACACAGGAGAGTGTTCATGGTCTATTGTCCCGTTTTGTTGATGATGTCACTAAGGGGGAAGAGGGCCAAACAGCAGTAGAAAAAGAGGCTGCAAGGATTTTTGCCAAGAAGAAATGGGAGAATGAGATAAATGCATTCAGGGAACCTGCACCTGGCAGAGTTCGACTTACTGATGATCTCCTTAAGCAATACAAGAATGAGTACTATACCAGGAGGAAACCTTATCATGACAAGGGATTTTAGGAAGGCCTAAACTCATTCTTGGGATTGAAGTTTTGGGAAGCAAGAGTCAGAGCCTTGAGGGCAAGTTTCAGAGGTGGAAGAGGTGGAAGAAGTGGTACAGGTGAAAGGAGTTTACCTATCACAAAAACTAAGGACTCACTGAATGAATTTAAAGAACTTTACATGAAAATGGGATTCAGAGTCAATCAAATCAACCTCCTTCTACCAGAAGCTTGGAAGTGGTGGAAAGAAGTGAATCCCTACATTGATTTCACTTTGATTGAAAATGAATTGATGAGAGACATGATAGAAGAGATTAGAGCCTATCAAGAGGAAGTGGAGAAGGCTAGACAAGAAAGAGAAAGAAGACAGTAGATCAGCATACTTATTATATTTTATCTTTGCAGCATCTAGACTGTAATAACTGAGAACAAATGATTATAATGAGAATTGACTGATATTTGTTCTGTTTTTGTTTTAATCTTTTTGCTTTGCTGTTAGGTGAGGGTAGTGGCATCATCACCAAAAAGGGGGAAATTTTTGGACTTATTTTTTAGTGATGAGTGCCAAACTAACTATTATAGAGAAAAGGCAAAAAGATGTCAAGATCAAATGTATAGGTTTATTAGAGTTTGATCTTTGTATAGGTTTGATCAAACAAGCACTGTAAAGGTCAGCTAACTTGTTTCAGCAGACTAGTCTAGGTCAGTAGGGTAGTTAGGTCAGTAGACTTTTCTAGAACCTGCTGAAGACTAAAAGCTGAGGGCTCAAACTCAGTTAATGAAGGCTAAGGGATCAAACTTAGTGATTAAAGTCAAGGATATGCAATCAGAATTTAGGCAAGTCTGTGATGACCTAAACTGATTACATATACCTTGTGTAGAAGGTGTAAGTTCCATAAGTTGGATGATGTTTGGAACTTGGTTATAATTAAAAAGGTGTAATCTAACTTCGCAAATAAAAGTTAGATAAAAAAAATCAACTGCATTGAATTTGTTACACAGCAAATTGCTGTTCAGCAGACTGATAGGTATTACAGCAGACTGATAAACCTGCTGATAATATACCTCGGTTAATTCAAGATTACATTGGAAGATTACATGGATAAGGACAGCCAACTACCTCTGATTTATCAAACAAATCAAGGGCTGAGATTAAAAGGACGTTGGGATGATTCAGGACTTTATCCAATGGTTATAAGTCAAAAGGGTGGACAGACTGCACTGTCAAAAAGGAATCTGACACTGTCAGTCCTATGAATAGTGACAGAAAGCATGTCAAATGGGACAAAACAGGGAATGGCTACATTTGAATTTCAAATACAAGTCACATGCCATCCTACTTATAAATAGAGGACTTTCAACTCAGAAAAAGATGATGATTGATGAATTTTAAGACAAAAATATAAGAGATAATTCTGAGCTGCAAGAACACCCTGCTGAGCTTAACCTTACTGATCCAGAGAAAATCTTCCAGTGTATTCTGTATTCAAGCAACACCAAGTTTACACACTAGAAGACTGCAAGATGCTGATTATATCATCCTAATCAAGCTGCTGCAACTGAATCATTTACTTGATTCACTCTTTATTTTATAAAGAACCTACCGAAGACAGTGAAGCACCTATTGTGTGAAAGACTGTTGTTTGTGGTGGAGCTGGTGAAGAGGAAATCCTACCCTTCAAGGACCAGTGGAAGACTTTGGAGCAGCAATCCTACATGTTCATAGTTTTCAGTTTGTGAAGCCATAGTCATGGGTGAAGGACAAGCAACTTAGGAATCTTTGTAACAGCTACATCAAAGATCTCTAGTGAATTACCTCCAACATCATAGGAGAAGAGTGGACTGACAGGATTACACCACCTGGAACCTCTATAAAATCTGCCTACATACTTTCTGCACTTACATTCTGCATTTAGTTTATTATACATATCAACCTACTGAATCTAGCAACTGAACTCACACACATACACTACTGAGTATCTAATACTTAGTATCATATTTAACAACAAGTAACAAGGCTTTATTTTTGATATAATTATCAGCAGGCTATGAAGTGTCAGCAGACTCGAGGTATCAGCAGGCTGCGAAGTTGCTGAGTTTTTTAACTCCAAAAAGTTTTATGTGTTAAGTTTATTCACCCCCCTCTAAACTTAACCAAAGCCTTTTCAAGGGACCAACAAGACAGAATTAGCTATCCAAGCTTTAATCGTACTATTATTCTGCCTCCACAAGGGAAGATTTCGATCACCAATCGGAGGTGCAGGTACAGTTCCATCAATGAAACCAACTTTGTTCTTCGAAGACAAAGCATTGAGCATGTCAATCTTCCAACTATGGTAATTAGTCTCATCCAATGCTGGTTGAACTAACACAAACGCGGGACTCTCACTAGGATGAAGGAACAAATCTGCAGGAACCACTGCTGCAGGCTGAGCTTGAAGATTATCCATGGTGCCTTCAAATCCAGAACAAAGAACAACGAACTAAAATTGGAAAAGAATAAACACAAAACAACCAGAACAATCAGAATCGCAGCAAAAATTGATCAAGAACCTATATGCTCTGATACCATGATGAATTCCAAGTGTTCTTGATCAAGAACATTCTTCATAATTTTGAAAGTGGGAAAAGAAAAAAAAATTAAAATAGAAGGTAAAACTTCGAAATGTTATTCATTCAACTGAATTGATGTTTACAGGATGAAATTCATGATATATATACAAGAGATTAGCTTCTAATTCTAACTGTAATTAGTTACAACTGCCCAATTTAACTTAACTGACTCCAATGGTTTATTTGCTATGGTGTTCGATAAAAGTCCACATAGAAAGTTTGCTGTTGTTGTAAGCTGTTGTCCCTTCCTTGATAGCTTCTGTTATCTTTAGTACATTGCAGCAACTTCAACAAGGTTCTCATCCCCTGTATATGGTATTGTGTCATTACCACCAACTCATTCCCAAACATCTTGGTCTTGTAAATAAAACTTAACCAGAGTGATCCAATTAGCCTTGTTATTGTAGCTAAGCTTTTCATTGTTACTTAGTTGCCATTCCTCCGAAGTCTTCCATGATCTTCAAAGTTCAATTCTTGGATCCTTGAGCGCAGTCACAACCATCATACTTAGTTTCTCACCATTCCTCCGAAGTCTTCCATGGTCTTTGTCTACTCCAGAAGACAACCATCATACTTAGTTTCTCACCAAAGAATCCAAACACTTGGGTACACTGACCTCTTTAATTTGACTCTGATACCAATTTTGTTAAGAAATTATTGAATCAATATGAACAATATGTGTTTTATCTAACGGTGAAGATAATATTGATCTAATGTGACTACAAAACATCTCCAGGATAGGATGGAAATATTCTTTAAACTATTTTATTAGCAATTTAATCTAGACACGAAATATTCTAGAAGAATTATCTTGTAACATAGTTTTAGAGATCACGATAACTATTTACTAATCAACTATATATTACTCCGTCTCCGAAATATTCTAGTTATATATATTTTATAACTTCTTTCCCTAGATTTTACTAGAACATTCACTTTATTATACAACACCATTACCATGGCAAAAGGACAGATGTCATTTATGGCACGTTTGGATTGCGGTAATGGAATAGAATGTAATGTTTTTTCATTCCATTCCATCAATTTGGCATGTTTGGCAACGGAAGAATGGAATATGCTTTCATTCAAACGGAATGAAAATGGATGATTTTCATTCCATCCAAAATCCAATGGAATGGCCGAAATGGAATGAAAAAATAAATCATGCAATAAGAAACGATTTCATTCCACTGTCTACCAAACACAGTAATGGAATGATATCACTTCATTCCATTGCATTCCACTACAACAGATTCATTCCCTTCCATTATATTTCATCAATCCAAATGAGTCATTAGGTGTCTGGTAGTCAGAATTAAACCTTTACATGCATTCAATATACATTATAATATTATTAAGTGTAAAAAATATGTTTCCCCTTTTCTTGCAAGTAATTATCTTTTAGTTTTGAAAGAAACTCTTTCTTTCGCAAATCAAGGTGGACATATATAAGCATAATATTCCAATGAAGTTTGTATATTGAGAAATGCTATCCATAACACATATTTTCATCACTAATTATTATATTTTAGCTATTGATTTTGATATTGTAACGCCCCAAACAACGAATCGGCTCTATTATTAGGCACCCTAGATTTTGTCCTTAGACTCCAGTGTGCCTAAAGGGCCTTCAACCCCGGTTCTTTTGTATTGTAAAAAAAACAATTATGATCATGGGTCAATTTTCGGTTAATGTTTTAGACATAATCACGCACTCGTATAGTTTATCCAGGTTCAACGATGATAACATATATTCGAAATACCAATAATACATTTATCAAAACAATACAAATAACATATTCATACTAATACAATCACATATGATTTCTCGACCCGTATATTAAAAAATATCAAATATTTAATGTCACAATGGGGTGACACTATCAATTTCGTGGTCACAATAGAACACAGGAAACTGAATTGAAATAGAGAACCATATATAAATGTAAAACATGCGGCATGTCATGAGTGAAAAGAATATTGGATTTATGATTTATTTTTCATTATGTATTATACTAGGAAGAAAGCATGCGTGCTCTGCACTATTGGTGCTCCGGTTTATTTTTATAATCACCGAAATGCGAAAATTAAAAGTGATTCAGCAAATGTAATAATTATAGAGGACTGAAATAATAAACCCGAGTAAACTATAAAAAGGTATACGATACGTGTCCGACAACCAACACGACATGATACGCTCTGATACATTACGATGGCATGTCCGGCACGTGTCGGTTGATGAAATGAATATCTGACACATCTTCGACACCTCCCGATATCGTATGGATACTTTTCGACACTATTGAACAATTTTTTTTCAATTAATACTTAAAACTATTTTAACCGAAAAAATGAAGTTATCTTCGACATTATTTGCAACAACACGTGTTCTACCAAAAACACGATATGACACGCTTCGATACACCCCGACGACATATCCAACATGTGTCGGTTGATGAAATGAATATTAATTAAAATTTTAAATAAAATCTAACACACTGTCAACACCCCACGACACAAAATCGACACCTTTCGACACTACCAATCCCTTTTTTGTATTCTCAGATCTAGGCTAATTTTAACGGCCATTGTAAAATACACTATTCAAATTTCCACAGAAATTAAATCAACAATACACTATAGCCAGTTTAACAATATTTGTGGCCGAAATAATTTTTTTTTCAGGATATTTGATATTTTATATAAACAATATATATGTTTTTTTACGGAAAAAAATTCATTTCAAGAATTTTAATATTTCATGTAATCGTCAAACCATATATTTTTAGGTATGATATAAAGATCGTGTAGGCAACATGTCGTAGCCTTATATCTTGAAATAAGTCATATCACCG
Source organism: Gentiana dahurica var. dahurica (assembly GCA_024500145.1). Classification (NCBI taxonomy): domain Eukaryota; kingdom Viridiplantae; phylum Streptophyta; class Magnoliopsida; order Gentianales; family Gentianaceae; genus Gentiana; species Gentiana dahurica. Next base: position 53,181,029 of record CM044900.1, read on the forward strand.
TGTACAAACGATATGTTTTTTTATGAAATAAATTTATTTTAAGAAATTTATAAGATTTCATGTAAACGTCAACACAATTTTTTTGGTATGATACAAAGATCGTGTCGACAACAAGTCGTGGCCTTATATTTTGAAAATAGTCATACCTTTACTACATATATTCGCACATTAAAAGGTGATACAATTGAGTCCTCCAAAATGAAACAATTTAACTCAAACAATTCTTCTAAATATATATATATATATATATATATATATATATATATATATATATATATATATATATATATATTATTTCGACAGGCCATGAACAGTAAAGTAAAAAAAATAAAAAAATATTTGGGCTGGGCCATGAACAGTAAAAAAAAAAACAACAACAACAACCAATGAAAAAAAAACAAGTGTCACCGATTGACACAAAACCTCTTCTTATTAATATAGAAGGGATATAATAACCGATATTTATAGCCTAATCGACCGACCGGTATCGCCTGACCGGCCAACCTGTCTCGCCTGATCCCTCAACCGATAAAGAGCCTGTCGGACCAATCGGCCTTAGGTCGCTTTAGTATAGGGCTGGCCCTACCCAAACACTAGATCTTGTAGCGCTAAGACCATCGTTCTTGCTTGGCCCAACTAAAAGGGCTAACCCGAATTGATAAGATATTTATGTCTCACACTTATATGGGGGTGTGAATTCTACTACTTTAATTATGTGGGACATTCCCCTCTTATAAGCAACTGGCGTCCTCGCCATGATTTGTCCCAAACTCCTCCCTACTAGAAGAATCTAGAGGTGGACCCCACCGTCTGTAACGGTGTGACACTAATTAGTTTTGTTTGATAGTCGGCTTTGATACCAATTGTAATGCCCAAACCCCGGGCCAGGTAGAACTAAGTGATAAATAAATGAGTCGGCTATGATACCAATTGTAATGCCCCAAACCATGTGTTTATTTCTATAAGTGAGATAGAAATGATCCGGTTAACGGTGTAGACCGTGCTAATCGTTTTGTCTAAAAGAGGGTGATAATTATACTATTTAACTATTTTAGACATTACAGATATAGTCTAACTATAATGAAACGTTTTACTCGTTTTAATGCAACTGTTATGTCTACATCATTCTTGAATAGAAGACATAAGGTACTAAACTTAGTAACAAATTAGTAAGTACAATCAAAATATATATGTCATCAAAGTTATAGTACTTGCTATAACACTAGATAGAATTGTACCATTAACAATAACATTGAAAATACGACGTACGTAGATCATTCTACCCTCCTTCCTCCCCCCAACCCTCCTCCCCACCTCCACAATCCTCACCCTCACCTCCACTTCTAACATAATTGCCATTTTTGTGCAATTTTAACCGGCTGTTACATTTAACATAAATGCCATTTTGTGCAATTTTAACCAGCTAAGTGACTTGATTTATCACAAGAAAAATTAAATGCGAATTTTTTTAACCGACACATGGGAAGAGTAAAAAAAAAAAAAAACTAGTAGTAGAGTAGAACATTGATGAGGGAAATTATTACCCGTATTCTCCTCGTGTGTGTCATTAGATGTGCGGCATGTGTACATAAACATAAATTAGTTTTTTTTTTTTTTACCCACATATCACACACCCAACGAACGGTACACACTAATACTCCACGGGTAAGAATTTTCTATTCAAGAAGGGACCCCATAAAATATAACCAATTAAAATTACCAATATAAAACGACAAAATGGAGTTGACAAATGCTGGACTTGAAATGATGGGTGACCTGCTTTCACTTCACTCCATCACTCTGATAAAAACTTGGGATTCTCCATATATATATGTCCCATTTGTTGCACTAAATTCCATTTTCCAATTGCCACCCCCAAAATATTATTTGAATGCTCGATCTCTACAAATTATAACCAACCCACAATATCAGTTTGATTATTTTATTACGAGAATGATAAGATTCCATTAAATAATAACTTTTGTTTCTCAAAAAAAAAAAAAAAAACTTTTGAATCCCTCCAAAAAGAAAAGAAAAAAACGATGAATTTTGACACAAACAAAATAATTTAAAGAAGTGTTCATGTGTTAAAGTATCGTTCACCTTTGAATATGCAAGAGATTTAAACAGGTGCCGCCATTAATATGTATTCACGAGGTGTAATGAAGATGGTAAACAGAAGGGTCACAACCACCCCCTCTATGGCCACTATCATCTCCTTCATTCATTTGTCCTGCAGCACCAAGATTCAAATACACCATTCTTGGATCCAGATTCAGTTTTCCAATATTCCCACTGCTGCTAGTACTACTCGTATTATAATCTTCACTTATCTGTGGATAAATCGCACCCGAAGAGGAACCCGGATTCATATTATTCGCATTATTACCCGCCCCTTGTTCGCGGGAAATCACCATTGCTGCAGATTGTACAAGCTCAAGACATAGCCTAAGCTTGTTTGGTTCAATGTGGGTTAACCCAGGGATTGCTCCTTTAAATAAAAAATCTGATGTTAGGGTTCTTAGAATGTCTTGTGGTGTGATTCCATCGACTGTTCGGACATTCGGGTCCGCGTGATGGTCGAGGAGGACGGCCACCATGTCCGGCGAAACCATTTCAGCGGCTAAATGAAGTGGGGTTTTGCCTGCTTGCCAATAAGACATGACAATTAATTATGTAATGTCATATCAACCATGCAAAAGCACAAAAATAATTCGGAGACACACCATCATTACTACATCTACATGGAATCATGATATTGCTGCATAGCATCTGATAAGTCTAGTCATGATACATTTAGATAGATATAGAATTAACAAATTGCATCATATCCATAACCGGTAATTCTGATGTAAGGAGTTTCTATTACATCCGACCGTCAGATTTCCGTCACGTGAACAAAAAAACAAAAAAGTTTTGTTTGTAGATACACATGGCGCACATCTTATGGTCGAGTCTAATAAAAACTCCATATCTATGAATTTTCCTAAGGTTATTGCATATATATATAAAGTCAAATGTTCAATGTTATGATACACTTGAACTTTCGGTTCGTGTTGGTTTCTGCTAGTCCGGCAGTAGGCCGGTTTGTAGTGCGGTTTTTGACCGCGTTGTAGTACGGATTTCGGCCGTATTGTAGTGCGGCGTTTGACCCCGTTTCTAGTCTAGCTGTGGCTAATTTTCTGTAACTATTTTTCGGTATTAATAAAATTTTCGGCTTTGGTGGAAGAAAAAGAAGATACACTTGAACAACTTGTAATGATTATTATTTGAGTTAGATGTATTCAATCATACAAAAATGCTAATCCGATAATAAGCCCACTTCGATTGACATTTTCTCCTGAATCCGCTATTGTCCAAGGGGAAAACGATTGATGATGGCGTTAGTTTTAATGAAGTTTCTCGTATATATAACGATTTTCAGTGACAATAGTGTTTCCTCCGATTAATGTTAATGGCATTGACGTTTTAAAATATGAGATGAGATGCAAGGAGTAAGTTTATGAAGTGATGTAAAATAAATTAGTTTAAAATATATGATGCTAAAAGAAAGCATGTGATGCCGATAGAAGCTATGAATAATTATTAATGGTTAGTAAAATATTTAGTATTGTTTCGGATAATGGTTCGATAAAATTTATAAAGAGTTATATAGTTTTTATGTTAAGTAAATTGATAGTATTGTCAAAAGTTTTAATGTTATCCATATTTATATTTATCTTCAATAGTCGTTATCTTGTAAACCGTAGTTTTAATATAAATGTGGATGGTAGTTCAATTTTTATTTTATATCTTCTTCTGGACTAAGTAATGATAGTGGCATAATCGCATACTAGATAACACAATCATGCATGATCAATGATGAAAAACGTGGTTGTGTAACGATGATCGGTTGATTTACCTGCGGGCCCGGCTGGGTAGTTTACATCCGCAGCACCAAGTTCAAGCAAAGCTTTGACAACTTCTCTACTACAATTCTCAACAGCATAATGTAGGGCTAATGCTGCATCAAGATTAAGCCCTTCACCCATTACCATAAGCTTAACAAGCTCGACGTCAGACGAGTCGAGAGCCCGCCTCATTCGCCGGATTTTCTGTTCCTCTAGCTCAGCTGCTGCACTAAGGTCGTGTTGGTGGTGGGGATGATGATGATGATGATGGATTAAAGAACGTCGAGAAAGATGGGTTTTAAGGCGGAGTTCTTCGATCTTTGCTACAACCTCGATCGGGAGATGTTTGGCTAGGATTTCGGGTGGCAAGCCTGATTTTGCTACTAGGTGTGAACATGTTGTCCAAAGTTGATGCATGTCTTGCTTTCTTGATGCTATTAGGACTTTCATTACATCTTCAATTGAAGCTTTCTCAACTAAGCTTGCCAATTGCTTCTGAAAATCATTAAAAAAGAAAAACAAAGTTAATTACAGCCCACAAAAGTGCTTTAATTAATTTGAGGATAATTAAATACACGTGCCAAATAAAAATTTTACTGTATTAGTTCCACATCCGTATATATATGGATCAAAGAGACTACAAATGTTGAACATCTGAAAAAATTCAAATAAGTACTACTATGCAAGATTTAGTCTTTTCATTGATTAGATGTATTTTACTACTCATGAATATATATATTCTTACATCTTTTTTTTTCCACATAAGTACTAGCTAGCTACTATGCAAGATTTTGTATCTTTTCATTGATTTGATGTATTTTACTACTCATGAATTCTTACATTTTTTCTTGGGCACTCATTTGTATTCTGGGCAAAATGACTTTTTTTGTTGGGTATAGTTTATATGTTAAAACAGAAGGTTGTTCTCTGACAAAAAAGGAAAGTAGTGGCAAAAACTGTTTGGGAAAGATTTGGGGTAATCACTGTTTCTAGACATGACTAGAAAAATAAATCACAGATTTAGAAAGTTTATCAAATTCTACAGACAGACACACACACACACACATATATATATATATATATATATATATATATATATAATGATTAACAAAATCCAATCCAATGAACGTAACCCAGTAGGGTTTACATGAAATCACCATCATGTTCATCAAATTTCCAAAGAAACCGTGTTTTTATTGTCGGTATAACTCGAAAAAGTCCATAATAGGAGTTATCCTTTTTACTATGTGTCAGCGTTGCTGCATATATATATAGGAGTAAATAAAAAATCATAAAAATTTAAAAAAAAAAAAAAATTGCTGCAGAAAATATATATAGAAGAAGAACCATATATCTATGAGATCAAGCCCAAGAATCATATCTAACATAGAAAAGTTGAGTTAATTAATGAACAAAAACAGAAGAACTATAGTAAACCCCACTTCTTCTTTTTGTGATTAACTTTGTTTTAAATTTCCTTTTTCTCATTTCTGCTTATATAAATGAGTTGGGACCTAAACAGAAGAACACCTGAAATATAAATTTAAAAAAAAAATATATATATATATATATATATATATATATATATATATATATATATATATATATATATATATATATATATATATATTCTAAACCCCACCAGCCCTTATTTTATAAGATTTCCTTACCAAGAAAGAAGAAATGAGAGTAAAGCACTTCCACACATACATGTAATTTTTCTATGGTATCTTTGGATTTAAAGAGTAAATAATGTCTCAGAATATTAATTAAAACCCAAAAAGTAAAATAAGAAAAAAAAAACCGTCGGTGAATAATCAAGGAAACCTGAGTGAGCAGTGCGAGTTGTTCAACACCGAAAGATCTAGCGGCAAGGAGAGTGTCGAGAGCAAGATCGACGGCAGAGGAGCAATGTGTGTGCCAGCAACCTCTTTCACCACAATTAGGACGAGGTTCATGTTTAGGAGGAACAATCGAAACTTGTCCACTATACAAAAACTGCAACAGCAACAAGAACACTTCATACCCAACTGAATTCACAGGAATAATCTGAGAGTTTGATGATGATGATGATCCACCTCCACCTGGTGATGAAGACCCCAACCCGCCGCCGCCGCCGCTGCTGCTGCCGGATGTGTCAAGACTCGCCGCCGGAGGTGTTTCAGGCCCACCACCACCACAAAAGAATTTCCTAAAGAAGAGACTCCTAGCTGCTAGGATGCATTTGTGGGCATGGACTAAACGACCCTCCACACTAAAAGTAACATCACTGAAGGCTTGTCCATTAATTAACAGATTTAGATAGTCAAGTGAAAGAGATCTTAAAGAGTCCTCAAGGGAGGACATGATGGGAAATTAAATAGAAATTATAAAAACAGCAAAATAATTGTGGATTAGAGAGAGAGAGAGAGAGATATTCTTAGAAAAAGAAGCTTTGGAGGTTACAGTACTTTCATTTGCATAAATGATTTCAAAGAGTTACAGTGTTATTTGTTGCTTGATGGATGATGGTGTGTTCTGTAGATAGAATAGAAAGATATTTTGTTGGATTTGGGAGAAAAACTATTGAGAGAGAAGGAAGTCGAGGGGGGGAGGACATATAGAAAGGAGATGTTAATTATAAGCAAATATTGGTGACTGTTCTCAGCTTTTTGACATTATTTAAAGAGAAACGACAAGGAGTTGTGCAATACGTTTTTACATATTTGATTGATAACATTAATAGTATTGGACATATATCAATCAATATTTTATCGAATTTTAAAATTTTATTGTAATTTTTTTTTTTGTGAAAATAGTTTATTGTTATCCCGTTTATCGTTCAACTAGCTAGCACCCCATTCACGTCTAATTAGGGAAAGTGTAATTAATGATAAATGCATAATTATTTTGCCACAACGGATGGCAGAAGATATGTTCATAACCTTGATAATGATGAAAGTACATCATAAACAATGATTCTTATATCTTGATCAAATGTTGAAACATTGGTTCTGCCGTCCGTTATGGTATAATGGTTGTGTGCTCGTATCATTACTCGGAGGGAAAACGCCAATTCAACGTTAAAATTGTAACACCCATGTCCCGAAAACCGAGTCATTATTTGGAAAATAAACGTTCGGCACGTGGCTTTCAGAGTAAACCCTAAATGACGTAAGTCTCATGTCATATCAGAAAGCGTGGAATAAAACAAATAAGCAAGAGACTCGGGAAACTGATACTTAGGATCTTTCATTAAGAAATTCAACGGATTGCAACTGCTAGCAAACTATATCATAAATAACTGCTGACATGAATTACCATTCAACTTGACTAATAAGTTAACCACCGATACATAAAGAACTTCATATCTCCATTTGTAAGCTTATTCTTTATGCCCTTCCATCCAACTCGTCTTTAACCTACATATCTTCTTATTTCAAATAAATGAGTGAGCCCCTGCACAAGACCAGTAAGAAGAAAGAAGATCAAAATGGAGATCCATGTATGTCGGATGCCGGGAGACATGACATTAATCTACATCATCTACTTGACAAAACAGCTTGAAAGCCATTAATTGGAGCATCTAAGAGAACTAGTTTTAAGAACATAACTTGAAACATAAGAACAGACACTTAAAACCATCTTGAATCATGCATAGAAAACATGACCTATTATCTACGTTCAGTTCATCTTGCGCATGCTTGTTCGTTTCATTAATTACTTACTATATTTAGCATGCTGATCAAACTTATGTAAGTTACTGTTAACCCATACTTTACTTGTCAACTAACCATAGCATGTTCGTGTCCTGACTTTCATGTTCAAGTCTCCTACTGACTTATCATAATCATATTCTTGTCATGTCATGTCTTATCTTATGCAATCATGTCATGTTCATGTTGCAACTTTGGGTAATACGACTGGCACATCCCCACGTGACACGTCGGATCACGGTACTCTTGTAATACATCGTCTTGGGAACGAGATGGGGTAATAATCAACCATACATCCAAATACGACCCGTGAGTCGATCGCAGTGCTCTTGTAACACATTGCGGGTACAAATTTTGCGAGTAAAACACATAGGACCATATAAAACACAGAAGATCATGCTTAATACCATATCTAGTCTACGAGAAATATACCAAAGCATAATAACGCCGAGCTCCCATCATTTCTCCACTATTCGTAACTTAAATACCTAAAACATTTTACATAAAAGTAACCACAAAACAAAATAACATTCTTAAAACATAGCTTGGCAAGTACCCGGCAACACATAATTATCTCTAGTTTCGTGTAATCTAACATAAATAATATTAATACAACTTAAAAACTTGATCTTTAAATTAAAAACGGAATATTTTGATAAGAATAACTCATTACCTTAAAGACGAGCCGAACTTCGAACTGAATAGCAACTTAACCTCGATCTACGAAGAAACACCGTGATGGGAATAACCCTAACAATTAAAGATCCAACCTTTGAAGTCAAATCAAACTTTAGAACACCTAAAATACAATAAACATCATCACTTAAACTTACCCGCAAACCAGTCGTGAATCGGATTAAAGAACGGTGTACCAAATTATGACGGAACAATGCTTATTTCTTCAATTTCTTTTTCTTTTTCTTTATTTCCCGCCGGCGACTCTCCGACCATTATCTAATTGCTTTGCTTCCCCTCACGTATTTTTTTCTATATTTTTTTTCTTTTCATTCTTTTATTTATTTATATAAAATACCAACAACACAACACATTTATTTATAGTGTTGTAATCTTTTTTCTCCAAGTAACCCATTAATTATTTATGTCAATCTAATTTAATTAAATCTTATCTTTAAAATATCTTATCTAAAATAACTGATCTCTCCTGAAATAAAAAATAACGGATCTCAATAATTATAAAATCCCTAAAAATAACTTACCCAGAATGACAAAAATACCCTTTATTATAAACTCAGGGTTTCACAAAAATTGTCAAAGCAAAATATCACAACATACTATCACAATAAAATTATTAGAATAAAATGTCACAACTTACATTTTATCAATTGATCATGATGATAATTATATCAATCAACATGTCTTACACCATTATAGATTATTGAATGTGTAAAAATATGTTATCTTACTTTATTGTGACAACTTATTGTGAAACTAAAAGTGGTATTTAAAAATAGTGAGCATCATCAAATAAGCGTCCAAACGAATCACAACACCTGTCACAATACATTATTAATATTGATTGTGAGTGGATTCATATAATATAATATTTTTACGTCATACTTATTAATATGTTAAAAATGTGTTGTACCATTACGGCTTAATTGTAACGACCACATAATTTCTTGTTCCTGAAAACGGTGTCGTCTTCCATCTTATGCGTTGTCTCAACCTATATATTAATATTCATATATTAGTTTTTTTCACGTTTAATTAATTATTCCAATACTGACATGGTGTGGCTGGACCACAATAAAACTAATGACGAGGAAAAAGTCCATAAATACCCTTTTAATGTTATAAATGACTTACATTAAAAAGATTAAACGGTCATTTTTTCTCCCTTACTATTAACTCCCTTTTGAGCGCTGCTATGGCGATTTTCCCACCACTGGCCACCGTCTTAATTCCCTGCCTTCCTTACCGGATGCCCAACGTCCTGTAACTCCCTTCACTCGAAATGTTCGTCGATCCCATGGAACAACCGAAGAGGAACGTGATCTGCTCAATCGTAGTCGATCCAGAGGTAAATCTCCCATTACCCCAGAATCCATGCTGGCGTGGACCAGCCGCAGTGGTGTTGAAGTGAGCTTTGCTCATTTTGTTGATCCTTACATCTATTTTGGAGACGATGAAGATAGAAATGAGCTGAATGAATATGCCGACGAAATAGCCACTTTCTTCGGTAAAGAAGCAAAAAAGGATGAAATTGTTATCCCTCATGATGAATGTCTAGACCTATGGAGACCTTGGAGGAAAGCTTTAATAATCAAACTATTAGGGAAATCCATGTCGTACAGGCATCTATGCCAAAGGCTTTCTGATGTATGGAATATGAGTGGCATATTCCATACCGGGGATTCATAGCCTTTCCTCTGATGACGGTCGATTTGTATCCATTATTCTACAATCTTTACCCTTGATTTTGATGTAAAATAACCTTAAGAGAGTAATAATAAGTCGTTAAGTGCCTAATTTAGATATACCCCGTGTTACGATTTATTATTATGCATTTCGGTAATTTATCAAGTATTTGGTATTACAAACTATGTTTTTGTATGATAAATACAGTGAGCATTATGGACGGACTACGGAGAAGGAATTAAAGATCCAGGACAAGACAGAGCCCAGCAGAAGATAGAAGACAGAGCCCAGAAGCGGTGAAAGCTCGGTCGACCGAGCCCAGCTATTCGGTCGACCGAGTGGACGTAAATCCCAACAGAGTCCAGCACACTACTTAAGTCGGTTAGGGTTTAGGGAATCCGATCCTTAGTCGGTTTCTAAGTCGGTTTTGAGCTCTATATAAACACATTGTCATTATTTATTCATTGGTACATTAATTCAATCATTCAAAAAAAGAGCACAACAATTTGAGCGTTTTTCAGCAAGTTAGGGCTGCAACGATGTAAGCCCCTAATCTTCATGTTTTATTTTTAAGTAATTAATTCTTCCAATTAAGTTCTTATCGTTTGAATTAATTAAACATAGCTAGATGATGTGATTCTTGGCTATGACGTCTGGTGGTGGTGACACCTTGTCAATGAGGATCCCATGACCTACGCTATAATCTAGATTTATTCATGACTCTACTAGATTTAATTAATGTGTATCTATGATAGTTTATATAAGTGATGGATGAATTGCTGTTTAATCTGTCCTGTATATGGAAACACTGAGAGGTTATTTCTAGGATGTAATTAGGGTCGAATTCGTCCGGGTGACCAAACAGATTCGTTCGGTCGACCGAACCACTGCACTCGGTCGACCGAGCCCTAATTCTGTCAGTTAAGTCTGCCACGTCTTTATGGTGGGTTTAACCTAGTTGAATTTACTTTCTCAGTAGGTATGGCTACGGCTACGTCGCTCGTCAGTTTTTCATTAGCGTGTTATTAGGAAATACCAATATAAGACGTCTAGTTCGGCTCATGAACGATCTTTCGGGACTTTCAGCGAGATCTAGATTAGTTTTGTGTTAGGGAATTGTCGACACCTAGTCATATGTAAATCGTAGATTAACAAGAGACTATACCAAGTAATTGTTAATAGGACGAGGGCTTGAGCGATCGTTTAGGAAGTACGCCTAACCATAGGAATGTTGCCTAAGCGAGGTGTACGGTTAATATCGGCATCCTTAGAGTAATAAGCGTGTGAGTTATATGAGATGGAAACCCAAAAGGTGAAGTCACGTAGCGATACCACAGTGATCTAGTAACCTAACCGGTGCTATGTCAAGTTAAGGGGATGACTCCCGTAGCCAATTAAATATGAGTACAGCCAGATTGACAGTTAATGAGTTAGGTTATCTTATATGAGTTGTCTTGGTCCAAACGATAACGTTGATAATTGGAAGGTTAATTACGTTTGTGTCTTTTAAGTTTGAGTTTGTTTTTCTTATTTTGTTTTTTTGTTGTTGGTCTTAGACTGCTGTCCAATAACAAATTAGATGAATTAATTATTTAAACCTAGGGTCCACATTTTGATTCCCTGAGGGACCGACCTTGATTCACCATCGCTATGCTATGATGTACCTAGTGCTATTGCTAGTATTTGGTGGTCAAGTAAAATAAATTTATAACCTGATCAGACCGCAATCAAGTTTTTGGCGCCGTTGCCAGGGAATCAATGGCCCAATGATTGTTTAAATAATTATTTTTATCTACTTCATTCTTTCTTTATTGTTTTTAGTTGAATTATTTATTTTTCTTTTGACGAATTATCTGTACTTGTATGCTGTTAAAGGATTAAAGTAGGAATGGGGAAGATATTTGTTCGGTCGACCGAACGTATGTACTCGGTCGACCGAGCCTTTCCCAGCTTTAATTTTATATACAGTGTCGTTTCCCCAGTATTCTGTTTCCCCCTGTTTGTAGGTTGTAAGTTTGACAACAGTATGAGCAATCATACTGTTTGTCAATTTACTAATTGTTTATTGTTTTTCAAATATTGCAGATAATTCGGAGTAAATCACTCACTTAACCTGCTCAAGATCAGCAAAATGTCATCAAATGATTTTATCAAAGGCCAAGAAGAAGTCAAGGTTTTACGAACCAAAACTACACCTAAAAAGCCGTTAACACCAAAGCTCATGGAAAGGATAGAAAAAATGAAAGCGAAAATCCGAGAGGCGAGGAAATCGAGGAGGCTAAAGAAGCCTATTGGCAAAGAGGTATGTCTATTTCGAATCCAGAGGAAATTTCTTCGGATTCCGATTCAGCTTTAGATTATGATGATTACATGTCCGAGATAGAATCTGAGTCAGAGGGTAGCGCAGCTATGGAGAGCCCTATTGTCATCTGTTCTAGAGACGAAATATTGATTAAAGACGAGTCTCGACTGATGCAAAATTTAGCAGACCTAGGAGCTTTCATGGTTGGAGTAACCCTAGAACAAACCCACTTAGGTTTAGCCTTGATTGATTCCGGTTCGAGCCTTAATATCTTTCCTAAAAGCCTTTGTGATAGGAATTTCATTCAAACACCCACTGACACCCCGCTCCAAGTTAGATTAGCGGATGGAACTAGGACAATCATGACTGGGAGACTGAACAACATGATTATTGGTGTGGGGCAATTACGGTTTAAGATAGACATAGTGGTAATGGAAATCGAGGAACATCCTGAATGCCCAATCATTTTGGGTAGATCGTTTATCAACACCGCTAGAGCCTCATACGGATGACCAGACATGAGATAGTACTGTTTGATGCCAAGGGTTCTGAGTGTTATGGGATAACAAATCCGAATTTCCCTGACCGGTAAGTGTGAATGTGTTAGAAGTAGTTGGTTCGGAGAAGCTTGATGCCACTCAAGGTCTAGGAAAGGATGCTGATGATAATGTCAATGATAAAGATGAGAGGGAAGTCCTTACTATTCTAAGCCGGAATAGGTCAGCTCAGCCTGCACCAGCCCTGACAAATATTGAAGCTGTAGACATACCTAAGGATAGGAGGACCAGAGCGAAGAAACGAACTAGGAGAGTTCGTAACAAAAGCTCATCGAAATCAGAGATAAATCCAAAAGTCGGCGCTTGTCTGGATGGTCAATTCGACTGTCTTTTCATTGGACTGAAATCCAAAGGAAGGGCACTCGTAGAAAAAGACGGTCAAACTTTTTCGGTGAAAGCTGGCCGGGTGAAAACCTGGCAAGTCAAGGGCAGCGTTTAGGAGTGAAGATTTTGGAAGTCGAGCTATAGACTCAAAAATTTAGAATTCTGTCATTTCATTTCATTTTTTTTAGTATGAATAAAAGTAACGTAGAATGACGAGAGCTTTTTTTTATTTTTTCCGTGTTCCAATGACCATTAGGTTACGGATGTGCAAAAAAGTTTTTTTTACTCGAATCATTTTAACGTGAAGTATAGTAGGAAGAGAAATCATTATTAAATGTATTGATGATGAGAATTTGGTGAAAAGATGCTTAGTTTCAAAATTGTATTATTTGGAAAAAGTGATGATTTATATGGATTGTGGTTGGATTATTCGATTTTTGAGATGAGGATTTTTTTTAAATTGTGACATAATAATTTTGATAGACTTATGTGTTCTAGCTTGAAAATTTCGTGTGTATCAAATTTAGGAGGTCAACTATCATTTATTTTTACACATCCCCATTTTTCATTTCCCAATACACATTTTCATTTCCCCCATTAATTTATTCCTCCAACAAAACCATTCCACTCCTCAATCCTTGCCTTTCTATTTCCACCAATCACCTTCCACCATTTCAATCCTTTCACTTTCCACACCTTTCTATTTAAACGTCCTCTTTTCTCTTCATCATTTCCACACCACAAAATATTCATCTTCTCCAAATCCCCAATTTTCTTCTCCTTCTTCTCTCCATTAATTCCCATTTCCAATCTTTCTAATACTTTCCATCCACCCAAGATTGGGGATAGTAATTTAAATGATCCCCTCCAATATCACAATCTGTGATTGTTCATATCTCTGAAGGATTATCCAACCCAGGCTGTCACAGGGAAGACCTGAACCTCAGCAGCAGAGCTTTATCAGTTCGGTCGACCGAACCCTTCTGCTCGGTCAACCGAGGCCATTCTCTCGGTCGACCGAGAGCTTCAACTGCTGCATCTATCTGTCAGAATAGCTCTGTTCCAGTTCTGCAACTATGCCACCAAGACGACGATCCTCTGCACAGTTTGAAGCAGTCAATGATGCCATACCCTTGATCAATGGGGTACCGCAATTCGCTAGCCAAGAGGTATTTTCGGTTTATCGGAATTTCTTCAACAATTCGCCGGTACACCGGGCTCGGGGTTTAGATTTGACCAACTGTGGTCAAGAGCTGTTCGATCTAGTGGAGTATTATCAGTGGCAAGAGGTTGTTGCGCCACCTGGCCGGGTTAATGTAGACTGGGTAAGAGAGTTTTATTCTTATTTACGCGTTCACCCACACACAAATTTAGTCCAGGTTCGTGGCAAATCCATTGTAATTACTCCGGGGACTCTTTATAATTATTATGGTCTCGATACCCCGGAGGAGGAGCCAGAGTATACAGTGACGTTTGATGAGTCTGATGCATGGTTGGAGGAGGTTGGTGCCCATCTCGGGATAGCATGGACAATAGGGGAAGTTGCTCGCACTTTTGAGGAGCCATACTTTAGGCGGTGGGAAGATAAGTGCTTACATAGGCTTATCCGTTCTAACATTATTCCGGCCAAGCATGTGTCTACAGTTTATTAGCACATGCTACGCTGATGTATTGGTTAAGCAGAGAATGGCCTGTTAATATTGGGGCACTGATGCGTTCTGAGATGACTGCCGATGCCCGCAAGCCTAGACACATGCTGCCTTATGGTTCATTGATCACTTCATTATGTGAGGCAGCTGAGTGCCCAGTGCTAGGCAGTGACTCTTATGTTAGGCCCATGCCTATCCTATCTTTGGATTCTGTTGCACCACCTCTTGTGCAACCGGATGATGACGGTCCGGGTAATGACGATGCGCAATTCCAAGATTTTCCTGAAGCAAATCCCAATGTTCTTCCATTAGATTTCGTTGATCCGAATGATATACCTTCGGACTAAGCATCTGTGTTAATCTATTTTCTCTTTATCAATGTGTTTTTATTTTTGATTTCGGTGTACCAATAAGTTAAGCCGTGTTGTATGGAGCTCGTTTTGAATTTCCCTAATGAATAAAATTTGTCTTATTAAATGTGTTGGATATTTGTGCATTATTTTCACTATAATTATTAAGTATGGGCTTAAATATGTTTAAGGCAATTCTTATACCTTTTACAGTCCATTTGATATGATTATATTTTTCTGGACTAACCCTGTAACGAGTTCCAAGTTTTTTGTTAAAGATGTTTGTTGCAGAGGTTGCATTTTATTGCCGTTGGTAGCTGTATTTGTCTGACAAAATTCTCCGGAGTTCATCAAGATTTGTTCAACTCCCGCACTTATTCCAGAGCTAAGTTCTTTGTTCTTATTTTTTATACATTGAGGACAATGCATAGTTTAAGTGGGGGGTATGAGTCACTTAGCTCATGTAGCATACTTGAATAAGTTTGTATATTAAATAATGAGTAAATTTTAAATTTTTTACATTACAATCACACTTATCTTTTGTGAATTCCCGAATTTTGTATTTAATAAGGTAGGAACCATATTTCGTTAGTACGTGGTCATGTTATACTCTTGCGATATAATTTCAGTAAGCTTAAAGATATTCATATTATAAGTGGCTAGTAGTTATTTATTATTCGATTACTCGAAATATGAATCAACGTTTACCACGCTTATCAAAAAAATGGAAATATATGTGTACATTGCATAGATAATGGGTTGTGCCTGCCTGGTAATCAATACTTATCGTCTGATGTATTCTTAATCTTCTAGCTACAAAAGCGGAATAATAAGCTTGAGATATATCTGTGTTTTGCCAATGAGCTAAACACTGGGCTTGTAGTCAATTACCAAAGTAGCCTTGCGCTTGTGGTAATATTCAGTGCTATATGTGATCTAAGATAGGGGGATACTTTAAAAAGGTTTCTTCCTTGAGATTTGTAGTATTTGAGAAAATGTGAAGAATTGAAAAATTCAACTCTTAAGAGGCTTTGAGTAGTACTCGGTCTCCAAGTCCAAAAACCGTATAGATATATTCTTGCTTATTGTTCTAGTGCTTTACCCATTGCGAGGCTTAAGCAGAGGAATGCTGATGATGGTGGGATTTGAGAATTCAACGTAGGCATAACCATTGGTCATGCCACATTTATAAAACCAATGCATGTGCACACATCACTTCGATTCATACCGAGTAGTGAATAATGGATACCTTATTAGCATATATAGTATGAGTTGATTCGGGTTTCTTGTGTGAGTATGGTGTGACCACTGGAAAATGATCATATGGGGAATAACTTGTTAATACTTTGATCGGGACGATCAAAGGCTAAGTGGGGGGCAGTTGATGACGGTTGATTTGTACCCATTATTCTGCAATCTTTACCCTTGATTTTGATGTAAAATAACCTTAAGAGAGTAATAATAAGTCGTTAAGTGCCTAATTTAGATATACCCCGTGTTACGATTTATTATTATGCATTTCGGTAATTTATCAAGTATTTGGTATTACAAACTATGTTTTTGTATGATAAATACAGTGAGCATTATGGACGGGCTACGGAGAAGGAATTAAAGATCCAGGACAAGACAGAGCCCAGCAGAAGATAGAAGACAGAGCCCAGAAGCGGTGAAGGCTCGGTCGACCGAGCCCAGATATTCGGTCGACCGAGTGGACGTAAAAGCCCAACAGAGTCCAGCACACTACTTAAGTCGGTTAGGGTTTAGGGAATCCGATCCTTAGTCGGTTTCTAAGTCGGTTTTGAGCTCTATATAAACACATTGTCATTATTTATTCATTGGTACATTAATTCAATCATTCAAAAAAAGAGCACAACAATTTGAGCGTTTTTCAGCAAGTTAGGGCTGCAACGATGTAAGCCCCTAATCTTCATGTTTTATTTTTAAGTAATTAATTCTTCCAATTACGTTCTTATCGTTTGAATTAATTAAACATAGCTAGATGATGTGATTCTTGGCTATGACGTCAGGTGGTGGTGACACCTTGTCAATGAGGATCCCATGACCTACGCCATAATCTAGATTTATTCATGACTCTACTAGATTTAATTAATGTGTATTCTTTGATAGTTTATATAAGTGATGTATGAATTGCTGTTTAATCTGTCCTGTATATGGAAACACTGAGAGGTTATTTTTAGGATGTAATTAGGGTCGAATTCGTCCGGGTGACCAAACAGAGTCGTTCGGTCGACCGAACCACTGCACTCGGTCGACCGAGCCCTAATTCTGTCAGTTAAGTCTGCGACGTCTTTATGGTGGGTTTAACCTAGTTGAATTTACTTTCTCACTAGGTATGGCTACGGCTACGTCGCTCGTCAGTTTTTCATTAGCGTGTTATTAGGAAATACCAATATAAGACGTCTAGTTCGGCTCATGAACGATCTTTCGGGACTTTCAGCGAGATCTAGATTAGTTTTGTGTTAGGGAATTGTCGACACCTAGTCATACGTAAATCGTAGATTAACAAGAGACTATACCAATTAATTGTTAATAGGACGAGGGCTTGAGCGATCGTTTAGGAAGTACGCCTAACCATAGGAATGTTGCCTAAGCGAGGTGTACGGTTAATATCGGCATCCTTAGAGTAATAAGCATGTGAGTTATATGAGATGGAAACCCAAAAGGTGAAGTCACGTAGTGATACCACAGTGATCTAGTAACCTAACCGGTGCTAAGTCAAGTTAAGGGGATGACTCCCGTAGCCAATTAAATATGAGTACAGCCAGATTGACAGTTAATGAGTTAGGTTATCTTATATGAGTTGTCTTGGTCCAAACGATAACGTTGGTAATTGGAAGGTTAATTACGTTTGTGTCTTTTAAGTTTGAGTTTGTTTTTCTTATTTTGTTTTTTTTGTTGGTCTTAGACTGCTGTCCAATAACGAATTAGATGAATTAATTGTTTAAACCTAGGGTCCACATTTTGATTCCCTGAGGGACCGACCTTGATTCACCATCGCTATGCTATGATGTACCTAGTGCTATTGCTAGTATTTGGTGGTCAAGTTAAATAAATTTATAACCTGATCAGACCGCAATCATCCTCCCAGTGATTCATAGCAACCCCAGTTCGGCCTCTCCTTTGAAGTTGAAGGACATCTTCTTCTTTTGGATCGGAGTCGTCTACAGCGACAGGATCAAACCCTCCCTCGGAGCATAATACGAGGTGTACGAAATAGTTGCGTCGTCAGGAAGACCAGCCGGCGTCTGGACACTAGCAGCATTAAGGGTTAAGCCTAAAGATCGGGCCAAGGGAGGCTCCACGCTTGAGGTCCTCTCAGTATCCTGACTATCCTCAGAATCTTCTTCACCAGCACAAGCCAATAGTGTAGCAAAGACTTCCATTGCAAGTAAGTGAAACAGGGGCACCATTAGTCAAAAAACAAAGACAAATGAAAACAAGAAAAGCATGAAATAAGCGAAGGCCTATATGTATCCTTTTCCTTGTCACAGAAAGCCACGTAAGGATTGGGCCTAGAATCTGCTAAATGAGCAGCAGTAATTAGCTCGAACGAAAATTCCTTGGCATCCAGAGTAATGCCTAGCTCTCGGATACTTCCTTTAACATCCTCACTAACACTTGTTGGAGGGACATCTTTAGGAAGTTTTTCTGACTTCCAGAAACCCAATTCAGGACGTCCTTCCGGATGGATAAAGAAAAACCTCTCCTTGCACCATTTGTGAGAGGTAGGAACGTCCTTCTAAGAGTCTGCTCGGTGGGGAAAGTAACACCACCCGGGAGACTCATTTACCTTCTTATGTTGATAAAAGGATATAAACAAGTTTATAGAGAACTTAAGTCCGAGCATCCAAAACCATATTGCGAAGCCTATTATGGTCCTAGCCCCATTGTGGGCTATCTGAGCGGTTCCTAGCCCATTGTAACACAGTACAACTAGATGGGCCGGGCAGAGTGGAGACCTAAGTCCGGCTTCGATTTGTTCCTTATAAATGGCACAATATCCCTCGGGTGGCTGGCGTGCAAATATATGGGGAGCCGAGGGTAGGTGAGGGGGTACATTGTCTTATCCACTCCGTATTTGTTACAGATGTTGGTTATCTCATCCTAAGAAAGGATGGAGTTTAGACCATCGCTACCTATAACTGATCTAGGGCCCATTTGGGCTTCTAGGGTTACAACGAAGACTCGAATCACCCGACTATTAAGTTAATAGAAAAGGATACAAACAGAGTCAAGAATGCAACAGAGAAATAAAAATGGCTTACTCGTACAAAGTCGGAGATGAAACGGGAAAGGAGAGCAATCGGCAATCGGAAATCTGACCTCATCTTCTAATTTAATGGTAGAGATAATGGGGAATGGTTGATATGATAGGGGTTATAAACCCTAAGCACGTCCTTGGAAACCATCCCACTTCTAACGAGTAGGTAGCGACGCCTCGAATCTTGGGATAGTTGTGTTAGGAAATCAAAGCGGGAATGCAACGGAATTTAAAATTTATTTCCTTATAACCCAAGATCGACTTCATTTAAGCAATAAACACAATAAGTAGTAGACGGTGATTACCTTGCTTGATCTAAAAGATCGGCGCTTTGATCGTCCAGGGAGAGTTGTAGTACGCGTGAGCCATCCACGTGTCTAGCCTCTACAATATGCACACGAGCACCTCGTCGGAATCCTCCTTGGATAGCTACTAGGAAAATCCGGTTGCAAGACAACCTTTTCTCTCTCTCTAAAATCTCTCTCTAAGAAGATCTCAGTTTATTTTATAAAATAGAACTCTTCGAATTGTGTTGATACAAAAGGGCCAGCCAAGCCTCCCTTAAATAAGGTGACCTGCGCCCCCTGTTTATCCCAATCTGATTGGGAGAAGCTTCCTAGTAGATTAAGGAGAAAGAAAACATTTTCCTAACAAAATAAGGAAAATATCTTTTATTGATTTATCTAATTAAATATTCAATATCTTATATTAAATATATTTTCAGTTATTGACAATATCTTATATTGAATATCTTACTACCATAAATCAATTTATACAAATCTATTAATATCTAATTTTAATATATGGTAATACTATTAATTAATTTGCATAATCCAAGTGTATCTTAATACACTAAAATGGCGCCACATATATGCATATATTGGCTCCCAGAATATTCTTAATTAATATGATACTTTGATTAATTAATTTGCAAAATACATGTGTATCATATACACATATATATGTTAGGAAATCTACGCGTGAACGCAGCGGAATTTAATTTTTTTTTCCTATTAACCAGGATCGACTTCGTTTAAGTAACAAACATAATAAGTTAGTAGACGGTGGTTACCTTGCTTGATCTAAAATATCGATGCTTTTTGTCTAAGGAGAGTAGAGGTGCACGGAGCCGCCTAAGCGTTCAGCCTCTACCCCCAGTCCTCACGAACAACCCGCCGGAATCCACCATTGGATTGCTACTAGAAAACGTCGGTTGCTATACCAACCTTTTCTCTCTCTCTCTAAACTCTCTAAGAAGCTCTCTTATTTTTTATAAGAACTATTAGTCTCTTGGAAATCGATTTGCACATGTATACATATATATATACATATATATATATATATATATATATATATATATATATATATATATATATATATATATATATATATATATATATATATATATATATATATATATATATATATATATATATATATATATATACATATGTATATATATATATATATATATATATATATATATGTATATATATATATATATATATATGTATATATATATATATATATATATATATACATACATGTATATTGCATGTGCACACATGTATATCACAAATATACACCACACGCATATACCACATATATATGTATTAATATAATATAAGGTAATACTATTAATTAAATTGCACAATGCGTATCTTATACACTTAAAATATGCACCCCATATTGCCATAAATGGGCATCCGAATATCCATTAATTAATATAATACTATGATTAATTAATTTGCAAAATACATGTACATCATATATACATATTTTCGACATACATATACATCATATGTATATTTAATTAATCAACATAATTAATATCTTGTATTTAATTTATTCATAATAAATAAATACCACTATATTAATTTACGAGTATAACCCTTTATACTCGAGATGAACATTCCCTATTTGGTCATCACTATAACCGCATTTTAATCCGGGTATATGTTCTCATGTGTGTGAACCGATAGAATTCCGAATATGTTGGCCGTAGACATTAAGTGCAAATTGCAAAAATTCCCTTCATGCCAAACGATCACGGAATTGCGTCTAGCAACACACCGTGACCCCCAATCATCGGAAGAGTCAAATGCATTGACTACTACCTTTTATGTGAAACAGTTACCGTGTAAATAGAATCCTATCGCTATAATAATATCCGTACGGTCGTACATCAAGTGTCAAACATCAACGACCGTATCTTATAATCTGGATATCCTACTCTCTCGAAGTAATATATTAATTCCGCTTTGCAAAGACTTTCGAGAGTAAGACATTTCTTATAAGAAGGCCCTTTCGGATATTCACTCCTAATAATAGGATACGCGATTTCCGGACGAGCTACATGAATCCTACACATGCTTCAGTATCATACCCAATCAATGCCACATGATTGCCCCATGGCTAGGGGAAACCTTAATAGTGTCAAAGTATCCACACCGTGATGTCACGAAGACTCCGGTCTTAGGATAATTACACAACCTCCACATAGTGCGACAGATAATAAAGTAAGTGGGTCAGTCTAATGTACGCACTCTCTAATACACATCAATGTACAGTCCAAGTGTCTTAACACTTCGATAGACAAAATCTATCCCTATCTTCAATAAGATAGAAGACATCTAATACGTGATAGTCTAATCGTACTATTAATGTCCCATTTAATAGCACATACGACTAGAGGCATTTAAGTATCAAACCTTATAAAGTGAGTCGAGATCTCATCAACCATAATCACTATCATGGTTTCTCTTTCACAGTTTGACACTAAAGACATTATCGTATATACAATATCATAATTGGTCCATTAAATAAACAAATATATAATAACAAAAAAACAATTTATTATATGTATAAATATAAAAAAATAGTAGAAATGATCCAACCCGGTCGGATCCGGTCTAAATCAATCGCTCGCACACACGAGACCAAGTTGAAACACAAGAATCTAATGAAATACTTGCAACCAGCCCTAAGCGTGAACGGATCACTATCCGTGGGGACTCATATTATCCTCATATCATGCTCCAAATGACCAAGTCAAAGGAACCGCCTCAACACACACATGAATCTCTGACGAGACCCTAGTCCTTGCTCCAAGCAATGAATCCACTAACACATCAGCTATATAGTAAAAATGGTAGAACCGTACAAGGTTCAGTAATGAACCTCTTAGATCCATGTACTACTCCCGCTGCCCCTCCAAGGCGTATATTGTGTTTTGGCCCAGTTGTAGAATCCACAGTGATCTCTAGCTAAGAACATTTCCAGCTCACTGTATCACCATCGTTATAATATTGGGAGACAAAATTTCGACTTGATTTTTGTTGTGCAAGTATTTATGTAAATTAATTCACTTAATTAATTTTTACTATGGTCTCATCAAATATATCTATCTCAATAGACATACGTCCTACACATTCATTTAGATCGTACCTAGTCAGGTATCTATCGTATCATATAAAATAAATACAAGCACAAAATAAATAAATGCGTAAAGTAACCGGTATGATCATGGACTTTTCCTAGGTGCGGTTTCGAATACAAACTGACGAAAGCACAAGTCACAATCTAAGGGTTGCTGCAACCGCCAATAGGATCTTTAATGCGTCATCTCCGATCGGATCTTTATTCTTCTTTCTTTAGTCTCCGTCTTTTGCTCCATTCTTGTTACATAAAATTATATCTATTAAAATAAATACACCCGCCGCACACGGGGGGAGCTTACGAGAATGGGATAATACAGAAAATAAACTAGATCACGTTCTTCTTAACGGCCTAGGATAATTTTTAAACCAACAGAAAAATTAAATCATACACATCTATCCCATTGGTCGAGTCCATGATCAATCGGGGTCCATAAAATAATATTATATCCACTATATCTAATCCATACAATAAAATCTTATGAAAAAGATAAAATATAAATTTACCAACATGCGTCTTAATTAATCGATTAACGTTTAATCAATTAAATATTTTATATCCAATCAATTAACTAATTAACTTTTAATTAATTAATTGATTTTAATCGAAATAAAATTAACGATTATTTGTAAAATCGAGTTATTTTAATTTTATTAATTAGAACTATTCTAAAATAAAATCAAAAGATAAAATAAGTCTCTTTTGTTTCCTTTCCTTTTTGGTTATGAACCAAAAGGGATGCCTTTGGTTTCCAAAACCAAAAGGCATCTTCCTAGGCCCTTTCCAAAATCAAAATTTTGAGAAGGGCCTAGGCCTATTCCAAAGCAAATTTGGAATGGCCTAGGTTGACCTCAGGTCCACTATTGCGGACAATAGGTCAAACCCTTTTACTCAACAAATTGAGTAGTGGTACTTTTCGTTACAGTAGAAAAGCTGATGGGAATGCTGAGTGCACCCTGCTGATCAATGAAAGATATCAGCAGCCTGCTGACAACATGAACACCAGCAGCCTGCTGACAGTGCAAAGACTCAACAGCCTGCTGATCAGTTTGATATAGTGTAATATAGAAAGCAGTTTTGTAATATGTTGTAACCGTTTGTAACCAACTTCTAACTAACTCATGAGGTGTATGAAGTTATAAATACACTATGATCAGCCACATTGTAATTAACTTGTTACTTTTACATGATCAATAATAATTCCGCATTTTATTTAGTTTGTTTGTAATACTACAAACTTCATCATGGTATTAGTGCAGAAATTTGAGAATTTCTAAAAGCTTTCCTGCATTTTTGAAGAAACTTGAGAGTCTTCTTCATTTTTCTGGGTTTTTTTGTTTCTTGAGAGTAAACTGTCATCTTTTCATCTAGTTCTTAATCAGTTATTGATCAGTTTTTCCACTATCATTGTTGATTTGAGAATCAATTCTGAAATTCTTGATAGCCATGGCAGCTAAGAAACAAGAGATAAGTCCCTCCAGCCTATTCTATGTCCATTATAATGAGAATCCTTCTCTGGTTCTTGTTCATCTATTGATGAATGGCAATAACCACAATCCCTGGAAAATGTCCATGGAGATGGTGTAGATCACCAAGAACAAAATTGGCTTCGTAGACGGCACAATCAAAATGCCAAAAGTAGATTCAGCCGACTTCTAAGCGTGGAGGCAATGTGATACAATGGTCAGATCTTGGATCTTAAATTCTATAGAGAACACCATTGCACAAAGTTTGATGTACTTCAAGAATGCACATGCAGTATGGAAGAATCTTGCAGCAAGGTTTTCAAATGTTGATGCATTAAGACTTTCAGAACATCTAGAAGAAATGCATCTACTGAAACAAGGCACAGATTCTGTCAATCAATACTTTACGAAATTGATGATTATTTAGGAAGAAATCAAGACCATCAGGCCTGTAACAATCTGTTCTTGTGGCCCTCAATGTCACTGCAATGTGATCAAATATCTGATGGATCATATGGTTGCTGAACATGTCATGAAATTCTTTAAATGTTTAAGGGATGTTTGAACCAATGGTCTCACAGGCAATGTTGATGGTGCCTTTTCTAGAAATTCATGATGCCTTTGCAATGGCAATCAAGTTTGAGAGACAGAAGTCATATGTGGCTAACAAGGCCAAGAATTAAGATTCCATGGTCATATTTTCACAATAGAATGGACATGGACAAAATCAGACTGTCAGCAGACCTAACTCTGCTGTAAAGCCCAGACCCAAAAATCCCAAAAAGATGCAATGTAGCTTTTGTGGATTCAATGGTCATATTGAGGAAACCTGTTACAAGAAGCATTGTTTTTCCCCTGGTTTTAAATCAAAAAGGGCAAATATGGTAGAAGAGGAATAATGAACAAAAGAAGATCAGGTACCAAGCAGGTCTGCTGGGCCATGGTTTCTCAATCTTACTGCACAACAAATTGACAAGTTGATGGCTCTGCTGAATGACCCTCCAAGACATGCAGGATGTGCTGTTGGCCAACCTGGTGACATTTTTACACATTACTCACCTGTCACAGGAACATGTGACCTAAATTTAGTAATATCAATACAATGGATCTTGGGCTCTGGTGCCATAGATCACATTGTAGGATCATTAGATCTATTATGTAATCCTAACCTTCATCTGGTATAAAAATAGGATTACCTAATGAAAATAATGTCTCTGTCACACACATAGGCCAAGTGAGGATCAACACTCAACTGGTCATACATGATGTGTTTTGTATTCCTGGTTTTAAGTATAACCTTTTATCTTTACCTTCTTTTATTGATCATACAAAATGTGCAGCTGTTTTTTCTGCTAACAAGTGTGTTTTGCAGAACAAGAACATGATTGGTTCAGCTGAGTTACAGAGAGGACTTTATGTCATGGATCAGCCAATAAGGCTTTCTGTTACCAATGCTGCAAAGAATCACACTTTATCTGATTGATTAGGTGATGCACTTTTATGGCATTATAGAATTGGACACTTTCCTGATAAGAGACTTCAAGTCATCAGTTCACAGTTTGATGATGTCCAATTTTGTAATCATGATCTTTGTTGTGTCTGTCCTATGGCAAAATTGAAGAAAAATCCTTTTCCTTTAAGTACCACTGCCGTAAACACTATTTTTGATCTTGTTCACATGGATATTTGAGGTCTTTTGAGACTGCATACTGTGAATGGACAATAATGTTTTCTTACTGTTGTAGATGATTTTTCTAGGTTTACTTGGGTTTTCCTTATGAGGCATAAATCTGAAGATTCTGACCTTGTTAAATCTTTTGTTAAATATGCTTCTACTCAGTTTCATAAATTTATTAAAGTGATTAGATCTGAAAATGGTGCAGAGTTTCAACTTACTAACTTTTATGCTCACCAGGGTATTATACATCAGACATCCTGTTTCAGTACACCTGAGCAAAATGGTGTTGTTGAAAGAGAACATCAGCATCTGCTAAATGTTGCAAGAGGTTTGAGGTTGCATAGTAATGTACCAATTGAATATTGTGGATTTTATCTTTTACATACAGTAAAATTGATTAATGCTACGCCTACACCACTGCTGAAAGAAAGCACCCCACATGAAATTCTTTATGGCACCAAACCTGATTATTCTATGTTTAAAGTTTTTTGGTTGCTTAGTTTTTTCATGTACACTTCAGCTGTATAGAACCAAGTTTGATTCAAGATGTAGGACTTGTGTCTATATTGGGAATTCAACCACCTCCAAGGGTACTATTCTCTTAGACATTACCATCAAAGATATCTTTGTTGCAAGAAATCCTCAATTCCATGAAACTTACTTTCCTCTTTTTGCAGCAGGCGTTGGGAAAGCCTAGACATCTTGTTGACATGCCTGTTCCTTTGCCAATAATGGATAGTTTTGATGACCTGCTAAATGAGTCAACAGACCAACAAGCAATGAGATCAACAGCAGCTGATTTGTCCAATGCAAGGCATGAACCAGTAAATCAGGCACCTGAACCCACACAACTAAGAAGGTCCACAAGAACAAAGAAATCACCAACCTTTTATCAAGGGGTACTCATAATGTTCAGTAGGCTCCATATCTGCTGAGTGCAGTAATAAGTCTGGACAACCTCTCAGTAGTCTATGCCAGATTCATTAATGCCACTGATGTTGTTAAAGAGCTTAAGACCTACAATCAAGCCATCAAGCATGATGAATGGAATGAGGCAATGAACAAAGAAGTTGAAGCTTTACAAAAAAAACTCACACTTGGGAGATAGTAGATCTGCCCCCAGACAAAAAACCTATTGGATGCAAATGGGTGTTGTTGGTCCCAGAGAAGGGTGAAACTATAGTCAGAGATAGTCAGAGGGGGGGGGGGGGGGTGAATGACTATAGTGGAGTTTCAAAAACTTTTTATTTAAAAGCTTTTGGGCAGTGGATAAGTCCCTTCTTACTATGATGTTGTTCAAATCTGTTTAGACAATCACAGATATAAGTTATGATGTACGCAGATTAAGTAAGTGCTGTAAAGTAAATTGCAGAAATTAAATTGACACAAGGCTTATAGTGGTTCAGGGTGGTGTAATCCCTTAATCCACTCTTCTCCTGTGATGATTGGAGGAATTCACTATTGTTTTCACAGATACAATAGTATGATTGTCCTTGGCTTCCCAAGCTTCACAATGTGCAAGACTATCACTCCTTGACTGCAATAGCTTGATGATTCAGTCTTCCTTTGCTGCTCCTTGAGATCAAAATCCTTCAACAACTATCATAGATTCAACTCCTTCTCGGATTGCCTCTGATTCAGTTGCTTGATTGATGTGAATGTGATTCACACACTTGCTTGATCAATCTCGGTTATGAATATGACTTTGTAGTTCGATATTTGAGTTGATCACTAGATGTATCCTTGTAAGTTTAGAGAGAAGGCTTTTCAAATTGACAGAGTTTTCGCTTTCTTTCTTTTCAAATCATTTTTTCTTTTTCATCAATGCCTTCTATTTATAGCCTTGAATAACCTTGGTTTTTGTAATTCCGTCCGTTGGCTATATTAATGAGGAATAATCCTTGATTTCATTCTTGATTCCCCCTTAATTGTATTCTCCTTGTTTTCAATGATCGGATTCTTTCTTCAAACGTATAGCATAAAATCCGTCCTTGATTGATCCTTTAATGATTGTGCATTTAATGCATGATCTTCTGAATCTTCATCGTATATCAAATTTGATCTTGTGAATGTCTCTTCGCCGTTTTTAGAACGGTAGAGTGAGCCTTCTGACTTAGCCGTTCATTCTTTCTTTGCTGTTCTCTTTGCCGAAAGTCAGTGTACTCAGCCGATTCACTGTTTTCTTCTTGTTCTAGTTATTTAAGAGTCTTTGTACTTCACCGATCCTTGATTTGGATGAGACCAGTGTACACCATTTTTGACTATTGAGTTTCATCACTTAAAACATGACTTAGACTTATCCAAGGTCATCACAGACTTCCTTGGTTATAAGTCAGATCATAATGTCTTATTTCTTCTCTGCTGGTGCTTGGCTGGCTTTCCTTTGCCGAATATCTGTTTTTGCTTTGCCGTCCTACCAACTAGTACAATACTTGTCTAACTCAACTTATACAACATGTCAGACTCTAAGTAAAGACTTATACAGAGAATTCTAACTTATTTCAGGCTTGCTATAACAGCTAGTATGGCCATCATCAAAACATAATAAAATGTTCCTAACAATTTCACCCTTTTTGATGATGCCAAAACCCTCATAAGCCTGAACATAAGTAATCAAAAATATTCATAATAACCAACAGAACAATTTTATTCATCCATCAAGGGGCAATAAGATATTGCAATATTGTATCTCTTTATTCCAAGGCAAACGATAAAATTAATAAAAAACAACAGGTAACAGGTTTACTTCTTCATCTCTTCAAACCTGATGCCTTTGCCTTCGCTGTTCTTGCCTTTGCTGCCCTTGCCCTTTTCTGTTGGGCTTGCCTTCTCTTTACTGCTTTCAGGCTTAGCGCTTCATTCCCCCTTTTTGGCAGCACCAAAAAGGACTTCAAGATTTGTTGGTGCTGTATCAGAATCAGGGAGAGGTCCATACATTTTCTCCAGTATCTTGTTGCTGGCCTCGCCAACTTTGAGTAGAAGGTCCAGCTGTTTGCCAGAATGCTTCATTATCTCATCCAGATGCTGAATTTGATGAGTATGAGCATTGAGAGTGTCCACTAATGGCTTAAGGTTGTTGTCCATTGTTTCAGCATGGAAATCAAGATTGGTTTGGACATGATGAGGGATGAGTTGCTGTAAGTTGCAAAGTAAGTTCCCTTGTCTCTCGATGACCTCATCTTGGATCTTGATATGGCTGATGAGAGCCTCAATCTTGTGATTGAAGGAGGTTGCTTCACTCCTTAAGGCATTCTTCAGGTTTTGCCTGCTGTAATATTGCCTTTCCATGTCTACAATGAGGGGTTGAATGTCCAGATTGAAGACTCTCTCTGGGTCAATTTCTTCTGGTGCCACATGGACATCCTCTTCATCCTCATCATTTTCACTCTCAGCATCTTCACCTTGCTTCTCCTCATTCTCCACTTCAACTTCTTTCTCTTCCTTTTCCTCTTCTTCTTTTGCATTTTGTGCTTTTTCTTCTATCTGCTCTTGTTCTGCCTCATTAGACACAGGGTCATTTAGAGGTTGTTGTTGAGTGTGGACTGCTTCATCTACCACAGTTCCCCTTGTGCAATTGTGGGGGAGTTGACAAGTTCGGCTGAGTGAGCTTTATCAGCTGGCTCACTTAGCTGGTTGTCAACTTTGCCTGTGCTTTTGAAAAGCACCTCTTGGAGAGTCAGTTCATCATCAGAAATTCCCAAATCTTCTTGAATTTCTTCAAGATTTCCTCTTTCTGATTGTTCATCCTCTGACTCATCTTCTTCTTCATGTATCTCCTCCTCCTCTGATGAAGTGATTCTATATCCTTCTTCACCTTCCTCCAGGTAGGTGACTTCCTCTTGCTGCGTTTCTTCTTCTGTTGCTGCGTCATCACTGATTGTCACAGGCTCATTCAAATTGCTGGTGTCAGGCATAGTGGTCTCCTCTTGTGCCTTTTGAGATCTGGTTCTTCGTCCCACTCTTGATCTACCGCCGTCAGTCTGCTTTCTTTTACTCCCAGCTATGGGTTTGGGTTTTAAGGAAGCCTTGATGTAAGTAAACATCGTCTTTGATTTGTGTGGAGACTGCAAATTTGTGGGTTTTACTTTCAATTGATTGAACAAATGTTGAAGAGGGAACCCATATGATTTCCTCTCCCAGAAATCACCCTTTTTCTGCAAACCCTTGCCTGGTGCAGTGATAGATAGATCGATTTCCTTTTGAATCTGATCCTTCATTCGATTGAACACAAATGTTGACCAGTCAAATTTGATGCGATTGTAGATTATGGCCATCAGTTTAATTCGTACCTCAGTCAGGTTTTCCATTGACCCTTTTCTGCCTTCAATATTTTTGGTGATAACCGGTGCAAACTCAGCAAATGGAAGTTTGAGCGTTGATCTGGGTAGATTGTATGTTTTGCTGGTTTTGTTTGGACTTTTGGCTATCTCAGTCCAGAACTTTGTAATGTCAGTTGTCACAAGCTTGACATTGGCCAGTCCTTTCAATGGAAGGTGCAGGTAACGGTTGAGTACACCTGGCGTGATGATTATTTCTTTTCCAAAGATTGAGCTTTGGATGCGATCAACTTCAGTCTTCTTTGTGCTGGGCACAAACTTGGCGTTTTTCCAAAATGCTATCAGATTCTCATAGCATTTCCAGTTATTGGGGGATTTAGAAAGGTCATTAGCCCCAAATTCGAGCAGCAATCAACCAAACGTTGAGCTTTTGAGTCATTATCACAAAACGAGAGATAGTGCTCAGGTTTGAAAAACGAGCCGGTGATGATAGATTTTTCGTAGTATTTTTCAGTAGCAGTGATTTGGGAGGATGAACCCATTTTTACTAAGGTTGGAGAATGAACTTGAGTTTGCAATAGAGATAAACAAGAGTAGGGTTTGTAATTTGCAAGAGAGCGTAAAGATTTCTGAAAATCTCTAAGTCTTGTTTATATAGGAGATTTTGGGTAGTGTGAACGTGGTTTGAATATGGAAGGATTTAGTGACATAATGGCGTGGTTTTGTGTATGAAAATCGCGATATTCGAGGGAAATGGGGGTGTGGTTTGAGGCAAGTAATGATAGAGCCCGTGAATCGAGGAGTTTATAATTCGAAAAGTAATATAATTACCTTCATGATCATAAGTTGATCGCCACGTGTGTACTGAATAATCCTCCATAACTTCCTTATTCTCCACGTGTAATCAGAATTGATTTTGTTCACACTTTTAGTTTGTCCAAGTCTTTATTTCGGTGAAGTGCCTTCGCTGGTCACTTAGCCGTCCCAATAGGTTCTTCACTTAGCTGCGCCATTTGACTGTTCCTAACAATCAGTTAAGTTACCTTCGCTGGATACTAGTGCCTTACATGCAGCATCTCCTGTAACGGAAAAGGTCGTACCAGTTAATGAAGTCACTTAGCCGATTACTCCAGTTAGCCGTTGTTTGATACTTAGTCAATTTCAATCAACTCTAACTCAGTTCTCAACATACTAAATCTTTCATAACTGAGTGGTTTAGTGAAGATGTCAGCCAGTTGATCTTCAGTGAGTATGTATTTTAGGATGACATCTCCTTTTTCAACATGGTCTCTGATGAAATGATGTCTTACATCAATGTGCTTTGTTCTTGAATGCAATACTGGATTTTCAGTAATAGATATTGCACTTGTGTTATCACACATGATTGGAATTGTTCTCTCTTCCACTCCATAGTCCCTTAGCTGTTGTCTTATCCACAGTACTTGTGCACAACAGCTACCTGCTGCTATATATTCTGCTTCAGCTGTTGATGTAGATATGGAGTTTTTCTTTTTACTTAACCAAGAGACTAGTCTGGTTCCTAGCATTTGGCAAGTTCAAGAGGTGCTCTTTCTATCTATTTTGCATCCAGCATAGTCTGAGTCTGAATATGATATCAATGTAAGTCCTCCATCTTTTGGATACCAAATACCAACATTTATAGTGTTTTTCAAGTATTTGATTATCCTTTTAGCTGCTAGAAGATGTGATTCTTTTGGTTGAGCTTGAATTTGCACACACTCTTACTGCAAATGCTATGTCAGGTCTGCTTGCAGTTAAGAATAATAATGATCCAATAATTCCTCTATACATTTTCTGATCAACATCTTTTCCTCCATCATCTTTTCCAAGTATGACTCTGGCACACATTGGTGTGTCTGCTGTGCCACTTGTATCCATCCCATACTTGTGTATCAAATCTCTTGTATACTTTGCTTGACTAATGAAAATGCCATCCTTCATTTGCTTTACTTGAAAGCCAAGGAAGTAGTTTAATTCTCCCATCATGCTCATCTGAAATTTGCTCTTCATCAGGTTTGCAAATTTCTCACACAGTTTTTCATCCTCTGATCCAAAGATTATATCATCAACATAGATTTGTACTAGCAATGTGCTTGCTTCTTCCTCCAGTTTAAATAGAGTCTTGTCAATAGTTCCTTTGTTGAATCCATTCTTGATTAGAAACTGTGATAGTGTTTCATACCAGGCTCTAGGTGCCTGTTTGAGGCCATAGAGGGCCTTCTTGAGTTTGTATACTTTGTCTTCTTTTCCTTTAATTTGAAATCCAGGAGGTTGTTCTACATAAACTTCTTCTTCCAGAAGTCCATTTAGGAATGCACTCTTTACGTCCATTTGATAGACTTGAAGTCTTTGTGTGCAGCAAATGCTAGAAAAAGTCCGATTGCTTCCAATCTTGCTACTGGAGCAAAAGTTTCATCATAATCTATTCCTTCAGCTTGGGAATAGCCTTTTGCAACTAGCCATGCTTTGTTTCTGACAACGGTTCCTTGCTCATCCATCTTGTTTCTGAAAACCCATTTTGCACCAATGATGTTTGCCATTTCTGGTCTATCAACAGGTTCCCAGACTTCATTTCTTTCAAATTCATTTAGTTCTTCTTGCATGGCTGTGATCCAATCTGCATCTTGGATTGCATCATCTATAGTCTTGGGTTCCACTTGTGATAGAAAACAAGTTAGCATGTGCTCCAGTTGTCTTCTGGTTCTAACTCCTGTGTGATTATCTCCAATAACTTGTTCTTCAGGATGGTCTCTTAGACAATTTAGATCTGGTTGAAGTTGTTCTACACTTGGTGCTTCCATGCCTTCATGCGGAGTATGAACTTCAGCTTCAGGTGCTTCTTCTGTTGTGTTGATATGTGGCTCCTCTTGATTTTCAAAAAGATGATTCAGGATAGTAGCTGGCATGGTTGCATTTGTATAGATTTGCCTCTGTGCTGCTTTCTCTTATTGGTCTTGAAGATCTTCACCATTTGTATATGGTTCATCAAAAACCACATGTATTGATTCTTCAATCACCAATGTTCTTTTATTGAGTACTCTGAATGCTTTGCTGGTGTCTGAGTATCCCATGAAGATTGCTTCATCAGCCTTCTCATCAAAGGTATATAGCTGGTTCCTGTTTAAGACAAAACATTTTGATCCAAACATATGAAAATATGAGATATTGGGTTTTCTACCATTCCATAATTCATATGGAGTCTTTCCATGATATTTGTTGATGATTGATCTGTTTTATGTATAACATGCTGTGTTTGCTGCTTCAGCCCAAAATCTCTTTGGCAAGCATGCTTCAGCAATCATTGTTCTGACTGCTTCTTTGAGAGTTCTGTTTCTTCTTTCTGCTACACCGTTTTGTTGTGGAGTTCCTGCTGCAGATAGTTGATGTAGTACTCCATTTTCTTCACAATAGGTTCTGATAATTTCATTTAGAAATTCAGTGCCTCTATATGATCTGATATTGATAATTTTTAGCTCTTTCTCATTCTGAAGTCTTCTCAGCAAGTCTGGTAGCTTCTTGAGTGTTTCTTTCTTCTTGTTCATGAAGATGGTCCAGGTGTACTTTGAGAAGTCATCCACCACTACAAGAGTATATTTCTTACCACTCACACTTACTGGTGTGACTGGTCCAAAAAGGTCCATGTGCAACAGATGTAGAATTCTAGTTGTGGATTGATAAGGTTTTGACTTGAATGAACTTTTGATCTGCTTTCCTTTCTGACATGCATCACATAGACTTTCTTTCTTGAATGTGATCTCTGGCAGCCCTTCAACTAGCTTGCTTTTTGATAGTTTGTTGATGGTCTTGAAATTCAGGTGATTTAATCTTCTGTGCCAAATCCAGCTTGTTGATTGATTATTCTTGACAAGTAGACAAGTTTCTGCCTTGGCTGTTCTCCAGTCCACAACATACATGTTGTCTTGTCTTCTACCTGCAAGAACTACTGTGTTGGTTTGACTGTGAATCACTTTGCATCCTTCTTTGTTGAAGTGCACATTGTAGCCTTTGTCACAGAATTGACTGATGCTCATCAGATTGAAGTTAAGTCCCTTGACATATGCCACATTTTGAATTTTTAGATTGTTCTTGAGTATTGTGCCTTCCCCCTTAATCTTGCCAGGGTTTTCTTTTCCTCCAAATATGACTTTGGGTCCATCAAAAGCTTTGAAATCAGTGAGCCATTGCTTGTTTCCTGTCATGTGTCTGGAACATCCACTGTCTATGTACCAGACATCCTACAAAACAGATTAATTAGGTTTAGGTACCCAACACTGTTTGGGTTCATACTTGTTAGCAAACATGCCTCCCATACCTAGTGTGTATCCAAAAGGTTTTCTTTTTGGATAATTGAAGTCATCAACTTCATATGTATAAGGCATGGCAGAATAGCTTCTAATATTTTTACAGAAGGTATTCTGATACGTTTCTCTACCTTTTGGTGCCATTGCATCCTTCTTCACTTTCCAATATGCAGTAGAAACCCTTTCTTGCTTCATGTGCCTAGGAACAGATTGGTTTTTCTTAAGCACATGATGCATTTTGTAGAATGGTTTCCTCTTGTATTTTGGAGGTGCAACATTCCAATCATCCTCTGAGGGGTAAAGTCTACCTTTACCTTTCAGATGCCAGTTGTTCTTGATTGACTGGAATGAGGATTTGATTTGCTCTTTCACTACACTGGGTTTTGACTTCACCGGAACAGGATGATCTGTTGGAATCATGGTCTGTCCCTTTCTAAATTTTGGTCCACCAGTGGTTTTGAATTTAGAATGGTGTTGACC
This sequence comes from Gentiana dahurica var. dahurica, assembly GCA_024500145.1. Classification (NCBI taxonomy): domain Eukaryota; kingdom Viridiplantae; phylum Streptophyta; class Magnoliopsida; order Gentianales; family Gentianaceae; genus Gentiana; species Gentiana dahurica. Next base: position 53,216,118 of record CM044900.1, read on the forward strand.
ATTATTCCTACTTTCATCCTGACTGTTGTAGCCAAGACCAGATCTGGATCCAAACCTTTTTGAGGGTTTGTAAGCTGGTGCTTTTAGTGGTGCAGTGGTTACCTTTACTGGTGAGGGGATTTTCTTAACTGATCTGTTAATAACAGATGTATGATCATCTGCTTTTTGTTGATCATTTAAGTAGGTCTCCTTACTAGTTAATGCAGCTTTTGCTTTATCCAGTTCTTTCTTTAACCTCATATTCTCTTTTCTTAGATCCTTGCATTCCTTTTCCAGAATTTCATGATTCTTTTCAATTTCATCGAATTTAATCATGAGATTTTGAACTAGGTCTGCTGTATCTAATGGGAGACTAGAAGATTGCGCAGTGTTAGATGTGGATGCATTTGATGAGGAACAGGAACTAGATGTTACCTCAGTTTCATCTGATTCTTTAGTCATTAAACATAGGTTTGTTTACTCAGTGTCTGAGTTATCACTTTCATCTTCATCCAATTCTTTGGTCATGAGGCATAGACATGCTTTTTCATTTTTTGAGCTGTCTTCTTCATTACTGTCATCTGAATCAGATGATTCTTCATTCTTTTCACTGCTGGATTCTGCCTTGAGTGCCTTCTTGCCCTTTCTCTTTTCAGATGCTTTGTATTTCTTCTTTTCATCATCTTTGTCATTTTCTTCAGGACAATCAGCCTTGAAGTGACCTCTCTTATTGCAGTTGAAGCATCTGTATTCATCATCTTTCTTCTTCATGTCTCTGTTTGAGCTTGAATTTTTGTTTGATGTTGAACTTCCTTTGAATGGCTTCTTTTTTAACCTGTCAAAACGTTTAACTAATAAAGCTACCTGTTCTTTCAGTTCTTGTGTCTCTTTGCTGATGCATTCGGCAAAGTTACTTTGCTGGGGTGCAGCTAATGCAGTGATTTTGTGTGTCTCTGCCGGAGCACCATCTTCACCGTTCAATTCGAATTCATGAGCTTTTAACTGGGACATCAGTGTCAGAGTGTCAGTGCTTGCAAGATTTGTAGTTCCTCTGATTACTGATGTTATGATTTTCCATCTTTCAGGTAGTCCTCTCAAGATCTTCATGCATACTTCTTTCTGGGGATATGTGTGTCCAAGCTGTTGCAGTTCACTGATGATGCTTGAGAATCTGTTGTCCATTTGATCAATGGATTCACCAGTCTTCATCTTGAAGTTCTCAAATTTCTGTTTTGCAACAGATAATTTGTTTTCTTTAACTGCTTCAGATCCTTCATTTATCAATGATAGCTTGTCCCAAATCTCCTTTGCTGTTTTGCAGTCTTTGATTCTCATGAACATGTTGCTGTCTAGGGTCTTCAAGATCATGTCTTTTGCAACAAAGTCCAGATTTGCTCTTCTCCTGTCATCCTTGGTCCAATCCTTTTTAGGTTTGTCAATTTCCTTTCCTAGATCTGTTCCTGTGCCTACCACCGTAGTGATTGTGATTGGTCCATCATTGATTACATCCAGCATCTCTTCATGAGTTGCTGCAAGATGAGATAGCATTCTTATTTTATATTCATCAAAGTTGTTAACATTAAAAACATGTACTTTTGATAAGAAGTTTGAGGAATCCATCAGTATAATTGAATATATAAATGACAGTGAATGGAAAACTCAGATTTGAAAACTGCTTTGAAAATATGTGATCTCCTTGTTACCAGAAATTAGATCTGAACAGGTTCTGATACTAGGAACACTGTTCTGATACTAGGTGCTACTTTATTTCCTTATACCACACCTACACAGCGCCATGGGTTGAACGCACAAGGCGGGCATAGTGCTGTATACCCAACAGGTGTATAGAATCAAATACAACCCTGAAGGTTCAGTAGAAAGATATAAAGCTAGACTAGTAGCAAAAGGCTACACTCAAACATATGGGATTGATTAGCAAGAAACTTTCTCACCTGTTGTCAAGATCACTACAGTTAGAGCCTTACTTGCAGCAGCAGGCAACAATTGGCACCTGCATCAGATGGATGTAAAAACTGCCTTCTTACATGGAGATTTTCATGAAGAAGTATACATGTAGTAACCACTAGGGTGTGCAGGAACTAAACCAAACCAAGTTTGCAAACTTACCAAATCATTATATGGCCTCAAACAAGCGAGCAGACAATGGAATTGCAAGTTGAGTAAATCATTGAAGGCTCAAGTATTCATTCAATCCAAACATGACCATAGTTTATTTACAAAATGGTCAGGACAGTCATTTATTGCCTTATTAGTATATGTAGATGACATCATAGTTGCCAGTCCTAGTGAAGAGTTGATTCAGCAAGTTAAGGATGCTTTACATCAGCAGTTCAACATCAAAGATCTGGGAAAATTGAGATATTTCCTAGGCATTGAGGCTACTAGATGTCCCAAAGGTATATCTATTTCACAAAGAAAGTACACACTTAACCGCCTAGAAGAATATGAATTTTATTGGGAGCCAAACTTGCTATGACACCTATGGAGTCCAAGCAGACCTTAGAACATGGTGATTCACCACTTTTAGAGGACAACATAGCATACAGATCCCTAAGTCACTTTCTGGACACTCCTACCGAAAACCATATGAAGGCAGCTTATAGATTGCTGAGATACTTGAAGACCAATCCTGGCCAAGGAATATTTTTCCCAACAAACAACAATCTTATACTTAAGGGTTTTACAGATAGTGATTGGGCTGGCTGTCCTGAAAGAAGAAGACCAGTAGCAGGTTACATGATGTTTCTAGGAGATGCTCCAATCTCTTGGAAGCCAAAAAAACAAACAATAATTGCTAGAAGCTCATCAGAGGCTGAGTACAGGGCCATGGAAAATGCAGTTTGTGAAATGCAATGGCTTATCGATATACTGCAGGATTTACAACTTCCTGTCCAGTTGCCTGCTGTCCTATTTTGTGACAATGCCAGTGCAATTCATATCGATCACAATCATGTCTTCCATGAAAGAACCAAACATATTGAAATTGACTGTCATGTTGTGAGAGACAAAGTCAAATCAGGGCTCATCAAATTCTTCCAGTCAATACGAAAGAACAAATAGCTGACATCCTCACCAAAGCCTTAGATGCACATATTTTCTCATATCTACTAGATAAATTTGGAGTTTCAAAGATCTTTCAGACTTCAAGTAGCTGATGAGAATACTGAGTGAAAGCTGTTCTTAAACCACTCACAGCTTGAGTGGGGGTGTTACAGTAAAAAAGCTGATGGGAATGCTGAGTGCACCCTGCTGATCAATCAAAGATATCAGCAGCCTGCTGACAGCATGAACGCCAGCAGCTTGCTGACATTGCAAAGACTCAGCAGTCTGTTGATCAGTTTGATATAGTGTAATATAGAAAGCGGTTATCTAGTTGTAATCTGTTGTAATCGTTTGTAACCAACTTCTAACCGACTCTGAGGTTTATGAAGCTATAAATACCACATGATCAGCCACATTTTGATTAACTTGTAACTTTTACAAGATCAATAATAATTCCACATTTTATTTTGTATGTTTGTAATTCTAAAAACTTCATCCCAATGGTACATATTATTTGTATCATCAGTTGGCCCACATGACTTCAACAAAACAATAGGAGATATGAATGTACTATATAGACTCACAAAACAACAAAAGAAAAGATCGGGGACCACCAGACAATGCCAGCTGACGCCGGCAGCCTTAAGGCATCGCCGCCGCCGCCGCAGCATGGCGTGGAGCCGCCGCTTCTGCCGAGGTCCCCAAAAAGCCGACGACCCCTTTTTTTCTTTCTTTTTGTGAATCTAAATCATGCATCCATTATTTTAATTACTATGCAAATTAACAAGCTAACTGCTTAAGCTCGAAGCTCGCTCCGATACCACTGTTAGGAATTCTATGTGGGAACGCAGCGGAATTTAAAATTTATTTCCTATTAACCAAGATCGAGTTCGTTTAAGAAACAAACATAATAAGTTAGTAAACGGTGGTTACCTTGCTTGATCTAAAATATCGACGCTTTGACCGTCTAAGGTGAGTAGTGGTGCACGGAGCCGCCCAAGCGTTCGGCCTCTACCGCCAGTCCACACGAACAACCTGCCGGAATCCACCATTGGATTGCTACTAGAAAAACTCGGTCGCAAGACCGACCTTTTCTCTCTCTAACCTCTCTAAGAAACTCTCATATTTTTCACAAGAACTATTGGTCTCTTGGAATAGTGATGTACAAAAGAGCTAGCCAACCCCTCTCTTAAATAGAGTATGTGGCACCCAATGTCAATCCCAATCTAATTGGAAGAAGCTTCCTCGTAGATTGAGGAGAAAGAAAACCTTTTACTAGTAAAATAAGAAAAATAGATATTCTTGATTTATCTCATTTAATTTAAAATCTCATATAAAATATTTTTAAGATATTTTTAATATCTAATATTGACTATCTTTATCTTATTACCATAAATTAATTTACACATGTATATATCACATATATATTACACATATAAATCTATATAGATATATGTATATTGCATGTGCACACATGTATATCACACATATAAACCACACGCATATACCACATATATATGTATTAATATCTAATATTAATATAAGGTAATACTATTAATTAAATTTTACAATCCAAGAGTATCTTATACACTTAAAATATGAATATTGCCATAAATTGGAATCCTATATATTCTTTAATTAATATAATACTACGATAAATTAATTTAAAAAATACAAGTACATCATATATACATATTTTCGACATACATATACATCATATGTATATTTAATTAATCAATATAATTAATATCTTGTATTTAATTTATTAATAATAAATAAATACCACTATATTAATTTACCACTATAACCCTTTATAGTCGAGATAAACTTTCCTTATTTGGTTATCACCATAGCCACATTTTAATCTAGCTAGATGTTCTTATGTGTGTGACCCAATAGGCTTCCGAATATGTTGGCTATAGACACAAAGTGCAAATTACGAAAATGTCCTTCATACCTAACGATCACGGAATAGCGTCTAACAACACACCGTGACCCCAATCATCGAAAGAGTCAAATGCAATGAATACTACCTTTCATGTGAAACAGTTACCGTGTAAATAGAATGCTGTCGTTGTAATAATATCCATACGGTCGTATGGCGAGTGTCAAACATCAACGACCGTATCTTATAATCTGGATATCCTACTCTCTGGAAGTAACATATTACTTCCTCTTTGCAAAGACTTTTGAGAGTAAGACATTCCTTATAATAAGGCCCTTTTGGATATTCACTCCTAATCATAGGACACGCGATTTCCGGACGAGCTACATGAATCCTACACATGTTTCTGTATCATACCCAATCACTACCACATTATCGCCCCATGGCTAGGGGAAGCCTCAACAGTGTCCAAGTATGACAATCCACACCGTTATGTCATGAAAACTCCGGTCTCATGATAATTACACAACCGCCACACAGTGTGACACTTAATAAAGTAAGTGGGCCAGTCTAACGTGCGCATTTTCTAATACACGTCCACGTACAGTCCAAGTGTCGCCATGCTTCGATAGACAAGATCTATCCCTATAATCAATAAGATAGAAGACATCTAATACGTGCTAGTCTAATCGTACTATTAATTTGCCATTTAATAGCATATATGACTAGAGACATTTAAGTATCACATGTTATAAACTGAGTCGAGATCTCATCAACCATAATCACTATCATGGTTTCTCTTTCACTATTTGACATTAAGGACGTTATCATATATACAGTATCATAATTGGTCAATTAAATGAACAAATTTATAATAACATAAAAGCCATTTATTATACGTATAAAAATAAAGAAATAGTAGAAATGATCCGACCCAGTCGGATCTGGTCCAACCCGATTGAGTTTAGGACACTATTTCAACAATATAAATTTCGACTTATACATCAACTATGTATATTTAATTAATCAACATAATTAATGTCTTATATTTAATTTATTCATAATAAATAAATACCACCATATTAATTTATCACTATAACACTTTATAGTCGAGATAAATTTTCCTTATTTGGTTAACGCTATAACCGCATTTTAATCCGCTAGATGTTCTTATGTGTGTGACTCGATAGGCTTCCGAATATGTTGGCCGTAGGCACAAAGTCAATTACGAAAATGCCCTTCATACCTAACAATCACGGAATTTCTAGATATACAGAAACCCGAATCCGGATCCGATCCATAATTGGATCGTTAGAGATTCACAGCACCGATCGAGACGCTCGATCATGCACAGCGGAAGCTACGAATTAAAATTTGTTTTTCGATTTTACCACGATATGATTCACATAATAATTAATAATCTACAATAAGGTTTAAGATTTACCCAACTGGAGAGAGGCCGTGATCTTCCGAGTTGTATCTCCAAGCGACGACTGGTGGACGTCGATCCCACATTTGAACCTTTTCGAATATGCTCAAAAAAAACCCTAGTTTTTCTTCTCCCAATGGCTAGGACAAGAAACAAAATTTCTCTCTTTTATTCAAAAGGGGCATCCCCTTTTTTTTTATTATAAAATTGGCGTTGGTTTTTTTGTTCCAATGTTGTGTTACGAGAAAATCTCTTTTAATAGGAAAATAACTAATAATTTGAGAGTTTATCTTTTACACACAAATTTATCTTTTCCTTTTAGGAAAATAAAACCTTTATCCAATAGAAAACCAAATTTCCTATTTATCCAATAAGAAAACTAATTTCTTATTTATAATTATTTATCACATAAATAATTACATTATCCACATTATAATTAATTAGGAGAAAATTTCTTTTCCTAAAACCAAATAAAAGTGGCACCATTTCGTGTGCCAATTGGGATAATAGAAAATATCTTTTCTATATTACATATTATTTACCGAATAAATAATATTCGCATATTCATTAAATAGACCAACTATTTAGTTTTTTCTCGAGGTTCCGAAAATACGAGAATTGACTCACGTGTTAGGAGCCATCCTAGGGACCATGGACCTATAACCAGTAGCTACAATAAATTGAATAAAATATTGATCAAACAGAATATTTCTACTCAACTTATTAACTCCGGAATTATGCCACCATAAATCCGAAATTGAACTCTATCGATTATAGACATAAATTATTTTCAAAGTGTCGAGTCTTTAAGTGTCCATTGATATAATCATTACATATAGACTAACCCTTCATAGACTATCCATAACGAAGCGGGATTATTTCTGTAAACCTTCTTCACTACATCTTATCCTTATTTACCATTAACCCACTAGTGATCAATTAGTTCATAACCAATACAAATTCTGTCTAATGACTACTCGAAACGCCGATTAGTTTATCTGAATATTTGGAGAAATCTCTGATATATCTAAATGATAGAGTATTCCATGCTCATATATAGGCTATGGTATGGTTTTAGCACTGATGCTTGGCCTACCTCCGAATGAAACATTTTCACTAAAATGATAAACCATGGATTGCTTTATATTGTTATTGATATGATACAACACACTGCTTAACTCGATTAAGATATTGGTTGAAAAATAATGGTTTACATTATTATGTAATATTGAAAAGTCTTCCTAGAAGATGCTTATGAATTTGTGGATAAGGAGTGAAGTACATTTACTCCACTTCCGCAAATAGAGGCATTTAGCACTAGTGTTTGAAGGTAGGACTGGAGATTTTACATACACGTTCAGATGATGACTGTTCATCAAAGATCTTAATGCAATGAGTAAAGGTTGGTTATAAGATTCTTAAGATCGGATGGTGACAGTTACACAGTTACATCCTTTCTAAAAGAATGTTAAAATAACAATCTTAGACCATAAAGTACACTTACTCAAGGATTTACTATCTGATGTAATCAGACCACATCCAACATTGGTTGTTGGGGGTTACGCTGATAAATAATACTACACCAGATCAGAATATCGATCCACCCAAATACAGTGGGAGTATGGTTTAGCCATTGACCCACTGTGATCATGCAGACTTTACAGTCTATTGGGAAGGATTGATCACCTATGGCCTATTTTGGCTGTATAGGATTCTAAAAATAGGAGATTGGTTTAAAGCCATAAACCTGTAAATGTAGTTTTGGTGCTCCAGTTCTGTCCACAATCTTGTAGAACCACCTACGTGGAAAAGAGTTGAATGAATAATAAAGTTTATCTTTCTAAGCAAAACCAAATGGTCTGGGGAAATTCCCTGAGAAGAAAAGAGTTAACCATGGGTGATGCCCAGAAACTCTCTCACCATTCACCCTTTCTTATCTCCCTAGAAAGAAGAAAGATTCACATGGGTGATGCCCTGAAACTTTCTTGTCATACAACGGAGCTTGAATTCAATCGGAACACAAAAGTTTTATCTTAAAGCCAATGGCAGATTGACTGCCTATGGTTATATCCGTTGGTGGATTAAAACAAACTTCTAGGTCATTAAAGGTCGCATGTTTTGAAATGTGTGGGCTTGACATGAATATTGATGAGTCTTTTGTAGACCAGAGAATCAATATTGGTAAAGTAGTGAATATTAGTGTTTATGAAAGGTGACACTACAACAGTTTTGAACAACATAGGCGTGTTATCTGAAGTCAGGAACTAACGAGCCAAAGCTTCTCTAAAGTGGAGAAATGGACTATATTTTTAGAATTTGATTCGGTCGAATTCATGAGAACAAGTTCTTTGGCAGTATCCCATTCATCTTATTGTTATGATGATGATGCATTTTCGAAATCTAGATTCAACGAGAGGTTTCCTACCCAACCCCTCACGGAATAATTCTCTTAGTCTTCGGATAAAGAGAAAATGGGATAGATTCTCTTTTGGATAGAGAAAGTCAGATTATTAAAGTCAATTTAAAGTTGAATCTTGGATTCAAGGATTGAATAGCAGTATAGTGCATTCTCAAGCATCTTCGGAGAACGAGGAATTATGTGCGTGTATATTCTGGTGCAAACATGGATATTGTTGACTATACTGATTCTGACTTTCAGTCGGATTAAGGATGATCGTAAGTCAATATCGGGCTCAGTGTTTACTCATAGTGTTGGAGCCATAGTTTGGAGCAATCCAGCAATGCCAATTGACTATGTTAGTCGAATATATAGCAGCTTTTGGGGCAGCTAAAGAGGCAGTGGGTCAGGTTTTAAGATCAACAAATAAGAGGATTGTCTTTCTACTTCCCGCATGAAGGAATGGATTCCATATCTGTGAGACACGCACCCCTCACTCATTCCAGAATAGTGCCAACGTAAAAATGATTCGGACCGCGCCTCTTAGCGATCCTTAATGAACACATCAAGCCCTATCTTGAAACAAGCAGGCGTCTGCAATCAGTTCAGGATTAAGGTTAATCCATATATGATCATCTTTTGATTTAATAAGATTTCTCAATCACGGAATTATATGAGAAATGCAGCTTAAATTGGTTCAGTCCTATATGACTCTCATCATATATACATGCCCAACTTAGACAACCAATGTCGACGGTCCGGATAAGATGGTCACACCATAAAGTGTTCTGGACGCATTAATGGTGGTTTAATCAATAGACCCGGTACTTTGATTAAGTTCACCATGGACTAACAGTTCAAGTATATCAACATAAACTTAATCCTCATGTGTGACACAAACTAAGTTATATGGCTACATATGATACGACTTGGGGTTTTCAGTAGTGTATTTCTTACAAGCACAAAGCAAATAATAAGATGAGAATAATTCCGTCATTTATTAATTATACAAACAATTACATAAATTGTCTTTCGGGCGCTACTTCCAACAATCTCCCACTTGTCCGTATAGACAAGCCACAATTGTCTTTCGGGCACTACATCCAACAATCTCCCACTTGCCCGTAAAGACAAGCGACAATTATTTTTAGAGCACCACACCCTTATTCTTTCTTACCACAACATTCTCTCACTTGCTTCAAAGTAGATGAGACATATCACGCAATTTCATACCTACCAAGTGCTTATCAGTGACATTAGATACCACCTGACTTGGTAAACTACTCAGCTATGTTGTCGGCTCGAGGCGATCTTTAGGACCGAAACGTCGCCTTTCTGTACGGTCTGTCTGAGCATGTGGTACTTTCTCTCAATATGAGTTTGACCTCTAGTGATGTCAAAGATCCTTTGCATAAGCTACCTCTCAACTGTTTGCACAGTAAAGTGATATCGGCTTACTCAGACCTGGAATCATTTCCCGATCCAATAAATAAATTCACAAGCCATACTGCCTCTTTAGCTGCCCCGAAAGCTGCTATATATTCGACTAACATAGACAATTGGCATTGCTAGATTGCTCCAAACTATGGCTCCATCACTATGAGTAAACACTGAGCCCGATATTGACTTACGATCATCCTTAATCCGACTGAAAGTCAGAATCAGTATAGTCAACAATATCCATGTTTGCACCTGAATATACACGCACATAATTCCTCGTCCTCCGAAGATACTTGAGAATGCACTATACTGCTATTGAATCCTTGAATCCAAGATTCAACTTTAAATTGACTTTAATAATCTTACTTTCTCTATCCAAAAGAGAATCTATCCCATTTTCTCTTCATCCGAAGACTAAGAGAATTATTCCGTGAGGGGTTGGGTAGGAAACCTCTCGTTGAATCTAGATTTCGAAAATGCATCATCATCATAACAATAAGATGAATGGGATACTGCCAAAGAACTTGTTCTCATGAATTCGACTGAATCAAATTCTAAAAATATAGTCCATTTCTCCACTTTAGAGAAGCTTTGGCTCGTTAGTTCCTGACTTCAGATAACACGCCTATGTTGTTCACAACTGTTGCAGTGTCACTTTTCCTAAACACTAATATTCACTACTTTACCAATATTGATTCTCTGGTCTACAAAAGACTCATCAATATTCTGTTCAAGCCCACACATTTCAAAACATGCGACCTTTAATGACCTAGAAGTTTGCTTTAATCCACCAACAGATATAACCATAGGCAGTCAATCTGCCATTGGCTTTAAGATAAAAATCTTGCGTTCCGATTGAATTCAAGCTCCGTTGTATGACAAGAAAGTTTCAGGGCATCACCCATGTGAATCTTTCTTCCTTCCAGGGAGATAAGCAAGGCTGAATGGTGAAAGAGTTTTTGGGCATCACCCCTGGTTAACTCTTTTCTTCCCAGGGAATTTCCCCAGACCATTTGGTTTTGCTTAGAAAGATAAACTTTATTATTCATTCATCTCTTTTCCACGTAGGTGGTTCTACAAGATTGTGAACATAACAGGAGCACCAAAACTCCATTTACAGGTTTATGGATTTAAACCAATCTCCTATTTTCAGAATCATATACGGCCAAAATAGGCCATAGGTGATCAATCATCCCCAGCAGACTGTAAAGTCTGCATGATCACAGTGGGTCAATGGTTAAACCATACTCCCACTGTATTTGGGTGGATCGATATTCTGATCTGGTGTAGTAGTATTTATCAGCGTAACCCCCAACAACCAATGTTGGATGTGGTCTGAATAAATCAGATGGTAAATCCTTGAGTAAGTGTACATTATGGTCTAAGATTGTTATTTTAACATTCTTTTAGAAAGGATGTAACAGTGTAACTGTCACCATCCGATCTTAAGAATCTTATAACCAACCTTTACTCATTGCATTAAGATCTTTGACGAACAGTCATCATCTGAACGTGTATGTAAAATCTCCAGTCATACCTTCAAACACTAGTGCTAAATGCCTTTATTTGCGGAAGTGGAGTAAATGTACTTCACTCCTTATCCACAAATTCATAAGCATCTTCCAGTAAGACTTTTCAATATTACATAATAATGTAAACCATTATTTTTCAACCAATATCTTAATCGAGTTAAGCAGTGTGTTGTATCATATCAATAACTATATAAGGCAATCCATGGTTTATCATTTTAGTTAAAATGTTTCACTCGGAGGTAGGCCAAGCATCAGTGCTAAAACCATACCATAGCTTATATCTGAGCATGGAACACTCTGTCATTTAGATATATCAGAGATTTCTCCAAATATTCAGATAAACTAATCGGCGTTTCGAGTAGTCATTAGACAGAATTTTTATTATCCTTCATAAGACCCAGAAGGTCAATATGAACAAGCTATGATACTTCTTCAACTCTATTACCTTTTCCTGATTGAAAAGTTACTTAGTCGTTTTTCCTCAGAGGTAGTGTTCTTACACTGGGAGATAGGAATCACCCTAAGCCAGTCTTCAGATCTTATCTTTTTTAGATATATGCACTAATTAATAGATGCTGAAGAATCTTTTATCTTAATACGAAAACAATTTGCCTTAATATCTTATGATGTGTTACATATACCTTTTCAACATTACTTAGTGGTTCTGACTTTATCAAACAAAAGTCCAAGTCTCAGAATCGTATACAAATGTCATATTCACTTTCTTTGAGGCAACTAATATTCAATTTGAAAGTGAATCCATTCGTTCCAACGAATCTGAAAAACAGAAATTAGATTTTTGCGGTATCCAAGGATTAAAACCTGAAATTTCTTTCCTTATATCACTCCCACTATATTAGCTAAAATAACTGCCCGTTGTCTACTCTTTTATCATGAGTGTCCAGCTACCTTGTTCTTACAAAAAGAACTTAGCTTCCGGGTCAAATTACCCGGTTAAGAAAGTCCCTAATGATCCATAGGTTAGTGATCCGAAATCACTTTCCATATCCCATGATTTCTTTGATTAATATTTCGGTTTAGCGTTTAACTTATTTATTTTAAATGAGTTATATGCGTAGATTTATCTTCCCATTCTTGGCTTTCTTTAAAGGAAATGGCCGTGAACTAGCAATTCATTTGAGTAGACACTACTCGTGAACCGTGGGATGTCTAGTGAGATTGATGCCAAATCATTCTCTTCATCTTTGAACTAATTTTAATTTGTCTCTCGTTCAACATGAGTGACAGCAGTGACATCTTATCAATGTCACTTAAGTATGTAGGCTCAAGAGGAACATCCGCTTCTGAAGAATTAATTTGCATTCTTGATAATTGAGTTCAATGTTCTTGTTACTTTTCCACTTTTATGAAGTCATCATCAATCAATTTTAATCACTTAAGAAGTCTAGTTACCTTGAGATGATATGTAGTTGTAAAATAAATGATGACAAAATATAAATCAAATCATACAACACAACATATAATGATTTCAGGAATTATAAACGTGATGTCATGCATGCAGTTTATCCTACCATTCCAAGGATTTAATCTCACACCTACAGTGCCGCCTTAGTGTAGGTCAAAGATGTGACGATTAAATTGAGACAATTTCTCTCCACAATTAACTAAGAATCAGACATCTCTTTTTAATTGTTGATTACCTTCCTTTTTCAGCCAAGATACTTCCAAAAATATCCTTGTGAGTGTGACCTACTGTTTCAGATCTCAAAGTACGCCCCGAGTATGCCGCGTTAGGGTCGGTCAGTGACCCGACGAGTACCCAAAATCCTATCCTTTCGGAAACCAAGCCATGAATTTGATAGCGGTGAAGGCCATCCTTAGGGGGCCGAAATCAAAGCGGCACGAGGCGTCACCATTCTCTCACTTGCTTGTCTCAATAGTAGAGGCCGTAGGGTCGGTTGTCACCTTCCCCGCTCCCACTCGTTATTTTGAAAATTAGGTAGTTTCATTAGGATTTTTAGAATTTTCTTTTCAATCCGGTAAAACAATAAAACATGAATATTTAAATTAATCCTCCCACTAGTTCATCGGTTCCAAATACCATCTAATTAGTGTCTCCATATTCATGATTTTCCAATTTTATGGATTTATTAAAATTCCTTGTGTAGACGCTACACAATTAAAATTCATCAAGAATTTTAAAATCCACCAAGAATTTTAAAATCCTTAATACATTAGGACTTATGAATTTCTCAATAATTTGAAAACAATAAATCACGAAATTTAAATCTCCACTAGTTTATTAGTTCCAAATACCGTCTAACTAATGACACTATATTCATGATTTTCTAATTTTTTTGAATATTTAGAAATTACTTGTGTAGACACTACACAACTGAAATTCACCAAAGAATTTTAAAGTCATAATATTGTCATGATAAAAATTTAGGATCTTAGAATTTTTTCCAATAATCCAAGAACAATAAATCATGGAAAGCAATCACCAACTTATCGGTTTCAAATACTGTCTAGTTAGGGTCCAATTTTTCACGATTTTCCAATTTTTCGGTTATTAAAATTCCTTTTATGTAGCCACTACATGACTAAATCCCTGAAGGATTTAAGATCCTAAAACCAAACTTACCCCATAAATTTTATTTTTATCATGTGAATTTTATATCTAGATTAATTTCCGTTTCCTTTAATTAATTTAATTTATTATTAATCTAAATCAATTATCGTTTTCATGCATGTCTAATTAATTCCAAAATTAATTTTCTACATGTATGCATATGCTAGGAGTGGAATTCATGAATATGATGCATGACATGGTTATATCACATAAATAATATCATACGAAAATAAATGCGAAAAATAAACACTGAGATGGACCGTTGGTACCCCCGTATCTAATCTATTAAATGGAAAAAAAAACTTAAATCCAATTTAATGGATTTACTAATTTTCTATTAAATAAACCGGAATCCGCTTCTATATAATTAGCAGATCCCTTATTTATCAAACTTCCTGATAGCTGAGTTGGTCCGGGCGTTCTCTTCCTTCCGCGGCGGCCTGGGTTCATATCCCAGCTGTTGCAATTTTTTTTCTTTATCAGCCAAAACTCAATCTTTCTTCAGAAAAATCCGAAAAATGCATCATGGGGGAGTCGAACCTAGGTCTTCATGATCTAGAACTTATGTCTTCACCACCATGATGCCACCCCGTTTCTTGGATAAAGAATCTCCAGCCGAGTTGGTTGGCACGCTGTTCCTTTACCGTGGCAACCTGGGTTCGAATCTTGGCTATTGCACACTTTTTCTTTTTTCTTCATGGCACCCGTGACCTTCTGATCTGTTATTCCGCTCCTCAACCGCTGCGCCGCCAAATTATTTGATAATGAACAACTTCGAGTTCAAATAAATAGTAACAGAGCCGAATTGAAATAAATTCTAGTTACTAGGAATTTAAATTACATCAAATAAATTACATAATTTTCTACCGGAAAAATTGGGTTTACAATAGATCTAACGGTAAACAAGTACCAACCCCAATCCATCTCGTCAACCATAAACATTTAACCACGCATATATATAATAAACGTATAAAATATGCAATTTTTATTCAATTCCACTCCTTATTAATTAATTATGCAATCAAGATCGCAAAATCGCTTTATCCTCGCTCTGCTACCACATGCTGGAAATACAGAAACCCGAATCCGGATCCTATCCATAATTGGATCGTCAGATCCGATTCACAACACCGATCGAGACGCTCGATCATGCACAGCGGAAGCTACAAATTAAAATTCATTTTTTGATTTTACCATGATTTGATTCGCATAATAATTAATAATCTACAAGAAGGTTTAACTCTTACCCAACCGGAGAGAAGCCGTGATCTTCCGAGTTGTATCTCCAAGGGACGACTGGTGGACGTCGATCCCGCATTCGAACCTCCTCGAATATGCTCAAGAAAAACCCTAGTTTTCTTCTCCTAATGGCTAAGACAAGAAAACAAAATTTCTCACTTTTATTCAAAAGGTGCGTCCCCTTTCTTATAAAATTGGCGTTGGATTTTTTTGTTCCAATTTTGTGTTGGGAGAAACTCTCTTTTAATAGGAAAATAACTAATAATTTGAGAGTTTATATTTCACACACAAATTTATCTTTTCCTTTTAGGAAAATAAAACCTTTATCCAATAGGAAAACAAATTTCCTATATCCAATAAGAAAACTAATTTCTTATTTATAATTATTTAACACATAAATAATTACATTATCCACATTATAAATTATTAAGAAAAAATTTCTTTTCCCAAAACCAAATAAAAGTGGCACCATTTTGTGTGCCAATTGGGAAGATAGAAAATGTATTTTCTATATTACATATTATTTACTGAATAAATAATATTCACATATTCATTAAATAGATCAACTATTTAATTTATTCTTGAGGTTCCAAAAATACGAGAATTCACTCACGTGTTAGGAGCAAACCAGGGGACCACGGACCTATAACCAGTAGCAACAATAAATTGAATAAAATATTCATCAAACATAATATTTCTACTCAACTTATTAATTCTGGAATTACGCCACCATAAATCCGAAATTGAACTCTATCGATTATAGACATAACTTATTCTCAAAGTGTCGAGTCAATAAATGTCCATTGATATAATCATTAAATATAGACTAACCCTCCATAGACTATCCGTAACGAAGCGGACCTTCTTCACTATATGTTATCCTTATTTACCATTAACCCACTAGTGATCAATTAGTTCATAACCAATACGAACTCGGCCGATCGATCAGTTTCTAAGATCAACAAATAAAAGGATTGTCTTTCTACTTCCCGCAGGAAGGAATGGATTCCATATCTGTGAGACTCACACTCCTCACTCATTCCAGAATAGTGACAACGTGAAAGTGACTCGGAGCGCGCCTCTTAGCGATCCTTAACGAACACATCAAACCCTATCTCGAAACAAGCAGGCGTCTACAATCACTTCAGGATTAAGGTTAAACCATATATGATCATCTTGTGATTTAATAAGATTTCTCAATCACGGAGTTATATGAGAAATGTAGATTAAATTGGTCCAATCCTATATGACTCTCATCATATTAAATGCCCCACTTAGACAACAAATGCCGACGGTCCGGATAAGAAGGTCACACCATAAAGTGTTATGGGTGCATTAATGGTGGTTTAATCAATAGACCCCGTACTTTGATTAAGTTCACCACGGACTAACAGTTCAAGTGTATCACCATAAACTTAATCCTCATGTGTGACACACACTAAGTTATATGGCTACATATGATACGACTTGGGGTTTTCAGCAGTGTATTTCTTACAAGCACAAAGCAAATAATAAGATGAGAATAAATCTGTCATTATTAATTGCAAAAACAATTACATAAATTGTTTTTTGGGTGCTACTTCCAACCGGAATAGCGTCTAGCAACACACCGTGACCTCCAATCACCGTGCATACTACCTTTCATGTGAAACGGTTTTCGTGTAAATAGAATCCTATCGCCATAATAATATCCATACGGTTGTATATCGAGTGTCAAGCATCAACGACCATATCTTATAATCTAGATATCATGCTCTCTGGAAGTAACTCATTATTTACACTTTGAAAAGATTCACAAGAGTAAGACACCTTATAAGAAGGGCCTTTTGGATATTTACTCATATTCATAGGATGTGGGCCAGTCTAACACAGGCATTGTATTATAACGTCCACGTATAGTCCGAGTGTCCATACACTTTGATAGACGAGATCTATCCCTACCTTCAATAAGATAGAAGACATTCAATACATGCTAGTCTAATCATACCATCAACATCCTGTTTGACGGTATATACGACTAGAGACATTTAAGTATCATTCCCTTTAAAGTGAATCGAGATCTCATCAACCATAATCACCATTATGATTTCCCTTTCAGAGTTTGACACTAGGGACGTCCACACATATATATATACAGTATCCCAATTGGTCCGTTGAAGAAATATATAATAACAGAAAAGCCATTTAACATATGTATATACTTAAAGAAATATTAGAAATGATCCGACCCGGTTGGATCTGGTCCAACCCGATTGGGTTTAGGACACTATTTCAACAAGTTATGACAGTGTGATAACGGAACTCTGCTAGCTAGCATGGTAGGATATCAAAAAGTCTACACGCTTAGATGACCGATCCGAACTACATCCTTGGTAGATCTGAACTGACCCCAAGAGTTTAGTTTGATCTGAGGGGCTTATGACGGATGTGTGATCACACAGAAAATAGTACTATATCATACCCTTAGTTGCCTCAAATCATGCTCAATTGATTAGTGATAGATGAAATATTGTACGAAATATGTATCAATTGCCTAACACCGGTTCCTCGGTTGGCAATACTACACCTTTACATTTTTCCTGATAGTTGTTACTGTTTCATCTTGTTTTATTTGTTTTTCAGGAATACCATAATATGGCCTGGAGGAGTTCCATCCGGATTAAGGAAAGAAACATTGGACCAATGTCAGGAGAAGTCAATACGAAGTCTGCTGGAGTGGCTGCGGTAACCCTAGCCGCAGCCGCAGCCGCGGTAAATTTGAGGGCACGAAAAGAATAGAGAGCCATTAGTTGTATTAAGTCGGTTATGGTTAGCTAGCTAAGTTCGTTTTACAGATGTATATAAAGCTGTGCGATTTCATTGTATACAACAACTCTCGATATATACATACTTTTTATTAGATCTTTGAAATAAAGCATTCTTTGTATTTAATTTGAGTTCGTT
Organism: Gentiana dahurica var. dahurica; assembly: GCA_024500145.1. NCBI lineage: Eukaryota > Viridiplantae > Streptophyta > Magnoliopsida > Gentianales > Gentianaceae > Gentiana > Gentiana dahurica. The sequence continues at coordinate 53,234,619 of CM044900.1, forward strand.
GCTTGGTTATCTTATCCAATCCATCAACTAGCTTGAGTTTATCAAGCTAGGTTGCCATTGATAGAGGTATGAAGCTTTGAACGTTCCTTCGTATTTTAATCATGGTAGATTTAGTTAGATTAATGTGTTGTAATTGACCTGCATGTCTAAACGAATCATAATTAACTAGAGTAATCAGAATAGATGATGTAGATTTCAGAATTAGAAACCACCACCGCTGGTCCTACAATGGTCTATATCACAGCCGTGACACCCTAGGTCCCCTTAATCTGAAGATTCGGCGCCAGCTACGTTGATCGATAGATTTCATTAATAGCAGGTTAGATCTGGCCGATCTACTTATTGTATTCATAAATTAACATGAAGCACTTGCATTGTGAAGTGTTAGTTTGGACATAGTCTAATAAATCCCTAGGAATGTGCTAGTCAATCCACGATAGCTGCTTAGGGAGGTTCTCGGTTTGTGCCGACAATCTCTAATACATATCGCGTGTGAGTTAATGCAACCAATGAAGGAGGTTAACTGCACATAGGTGTCTATTGTCCTTTCAATGAAAGTAGATAAGATTAGGAGAATGCACCCATAGCGAAAACTAAATTATAAAACGTTTTGGTTAGTCTAGGTGATTATGAGGAAAAGTTGACATAAAGATTAATGACACCATGTTAGAAGATCGGAGAAGAGAGATAAACCAATTACCTTTCCTATACTTATGTTGGTCAAGGACCTTATTTGTCTTCTTGTCTAGAATTAATGTTTATTATCTATGTTGCATTGTCTCTGTATGATCGACCTTGACTCGCATCCACTATATTATGATTGACCTAGTACTCTTGCTAGTATTTCGTGTGTATTATTGTCCTACACGCGGATCAAGATTTTGGCACCGTTGCCGGGGACAATGGCCAATTTAGATATTATGTTTATTAAATATGAATAAGAATTATTTGCTTATTAATTAGATTAGGATATGTTCTGTATCACACCTACACCGTTTTATGATCCGAAAAAGGGAAACAGTTTCTGAAGCCACGACAAGCACTTCCGCAGCCTCGAAAATCTGTGACTCTGGGTCAGATCGTTTCTTTGTTTTTCTATGATCATCCTAGTATGTTACTAGTTAGTAGGTCCACAATAGTTGGGTCTAAGCCCAGCTGAGGCATGAAATTACTAACCGTGTTTTTGTTTTGTTTTGTCTATCTTGCAGGATACAAAATGCTTTTGGCAATCATTAGTAAGATCAAGGGAATTTGAAAAACCAGCTAGCACAATGCAATGAAGTATCATAAATGCCATGCCCATCTCAATGTACCTAGGATCAAAGGTATATAAGCAATAACAAGCTGGCATGAGGAGAGTAGAACATGCGAATGAAGCAATCGGAACTGAAAATGAGAAGGAATCTAACCTCAAAGAATATGAGACCTATAGATTAGGTGAGTTTCCTATTGAGTTAATTAATATATCTTCAAATGACTCTGATCCCGAAGAGGATCCGGACACTTCTCTGATTCAGAGGTTTACCCTGATTCAGACTTGATAGAGAAATCAGGGGACCATGGTATATTTAGGCTTCCGGTCTCGATAAATGGAGTATCTTTAGAACTGGGAATGTGTGATTTAGGCTCAAGTTTCAACATTCTCCCTCTTTCTTTGCGCAAGCATGCTAAATTTAAGTTCGAGTTGATTGAGATGTACAGTATGTGTTTTGTCGATCGTGAGATCGATATGCTTACTGGAACGCTGAGAAACTGCGAGCTCAAAGTGGGAAATTTTGAGTTCCCAATTGACTTTGTAGTAATGGACATCCTAGATGATCCAAGTCCAAACGTTTTGCTATGACGTCCGTTCTTAGCGACCAGTCGAGCAATTTTAGATTACGGTAACTGCGACATCACACTTAGGGTCAATAATGATGCGAAAACCTATACGATCCTAGATCCGTTCATGAACCGACCAAGACAATACCACATTTGCTCAAATACCAAAGAAGTTAAAGTGGTTGAGATAAAATACATCCGAGATCATACGAGGCAAGTCATAGTTGAAAAAAGAGAGCAGGAGTTTTTGACAGTTCTGCTATGAGAAAAGGACGAGAAGAATCACAATAATGCACTAAGAGGAGCGGTAAGTCTTGACGAAACCACCCAGTGCAGTGATGTTTCGAGGTCAAAAGTAGGAAAAGTAGATTCTTTAGGCAAAAAGGTAAGATCTTGAAGTAGGCAAAGAAAGCCGAATTCACTATCAAGGAAAGCCAAGAGTGCAGGGCACAAGACTCAAAGTTTCACAGAGGTCCGAGAAGTAGCACTTCTGGATAGAAAGGAAGAATGCTTCTACATGGGAATAAAATTCCCGGGGAAAGAATTCCTCGAAAAAGAGGGAAAATGCACTTCCGTTAAGGCCTCTCGAGTGCAATGCTGGTGGGTGAAAACCCAAAAATTAGACTAAGTAAGAGTCGAAAGAAAGTCGAGCTGGCGACTCTAAATTTAGAACTACTCTCTTACCCTTAGGATTTTTTTAGGTGAAATAAAAGTAGTGGGATTGGACAACAAGCTTTTTTCATCCTACCGCATCCCGAGGATTTGTTCTAAAGGATGAGGGGAAGGTTTTTCTTACTTGATGAACATTCCGGTGAAATAGGTTAGTCGAGTCGAAGAAGAAAAGACAGAGAAAAGGCAAGGACTAGGCTATAATAAGTCAATCTTGATTGATAAGAATCTAGGATTGATGGAGAACGGAAGCTGAATGAAGATTTAAGGAACCTAGAAGGAAAAAGCTCAGGAAGCCGTGAGAGTACTTCCCACAGCCGTGGAAGCACTCAGACCCGGTTCTTGAGGTTTGACCAAATTCTGGGAAGTCAGGATGGCGCGTGTATCCCACACAATGACTCGGAAATCTGATGGGGCATTCTGCCGTCCCATCTCCCTCTCCACTACTCCAACCTTTTCTCTTTCCCATTACTCCACCTCTCATCAATCCCATCAATTTCTCCATCAATACACATTAATTCTTCCCACTCATCCATAGAACTTTTTCAATATTTTCAAACCAATTCAAATTTCAAAATCATTTTTGTTGGTCCCTTGAAAGGCTAACACAAGTTTAGAGGGGGGGGGGGGTGAATAAACTTGTCCCTAAAACTGGATTAAACCAAATTAAGGTTCAGTTAAACTTGTGTGGAGTTAAGCTGACTAAGCTGAGTTTAAGTCAAACTGACTTAAGCTTGGATCTGAGTCAACCGGCAACGGATAAAGTTCTAGCCTTTTTCTTGATCTTGTTATTCTCTGTGAAAACTGAGTGTAGTAAACTGAATCCTGATGAATGTCAATTTTGTGAACTGTGAGATGTATAACAATCAATTATCAAAATGCTGTAAGTAAATGCTGAATAAATAAGTAAGTGCGTTAAATAAATAAGACAAGTGTTATAGAGGTTCCAGGTGGTGTAATCCTGTCAGTCCTCTCTTCCCCTGTGGTGCAGAGGAAAATTCCATTAGAACTTCTTGAAGTGAACTGTTACAAAAAGTCCTAAACAATAGTCCTTGGCTAATCCCTAGCTTCACTATCTAAACAGTTGTAGAACAGGTAGAATTGATGTTCTTCAATTGCTTGAACACTGATCCTTGGAGGGTTGAATTGCCTCTTCACCAGCTACCACCACAAACACAATCTACCCGACTGCTTGTCACAACTGTCCTTGGCGAAACCTTCCTGGTTTGCTTCACAGTCTAAAACCTTTGATGAAGAATCAAAGTTGGGTTGAGAATCAATAATTTGATTCTTGTTTGTGGTTCTTCAAAGTGTATGATTCTTGATAAAATCTGTGTAGCTTGAACACTTGAAGAATTTCTAGATATGTTCTTGTTATAGCACTGAGATGATAGTAATTCAAATAAGATGACTAATGCACAAACTTGCTTGATAGTGCTTGTTAATTCGTTATCTTTATCTTGGGGGCAAAGTCTCCTATTTATAGTGTGAGGTCCAACGTTCATCTGACTTCAATTTGAATTGTATCAACGTCTCTTTTGTAACGGCTATATCTTCTGACCGTTCTGCAGTGTCAGTAACTCATCCAATGAATTTGCTTTCTTTATAACGTTCAACTGTACTATCAGTTTGTTGGATGGTTGACTGGTAAAACTGAGTTTCCTTATCAGTTTTATACTGAGTTTATTGTTTGTCAGTTTCCTTACTGACTTGGAGCGTTAACTGAGATTGTACTCTTTTTCAAATATCAGTACTCCAGTTTTCATCTGATTATAATTGACTTAATCAGAGTACACCATGACTCATTATCATATAGGAATTCATTGTCTTTATGATTCTTAGGTGTTCTTACAGGATCCATAAAGTCAGTTCAGGTCAACACAATCTTGCCTGACGTCTAACTTTACAGTCTCGACTTGGTCTTCATAACTGAGTTTGAACCCTCAGTTCTTCAATCTTCAATAACTGAGTCTGTGACCCTCAGTTCTTCAGTCTTCTTAGATAAGCCAACCCATTCTGTAACTCTCAGCGAACTTACCTTCTTTAGTGTGATGCTGGTGTATTCTGAGTCAGATTCTGTCTTAGTGATTTCCAGTTTTCTAGATGACTCCCAGTTTTTCTGTTTTACGACACACTAATTATTACAGTGCTTGTCTGATGTAACTTATACAAATATCAGACTCTAGTAAAACTTATACATTCAGTTCTAGACAACTTTTAGCTTTTCACTATAACAGCTGGCTTCAGCACTTCATCAATTGGGTTAAGATAATACTTTAAACAAAAGATGAATTATCATAAAAACATAAATTTTATTTCCAACAATTTCCCCCTTTTTGATGATGCCAAAACTCTCCCTAAAAGAAAAGCTTAAAGATCAAAACAATGTAAAACAATGTAAAACTGGAAACTGGATTTCATTAGAATGAGCAAAAACTGGAGTAGTTACATTTTGTTCAAAATAGTGTAACTAGATACTAAGTTCTCTTTTGTGCTTTTTCCAAGACTGAATCAAATTTTCTTGCTTTGTCATACATACGAAAATCTTCTTCTAGCTTGGAGTCTTCCTTTGAGAAAGTCTTGTTGTAGTCAACTTGACTACCTTCTTTCCATCTTCTCCATTGAAATAGCTTAGGAAGGTTTGTATCTTTTAAGTAGTAATTTTCAAATTCTACTAAATCAGCTTACATCTGTTCAGTCTTGTCTATAATCTTCAGTTTATCATCAATCCTCTGATTCTTTTTATATTGTGCCATTTTCTGCTTTGAGAATATATCAGATAAAAAGTAGTTCAAGGATTCTTCAAATGTCCTGTCCTTGTACTTGCCTTTGATAGGATTGTGATCTTTGATAAACTGTATCGACATATCCTTTGTTAGATCATCTCTTCTGTCTCCAGGTTGACTGCACTTTTCAATGAGCTGTTCGTCAGTTAGTTCTTTCCTTAAGAACTTAGGATCTGATTTGTATCTTTGCAATTCATCTTTAAGTCGCTTCATTTCTCGAATTAACTTCAGCTTTTCTTCTTCAGCTTCCCCCTTTTTGGCATCATATAACTGATCTACCAGGGCATGGGTTGCTTTTTGATCTTCTGCGATCTGTCGCTGAGAAACAAGTACCTCTTTAAGCTGAGTTTCTAACCCATAGATATGCTGTTTCATATGCCAGTGAGCTTGGGCATGTGTTTCCCTATCTACTGTGGTTGAGTCTTCAAGTTTTTGTTTGAGTAACAAAATTTCTGAAGCAGAACTCGAACTTGATTTGTGAATCATTTCTAGTCTTGCATGAACTGAAACATCTGTTCTGGTTCTATAATCGAGATATCCAGAAATATGTGACAAAAGATCATTTTGTGTATCCTTGCTTCTGAGCACAATCTTCAATTTTTCATGTACTTTTGCCAATTCATCCTTTGTAAGGATATCAGAAGGATCATAGGCATCTTCTATTGGATCCTTAAACTGAGTATTATCTTTAATAATCATCAATTGTTGATTATCAGTTCCATCAGCTGCTTCCTGATTGGCAGTTGTCTGATCTCCAACTGGTAATTCTTCTTTCTGAGATACAGTTTGCATTGCTAGCGGTTGAGGCTGAGTTTCTATTTGCAAAACTGTAGTCTCGTCAGCATATTTTCTTGATTCATCATCTTTATCATCATCTTTCTTCTTCGAAGTTTCTTTTGAGGTAGATGATGTGCCCGATTCTCTTCTTTTTGCTAGTTTAGTGAATCTTTTAAAACAATTGTCAAGAAATTCTGAGATAGGAAACAGAGCATATAGATCTCTCACTTCCAATTTCTCCAAGAGTAGTTTTTCTTCAGTCTGTAGACTGACATCTCGAGAATCTTATGGTTTAAGTTTCATCTTCATCAGCTTGATAATCCTTTCAGCTTCAAAAATTTGTGCTGATTGCTGAACTGATTCATGCAGTAACTAAGAAGTATGGTCAGTAGTGACCTTTTCTTGTGTAACTTCAGTTGTCGGTTGTTGTTGTTGCTGTTCCCCCTCACTTGGTGCTTTTTCTTTTGAGATTTATGGGTACAAGCATCTTGCAACTGATCTTGCTTCTGCTGATTCAGCCTTTCGTTTAGTTCCTTTGTGAACAGCTTCCGGCTGAGACACAATTTTCTGACTAGCTTCAAGTTGGGAAGTTGTTCCTGCGATTTCCTTTATTGGTGCAGATTGCCTTGCTTGCTTCCCTTCCTTGATTCTTTCTAAGTAAAACTGAATGATTCCACTGAGTGTCTTCTTCAGTCGGAATCTGTCAGCAGTTTCTTGTCCTTCAGCTTGAGCTCGTCTTGCACTGTCTAATTCAGCTAAATGATGTCTCTTAAACTGATTGACAACATAGCCTGCCCAATTGAATTCTATTCCATCCCAGATTATATTCATGAGAGCAATATTTTCTTCTGACAGTATGCTAACTCCTTTGGATTTCCCAATGATGTGTTTGCTGAGATGTCCAAATTCTGGCTTGATTTTGTCTATATGAATACCAGCTTTGATTGGTTCTGTAGAAAAAGTAAGTATCTCAAGAAACGCTTCTCTTTTCAATGGTAAAGTAGTCCAATCTGTTGTTGTCACAGTTGAATTTGGAAAGCCAAAGAGTGTCCTTATGACGCTTTCATTTTGAACAATGCGATCTCCACGAACTTTGGTCATCAGAGAGATTCGTACCAAACGCATATTTTGCCAAAATTGCAAAATTCCTTCTGTATTACGTCCTTCTTTGAACTTAACTTCTAGTAAGTTTCTCAAGCCTGGTTGTTTCACGATTTGATTACATACCCAGCTTGCTAACAGAGTGTTTTGACACAGAGCTTCATACATTTCGAATAGCTCATCTAACTCTGTTATTAATCTTTCTGGTTTTGATTTTTCTGAAGTGGTCATCATTGAGTGTGAATGCAAAATTGATTTTTGAGAGGAAAGATTTTGAAGGGTTTGTTTTGTTTTCTGAAGGGATTGAGGATTTTGAATTTTGATCGAAAATAATGTGAACGGAGATTGAATAAATAAGTAGAAAATTCTGGCGGTTGGGTAGTACAACTTTTCAAATTCGATGATGGTTTTGGGTAACCGATGCATGTACTGTTCTGACAATCGTGGGGTGTACACGCAAAATTCTGACAAAAAGAACTGCGGTATTTAATGTGACATAACCGCTGTTGCTTTTATCATGTCAACCTTTGATTGATTTGACTGGAAAAGAAACTGATGCTGAGGTCAGTTTTTGAAATAATGTCCAGTTTCATCAAACTTTCAGTTTCAGTTAATCAGTTTGAGATTGGTGATGTCAATGACTGATCTGTTAAGTGAGCGCACCCAACATAACAAAGATTAATCCCCTTAACGAATCTCTGGCTTAACTGATTTAACTGACTTTGATTATTCCCAACTCAGTTCTTAATTTTGCAAATCTTTCTTTGTCCAAAGGCTTTGTAAAGATTTCTGCCATCTGATCTTCAGTAGGTACATAAAGAACTGTTATATCTTTTTTCTCTGCATGATCTCTTATGATGTGATGACGCACATCAATGTGCTTTGTTCTTGAGTGTAACACTGGATTATCAATGATTGCAATTGCACTTGTGTTGTCACACATTATGGGAATTGTTCCTTCTTCTATCCCATAATCTCTTAATTGATGTCCGATCCATAAAACATGAGCACAACAACTTCCAGCTGCTATATACTCTGCTTCAGCTATTGAAGTTGAAATTGAGTTTTTCTTCTTGCTAAACCATGACACAAGTCTATTTCCTAGTAACTGACATGTGCCTGATGTGCTTTTTCTGTCCACTTTGCATCCAGCATAATCTGAGTCTGAATAAAAGATCAGCTTGAATTCTCCTTCTTTTGAATACCATATTCCAACTCCATCTGTGTCTTTCAGATATTTCAACATCATTTTCACAACTATGAGATGACTTTCCTTTGGTTTGGATTGAAATCTTGCACATACACCGAAAGTAAAAGATATGTCTGGCCTGCTTGCTGTAAGATAGAGTAAGCTTCCAATAATCCTTCTCTAGAGTGTTTGATCAACATCTTTGCCTTCTTTGTCTTTATCTAGTCTGATGTTGGTCCCTATTGGTGTAGAAATTCCAGCAGATTTTTCCATACCAAACTTTTTGATAAGCTCTCTTGTATACTTCGTTTGGTGAATGAAAATTCCATCATCTAACTGTTTAACTTGTAAACCAAGGAAGTAATTTAATTCTCCCATCATGCTCATCTGAAATTTGCTTTTCATCAAACTTGAAAATTTGTCACAAAGCTGTTCATTTTTTGATCCGAAAAAGATATCATCAACATAAATTTGAACAAGTAGAGTATCTTCTCCATTCTTCATTCTGAATAAGGTTTTGTCGATTGTTCCTTTGATAAATCCATTATCCACCAGAAACTGAGATAGTGTTTCGTACCAAGATCTTGGTGCTTGTTTAAGTCCGTAAAGAGCTTTCCTTAGCTTGAAAACTTTATCTGCTTGATCTTTGATTTCGAATCCAGGTGGTTGTTGAACGTATACTTCTTCTTCAAGAATTCCATTCAGAAATGCGCTTTTAACATCCATCTGATAAACTTTGAATTTCTTATGAGCTGCAAAGGCAAGAAATAATCTGATTGCCTCTAATCTTGCAACTTGTGCATAGGTTTCATCAAAGTCTATGCCTTCAGCTTGTGAGTATCCTTTAGCTACAAGTCTTGCTTTGTTTCTTATGATATTCCCATCTTCATCAAGTTTATTTCTGAACACCCATTTGGTTCCAATAATATTGACATGAATTGGTCTATCTACCAATTCCCATACTTGATTTCTCTCGAATTCATTGAGTTCTTCTTGCATGGGTAATATCCAGTCTGGATCTTTCAAGGCTTCTTCAATTTCTTTAGGTTCTGATTGAGATAGAAAACACGCAATCATCGCATCTAATTGATGTCTACTTCGAACGCCAGTTTGAGTATCACCAATTACTTGTTCTTCAGGGTGATCTCTCATCCATTGATATGTGGTTGTTTGTATCAAAGGATTTATATCTTGTTTGACTGGTTCTTCAAGAATTGGTTCTTGAATTTCTTCAGTTGGATCAGTAACATGTTCAGGTGTGGTTTGATGAGTAGTTGGAAACTGAGACTGATCTTGATCTAAACATTCTAAAATTTGTAGTCTTCCAATGTCAACTGAAACTGGTTCTGGCATGATTGGTAACTGAGACTGAGAAACTGATTCTTGTCGGTCTTCAGTTGCCTCACTAGGGAAGTTTGGTTCATCAAATACCACATGTATTGATTCTTCATGCTTGAGTGTTCTTTTATTTAGTACCTTAAAGGCTTTGCTGACACTTGAATATCCTAGGAAAATTCCTTCATCAGCATTGGGCTGAAAAACATGAAGTTAAACTTTTCCATTATTGTGTATGAAACATTTGCTTCCAAAAGCATGAAAGTATGAAACATTTGGTTTTCTTCCATTCCAAATTTCATAAGGAGTCTTCTCATGTCTTTTGTTCATGAGAGCTTTGTTCTGTGTGTAACAAGCTATGTTGACTGCTTCTACCCAATATCTTTCAGGTAGTTTAGCTTCACAGATCATAGTCCTCCCAGCTTCTTTGAGCGTTCTATTTCTACTTTCAGCTACACCATTCTGTTGAGGTGTTCCTGTGGCAGCAAGTTGGTGTAAGAAACCATTTTATTCACAATATTCAATAATCACACTGTTGAGGAATTCAGTTCCTTTATCTGATCTTATCTTCACAATTGAAACTCCTTTCTGATTCTGAAGTCTCTTGAGTTGTTCTGTGAGTCTTTGCTTGGTTTCACTTTTCTTGGTTAGAAAGTTTACCCAAGTGTATCTTGAAAAAGAATCTACTACGACCAATGTGTACTTCTTTCCACTGATACTTATTGGTGTAATAGGTCCAAATAAATCCATGTGTAGCAATTCTAGATGTCTGGTTGTTGAATGCTGAGATTTGGTCTTGAAACTTGCTTTAGTTTTCTTTCCTTGTTGACACGCATCACATAAGCTGTCCTTCTTATATGATATTTCTGGTAGTCCAATGACTAATTGTTTCTTAACAAGTGTGTTGATGTCATCAAAATTAAGGTGACTCAGTTTCTTGTGCCATAGCCAACTGATTTCTGATTTTGTGTGCACAAGCAAACAGGTTTCAGCAACGGCTGTTGTCCAATCTACAACATACATATTTTCTTTTCTTCTTCCGGCTAGAACAACTTGATAAGCTGATTCGCTGACGACAACGCAGAATTCTTTGTCGAAAGTAACTTTGTATCCCATATCACAAAATTGACTGGTGCTGAGTAGACTGTAGTTTAGTCCTTTCTAATAAGATACATTCTTGATTGTATGTCCATTCCTGATTAAGGTGCCGTAACCTCTGGTGTATCCAGGTTTGTCTTTGCTTCCAAAATTAACCTTTGGTCCATCATTTGCAAAAAAATTACTGAGACAGTCTTTACTCTTTGTCATGTGTCTAGAGCAACCACTGTCAAAGTACTATATATCCTGCAATAAAAATTAGAAGTTTTTAGGTACCCAATTCAGTTTGGGTCCATGGGGGTCAGTTGTCAGTACAACTCTGGGAATGTATCCTTTTGGGATTCTTCGGATATTGTTGCACTTGTTTTCATTTATGTAAGCCACACTCCCATAGTATCTATGTTTGTACTGTGTCTTATTTATATGATTTCTCAAGTCTTTTGACTGAAACTTATTTCCATGTTGCTTTCCATTATTAAAGCTAGAATAATAACCGTCATTCCTTTTGTACCGAGGTCTGAACTGACCTTGGTACTGGAACTTTTTCTGAGAACTGAAATTAGTCCTCTGCTGAGTCTTGTACTGAAACCTTTGATAGGTTTTCCGTCTGGAATGATTGATATTATCAAATTTAGCAATAGATGCAGTAAAATTCCAATCATCATCAGTGGGATATAGTCTCCCTTTCCCCCTGAATGTGTGAATCCTTGAATGATTGACATTCTTGGATTTACTTTGACTGTAATTTTTCTGGTTTTTGTGGACGTGGTAGTTGATTTCCCAGTTCGGTTTTCTTGAGATACAGCTGATTTGCCATTTGGTTTCCCTTTGTTGGTAAATTTGGTTGTTTTCTTTGAAAACTGATTTGTCCTATGTGATACTGGCTTTACTGGTTCAACAATTTTCTCAGTTGGTGGAAGTTTCTCAGCTACAAACTTAATACAAGTTTTGGTACTCGGTTGGACAGCTTTGTTGATTCCATCCTTTGAAGATTGCTGTGTATCAAATCCTAAACCAGTATTGTCTCCATATGGTTTTCCAGATTTGAATCCGGTAATCGAACTTGATTGAGTGAATGATTCAGTTGCTTCTGTTGATATATTAGGCTGATGCTGAATCTTTTCATTATCAGTTCTAGTCAGTTTCAACACTTTTAATTCAGACTTCAATAATTTAACTTCAAGAATTAGACTTTCCTTCTCAGCTTTAATTGATTCATAACCAGCTTGAATAGTTACTAGCTGATTCGTCAATTCATCAAGTGTTTCTTCTAATTCTTGGTTTTTTGGATTGGAGTCAGCGGTTGAAGAACATGCATTTTGCATGGAAATCTGAGCTGAGGAATATTTAGAGTTAGATTCGCATACCTCATTTGCATCTTCCATATGTGCCATTAAAGCTGTGTCATCTGACAGTCTTTCAGTACCAGCTTCATAATCTGATTCATCTCCAGCAAGGAGTGCTCTTCTTCCAACTCTTCTTGGTGGCGTCTTCTTGGTTAGTTCTAGACATTCAGCTTTATAATGTCCAGGTTTCTTGCAGTTGAAACAGAGATATTCATCGTGTTTTCTTTTCTCAGGAGTCCTTTTGATAAACTTCTGAGTGACTGGATGTCCACTCTTCATTCTTCGAATTCTGTTCATCATTAGAGCCATTTGCTCTTCCATTTCATGCAATTCATGAAGATTGCTAGATGAGTTTTCTTGAATGTCATTCGATGCTGCTGCAAGTGCTGTGGTTTTTTGTTCTTCCAGAGCTTTGATTATTTCAGCTGTACTTGTAAAATCTTCACTGAATTCATAAGCTTTCAGATATGAGAAGATTTGAATGTGTCCTCCATGTCAAGTCTTCTAGATTCTTCCATAGCAGTGACCTTCATCTTCCAGCACATTGGCAATGCCTTCAAGATCTTGTGTTGATAATTTTCTTAAAGTATTCAATCTTGAGTAGATCTAGTTCATCCATGATAGCACTAAATCTTGTTTCCATCTGGTCAATAGTTTCTCTAGATTTCATCTTGAAATTTTCAAACTTTTGTTTTGCAACAGAGATCTTATTTTCCTTGATTGAATCTGTTCCTTCACAAACAAGCTGTAGTTTGTCCCACATTTCCTTGGCAGTTGTGCATTCTTTCACCTTTAAGTACATGTTTCTATCAAGAGTTTTAAGAATAAAGTCCATAGCAACATTGTTGAGATTGTTTCGCTTGCGATCATCACTGGTCCACTCGGATTTAGGCATTGGAACTCGAATTTGTCTCTCGCCTTCAGTTTGCATGTGAGTAATCGGAATTGGTCCATCAGGGAGTACATCCATCATTTCATCATGAGTGGCTGCTAGAAAGGCCTGCATACGACGTTCATATTCGTCAAATCTGTCCATGTTGCACATAAGCATCTGCCTTGCATATTGATTGTTCTCCATAGTGAGTGAGTGAAAATTGATTGTTAATCAACTAGAAACTGAGCTTTCAAATGAGAACAACTAGAGGAGACATAGAGCAGTTGATATCTTATCAAAGAAACACCGCTCCGATACCAATTGTTGGTCCCTTGGAAAGGCTAACACAAGTTTAGAGAGGGGGGGATGTGAATAAACTTGCCCCTAAAACTGGATTTAAACCAAATTAAGGTTCAGTTAAACTTGTGTGGAGTTAAGCTGACTAAGCTGAGTTTAAGTCAAACTGACTTAAGCTTAAAACTGAGTCATCCGGGAGCGGATAAAGTTCCAGCCTTTTTCTTGATCTTGTTATTCTCTGTGAAAACTGAGTGTAGTAAACTGAATCCTGATGAATGTCAGTTTTGTGAACTGTGAGATGTATAACAATCAATTATCAAAATGTTGTAAGTATATGTTGAATAAATAAGTAAGTGCGTTAAATAAATAAGACAAGTGTTATAGAGGTTCCAGGTGGTGTAATCCTGTCACTCCTCTCTTCCCCTGTGGTGCGGAGGAAAATTCCACTATAACTTCTTGAAGTGAACTGTTACAAAAAGTGCTAAACAATAGTCCTTGGCTAATCCCTAGCTTCACTATCTAAACAGTTGTAGAACATGTAGAATTGCTGTTCTTCAATTGCTTGAACACTGATCCTTGGAGGGTTGAATTGCCTCTTCACCAGCTTCAATCACAAAAACAGTCTACCCGACTGCTTGTCACAACTGTCCTTGGCGAAACCTTCCTGGTTTGCTTCACAGTCTAAAAACTTTGCTGTAGAATCAAAGTTGGGTTGAGAATCAATAAATTGATTCTTGTTTGTGGTTCTTCAAAGTGTATGATTCTTGATAAAATCTGCGTAGCTTGAACACTTGAAGAATTTCTAGATATGATATTGTTATAGCACTGAGATGATATTAATTCGAATAAGATGACTAATGCACAAACTTGCTTGATAATGCTTGTTAATTCGTTATCTTTATCTTGGGTGCAAAGCCTCATATTTATTGTGTGAGGTCCAACGTTCATCTGACTTCAATTCGAATTGTATCAACGTCTCTTTTGTAACGGCTATATCTTCTGACTGTTCTGCAGTGTCAGTAACTCATCCAATGAATTTTCTTTCTTTATAACGTTCAACTGTACTATCAGTTTGTTGGATTGTTGACTTGTAAAACTGAGTTTCCTTATCAGTTTTATACTGAGTTTATTGTTTGTCAGTTTCCTTACTGACTTGGAGCGTTAACTGAGATTTTACTCTTTTTCAAATATCAGTACTCCAGTTTTCATCTGATTATAATTGACTTAATCAGAGTACACTATGACTCATTATCATCTAGGAATTTATTGTCCTTATGATTCTTAGGTCTTCATACAAGATCCATAAAGTCAGTTCAGGTCACCACAATCTTGCATGACATCTAACTTTACAATGTCGACTTGGTCTTCATAACTGAGTTTGAACCCTCAGTTTTCAATCTTCAATAACTGAGTCTGTGACCCTCAGTTCTTCAGTCTTCTTAGATAAGCCAACCGAGTCTGTAACTCTCAGCGAACTTACCTTCTTCAGTTTGATGCTGGTGTATTCTGAGTCAGTTTCTATTTTAGTGATTTCCAGTTTTCTAGATGACTCCCAGTTTTTCAGTTTTACGACACACTAATTATTACCGTGCTTGTCTGATGTAACTTATACAAATATCAGACTCTAGTAAAACTTATACATTCAGTTATAGACATCTTTTAGCTTTTCACTATAACAGCTGGCTTCAGCACTTCATCAATGGGGTTAAGATAATACTTTAAACAAATAAGATGAATTATCATCAAAACATAAATTTTATTTCCAAAAATTTTATTTTCTCCTATATAAACCACCCTTACCTCCACTTCTTCCATCACAAAAAATCATTTCCTCTATTCTTCTTTTTCTTCTACACCATACGGCCACCATCACCACCACTACAACACCATCATAACTTAGCCACTACTCCACCCAAACCACCATTTCCACAACCCAAACCATACCTTTTCCCAAGATTGCTACTGTCAAAATTTCGATATCTGCAAATTTGTATCATTTCCATTTCTAAGGAGTTGCAGAAAATCCCTAGAAATCTAGAAACCAGAAAAACCGATTCTCAAGAAGCAGCGAGACATCCTCTCATAGCAGCAGGAATATTTTTTCAGTAGATACAGAGTTCAGTTCATCAAATTGAATGGCTGGAACATGCAATCCAATTCCGAGATGCAGAGAAGCACAACAGAGGCTTCAAGGTTATGTTATGCCAACTATAAATGGTATCGACCAGTTCACCTCTTTTGCTATTGATGAGTCGATTCAGACTCATTGGAATAACATACCGGTTGCTAAGGAAAGAGGCGTCGACCTCAATGATTGTGGTGACATCGTACCATGTATGCTTTAGTTTCATGGCATAGCGGATATGGCTCTCATTCTAGCCACTTTTAATGCCACCATTGTTCCTGAGTTCTATGCCTACGTAGCGGCCAAACCTAAATCTCATGTTGCTATTGTTTGAGGGGTCCGTATTGATTCTCTATTGAGAGTATGAGTGCCCACTATAGCTTAGAAAATGCCCCACTACATGATGAGGAGTTCACTGCTGCCACGAGAGAGCACGATTTGGAGCGTTTGATGCTTATTGCTAAATATTATGATGTGCAGTGGGATTTCGGAGCCAATATTTTCCCATCTACCTTTTACTCAAATGAGCTGGCATAGGACCCTCGTATGCTACACAAATTTGTCATTACTTATCTTATGCCCAATGCTCACGCGGACACCGTGACTTGTCCGCAGGCTGAGCTCATATACTATCTTGATATCGAGAGCGACATGAGCATCGGTTTGTTGATACATAGACGGATTCGCTAGGTCGATTTGTTGATACATAGACGGATTTTACTGTATGGCTACCTGATAGATGCATTGGCCACAACAATTGAGTGTCCAGTCTTGGCCATAGATGAGAGAGTCGAGCCACTGTGTATCCTTGACAGTATAGCAGTCTAGAGGACGGGAAAGAGGAGAAGACGGGTTGCGATACCGGCACAAGGACGTGCTAGACCTCAGTATGAATTTAAAGCTGAGGTGACTAGGGAGTTAGCCGAGATGAGAGGAATGCTGACACATATGATGCCGCATCTCCACATTCCTCTTTATGCCCCACCACCACGAGCCCCTAGGGGTGCTCCATCCTCTTCGGGGGCTAGTCCTTCTTCAGCAGCACCACCTCTTGTTCACGCTGAATACGAGGCTTAGATTATGATTAGTCCCTAGTTCTAGTTTTTTTAATGTTTTTTTATTTCCTATTGTTTTTTTTCTTTTCTTTTTACGACTTTCAATAAACGACTTTTCTTTTCAATAAAGTATTTTATGGCTTAAATTGTTTGAATTTTTAATATCATTTTCTTACTGCCATTCTATATTTTATTAATATGTCACATCTACTTTGCCCGAGTTTTGTATGTCAGAATTCTATAGCAGATATTCACAAACTTTTCATGACATTGAGCCCAAGACATGTTCGAGGAGAATTCATTTTCGTCGCTCCTCATTTATAACAATCTAAGTTCCTTTTCGTTATTAATATTTTCATCATTGGGGACAATGCTTTGATTATGTGGGGGGTAGAAACGTCACTTAGCAATTGACTCTGAATTTCATCTAATTTCGTCGAGTTGTCATGAGTCTTGTTGATGCATTTATCACCACTTAGACCTTTTGAAAATAATTAATTACATCTGTGTTTCATGATCAAAATAAAAGTTATGTCACTCTGAAGTAGTAGTATTAACCGCATTTTCTTTTTTATGGGCCAACCTTCTTAAGCACGTATAACTCACTTCTTAAGTGTGTAGATAGATGGCACATTATTCAATTTAGTATGATAGAATGAGCATGTGTTATGTTACCATTGCATTCAAATTTTGAGCACACAATCTGAGTGAGAAGTATTTGGATAAGATGAAAAGTTATATTAGTCCGGGAATCGATATTTGTTGGTGGATATACTTTAACCAATTGTTGTAAGATGATGGTAGCAACAATGAGGCCACAAAAGGTAGAACGGGACAAAACGGATTTGAGAGTGAGAGAAAAAAAGTGAGAAATCTGCCAAGTGAAGCCGATGGAGCGTAAAATGCATGGCTATTGCAGAGAAAAAAAGAAGAAAGAAAATAATAAAATAATAAAGATAGCGAGGGAAGTGAACTCGTAGCAAAAAGGGCGCGACCCTCACCTAAAAAAAGAAACAAACGAGGATAATGATTAAAACTCGGTCCTCAAGTCCGCTCGACCCAAGTAAGGTTTCATTTGTTTGCCTGAGTCTGAAGGCAAGAGGAGCGAGTGTGCACATTGATAAGTAAAGGTTGTGGGGTCGCTATAACATCATTCACTCTTGAATGCACTATCACAAATGATCTATCACATGACGCGTTGATGTATTGGTAAGTGATGATTAATGAGGAACTTATGGATTTGTGCATGATATATGTTTTGCCTGAAGTCCTTGTTGGTATAATGTGATTCGGTCTGCGTCACGGTTGTTTGGAGAGTTCTGGAACACACACATCAGTTCATGAATTGAAATGTGTTTAATGCACCGCTTATGGATATTAGTTCGCATGAGGCTTATCTCAGCTTATGACATATAGTTGTATGTTAGTCCGGAGTTGAGTTTATTTTGCCTTTTTGTTCAGGACGATCAAAAGCTAAGTGGGGGTAGTTGATCAGACTAAAAATAGTACTATAAATCATACCCTTAGTTGCCTTGAATCATACTCAATTGATTAGTGATTGATGAAATATTATACGAATACGTATAAATTGCCTAATACCGGTTCCTAGGTTGGCAATTCTGCATCTTTACATTTTTCCTGATATTTGGTACAGTTTCATCTTGTTTTATTTGATTTTCAGGAAAACCATAATACGGACTAAAAGAGTTGGATCTGGATTAAAGAAAGAAACATTGGGCAAAAGTCAGGAGAAGTCAATACGAAGTCTGATGGACCAAAAAAGAGAAAAAAGACTCGGAGCTGCAAGAACCCTAGCCACAGCCACAACAACTTGGAGGGCACGAACAGCAGAGAGCCATGAGTTGTATTAAGTCGGTTAGGGTTAGCTAGCTAAGTCGGTTTTAGAGCTCTATGTAAAGCTGTACGATTACATTGTATACAACAACTCTAGATATATAAATACTTTTTACTAGATATATAAAAAAATGCATTCTTTGCGTTTAATTTTATGTTCGATGCTTGGTTATCTTCTGCAATCCATCAACTAGCTTGAGTTGATTAAGCTAGGTAGGCATTGATAGAGGTATGAAGCTTTGAACGTTCTTTCGTATTTTAATTATGGTAGATTTAGTTAGATTAACATGTTGTAATTGATCTGCATGTCTAAGCAAATCGTAATTAACTAGAGTAATCAGAACAGAACGATGTAGATTTTAGAACTAGGAACCACCGCCGCCGGTCCTGCGACGGTCTACATCACAACCACGACACCCTAGGTCCCCCTAATCTAAAGATTCGGCGTCAGCTATATTGATCGACAGATTTAATTAACAGCAGGTTAGATCTGGCCAATCTACTTATTGAATTCATAAATTAACATGAAGGACTTGCAATGTGAGGTGTTAGTTTGGAAGAAGTCTGATCAATCCCTAGGAACGTGCTAGTCAATCCATAATAGCTTCTTAGGGAGGTTCTTGATTTGCATCGGCAATCACTAATACTTCTCGCGTATGAGTTAATACAACCAACGAAGGAGGTTAACTACACATAGGCGTCTACTGTCCTTTCAATGGAATTAGATAAGATTAGGAGAATGCACCCGTAGCTAAAACTGAATTATAAAACGTTCTTGTTAGTCTAGGTGATTACGAGGAAAAGTAGATGTTGGAAATAAAATTTATGTTTTGATGATGATTCATCACTTATTAAGTTATTATCTTTAGACCCCATTGATGAAGTGTCATAACTAGCTGTTATAGTGCAAAGCAAAAAGATGTCTATGAATCAATGTATAAGATTTAATAGAGTCTGATATTTGTATAAATTAATCAGACTAGCACTGTAATAGTTCTAGGATTAGAACTGAGAAATTGAGTATCTAACTTAATGAAACTGACATAAGAGCAAATCAACAGAAACTGAAGAAGGTAAGTTCGCTGAGGGACACAGACTCGGTTGGCTTATCTAAAAACTAAAGGCTGAGGGATCATACTCAGTTATTGAAGACTGAAGAACTGAGGGTTCAAACTCAGTTTATGAAGACTAAAGTCGAGACTGTGAAGTTAGCCTTCAGGAAAGATTGTGATGACCTGAACTGACTTATGGATCTTGTATAAAGGTCTAAGAATCGTAAGGACAATGATATCTTAGAAGATCTATTAAGATTGGTGTACTTTGATTTAGTCAATTATAATCAATGAAGAATGGAGTACTGAGATTTGGAAGAAGAGTAAAAACTCAGTTAATGCTCTTAAAAACTGGAAACTGACTACGTCATGTTTGAATTAGTTTTTAACTGAAATTAAGAACAACTGAAGATAAGATACCGAAGATAATTCTCACCATTGTATGATAAGCAATCTTTTTGGACAAACAGAAATGTCAGAAATGACACTGACACACTAAAGAAAAGCAGGACCACTAACGGCTATATGGATTCAAATTCAAATGATCTAACCGTTAGAAAACCCCTATAAATAGATCACTTCTACCACAAGTAGAGATGCAGAATTCAAAGATATAATCAAATCAAGAAAGTTCATACAAAGGGGGAAAACAAATCAAAAGAATTCCTGCTAAGCACTTAAATGCAAGATCAAGAAATTTCTTCAAGTGTTCATAAGCATTTAAAAGAAACATTAAGATCAATCATTTGAAGAAAACAGAGCTGTACATGACTTACATATCTAGAAGAGAAAGCTCAAATCACAAGTTGAATCATAGTTATTGATTCAAGTCTCAACTTTGATTTTGTCAAAGGTTTTAGACTGTGAAACACCAAGAAGGTGTGAAGGACAGTTGAGCTGCAGTCAGGAAGACTATGTTTGTGATGAGCTGGGGAAGAGGCAATTCAACCCTCTAAGGACCAGTGTAGCAAGCTTAGTTCAAACAACAATTCTACCTATTGAAGACTGAAGCTGGAAGATTGTGAAGCTAGGGAATAGTGAAGGACAATCAAGTGTCTAGAATTTACTTTGTGTCTTGTAACTGTAAACCTCAAGAACATAGTGGATTTGACCTCCGCATCACAGGAGAAGAGATGACTGACAGGATTACACCACTTTGAATCTCTATAATTCTTGTCTAGTTACCTTACGCATTTACTTACTGCATTATAGTTATATTCATCTAGCTCACATACTCAGCAAACACCAGAAACTGAGTCAACACATTAACTGATAATTCATATTTTACAAAGGCTTAATTTATTCCGCTTCCGGTTAACTCAGTTAAGGATAACCAGTTTTGATTTATACTCAGCAAAGTTAGCTTAACTCCGCACAAGTTTTAGGGGAACTAAATATGGTTTAAGATTCAGTTTTCAGTTAGGTTTTCGGCGACAAGTTTATTCACCACCCTCTAAACTTGTGTTAGCCTTTTCTAAGTGACCAACAATTGGTATCGGAGCAGTGCTTCTGTTCCGAAGAGATCCATAGCTGAATCTCTACATCAGTTCGTTTACTCGAAACAACTGGGTATCGGTTGTTTCATTGACCAACCTAAGCTGATTCTCTAAATCAAAATGATTTCTTAAGATTTTAAAGTTTTTCACAACTACATCATGGATACACAACATCACTTTAAAAATTTGGTAAACTGTTCATTTTTATGATTTGATGAATACAAATGTAAATTGTAGGCTCTGGTGGCTAATACTCAAGAAAAACTAATTGAAACTTTCATTGAAGATCCATCCTTCATGAAGTCTGAAGAAAATGATGAGACTCTACCCATAAGCTTTGGAGGAAATAAATATAGTGAGAATGATGAAGAAATTATACTATTTGGAACTAGTCGGATGAACAACTCTGCCGAATCAAGCAAAGGAAAGCATATATTGGAATATGAAGTAGATGAAACTGAAAACTTATCAGTCAAACATTATGAGGAAAGTACTTCCACTTTTAACACTCATATTGCCATGAACAATCATAGAAATGAAGATTTCAATGAAACCTTGGACATACTAATAAAGGAATTAGAGGTAATTCAAAAGAATTATGAGAATGTCAAAAAGGAAAAAGATCTATTGAAAGCTGAAGTTCTAAGATTGAATGCTGAGATCAAACTTATCAAGGCTAATAATAGAACTAAAGAAATTTGCAAAACTGATGAACTAGGTAATAAACATCACAAAATCATCAGTTGATCCAATTCCTAACGTTCAGTTCAATCCTTGAAAACCATTTGGATACATAACTGGTTTAGGGTTTGACAGTCAGCAAAATTCTAAGATCAGACGAAGTACAGTTGCACCTATGTTTGTAGCAGCACAAAAGTCAAAAACTCATAAAACTGACAATATTAATATAACTGATAATTACTCAGCCCTCGAATTAAAACTGACAAAACTGTAAAATTAGTCAGTGGTGAAAAGCAAACTGAAAGAATTTACAGAAAGAATCAGAGAACT
The DNA here is from genome assembly GCA_024500145.1 of Gentiana dahurica var. dahurica. Classification (NCBI taxonomy): domain Eukaryota; kingdom Viridiplantae; phylum Streptophyta; class Magnoliopsida; order Gentianales; family Gentianaceae; genus Gentiana; species Gentiana dahurica. The sequence goes on from CM044900.1 coordinate 53,256,505, forward strand.
CAAAGAGACAAAACTGATCAGAAATCATTCAAAAGAACATTCAAGTCATATCCATCTAAGAATGAAAATCATTCATGGAATAATAGATTCACGGGGAAATAAAGACTCTTTCCTACTGATGAAGACTGGAATGCACCTGTAATCTCTAAAAGATCATACCAGTTTCAAAAAACGAATGAGCAAAAGACTGTTAGATCAAAACAACAAATGTCTGGGAAAACTGACTACTCAACTGAAAAATCGAGAGAGGTATAAGCATAAAATTGATAAGACTTACAAAAACATTAAAACTAATAAAAAAGGACCCAAACAGGTATGGGTACCAAAAATCTCTCATTCTGTTTTGCAGGAAAAGATCAACAGCTGAAAACTGAGAAGTTGCGATTCTTAAAACTGAGTTGTACTCACAACTGAGTTTTTTAATTTACAACAATTTCTGGATAACAACAAAACTGGATATGGACAGCTGGAGATACACTGCATCTACCGTATTTACTGATACAAGCTACAGATGACAGAATAGATGTGACCTACTTTAATCTCAACCGTCCATCTTTCCCACTCATCACCCTTTTCGCAATCTCAACGATTCTTTGATAAGACGTTTTAAATCCCGTTTAGATCTATCAACCACTTTTTCTACAACTTATAAATACGATTGTATTTTTCCCATTAATTCTTTACATTAAGCTTTTAACCTAATCATCCTTTGAAGTTCTTTCTCTCAAAAATCTCAACCCTCCTCAATTTTCTGAATATAATGGCCTTCATCCGAGTTGAACTTGAAATGATCATTTCACTTGATCAATTCATTTCTAAATACACTTAGCAGACCCTAGCCAAGGAAATCACAACAAAAATTCGAGAAATCAAGGGTTTGGAGCAAGTGTTCAACATTAATCTGCAAAGTGTTTGTCTGGATAGCATCACAGATTTCTATGAATTTGGAAAGACATCCACAGATTTCTATGAATTTGGAGAAGATGTTCGCACCCTCACTACCACTGTTAATGGAAAGGAAATTCGAGTCATTGAGGATCCAATTGCAGATATTTGGCTTTGACAAATCTGGAGGCTCAACAGCTGTCAAATTAAGCAAAGAACATAAAGAAAAATTATGGAAAATTATCACTGTAAATCTGGATTCCCCAGTATTGCAGACTGGAAGCAGAAGCCTACTCAAACCTGAATTTAATTTTCTTACCAAAATTTTGGAAAATTGCATGATTGGAAACGTAGAAAACTTTAGCAATTTGTCCGGCACCAAACTAGATCTATTGTACGTTATTTGGTTCAAAGAAGATTTAAACTGGCTAAGGTACATTCCGGATCAACTAATGGCACAATCTTTCGATGTACCCAAGAAGAAGATAGATGTGAAGAAAGGAAAATTTTATCACAAGAAGAATCTTTCAATTTTAGTTCAAAGGATTCTTGACCACTTTAAAATTGCAAAGAATAAGGAAACTGCAATTGTACACGGGAAATTTGCAATCATAGAGGAAAAATCTGGAAAACGGAAAGCGGAGGGTTCTGAAATCGAACCTCAAAAGAAGAGCAGAAGATCAAAGAAACCTCGATCTGGCACATAGGCTCTTGAACAAGTTGATGAACTAATAAAAAGGAAGAGGAAGCTGGAAGCTTCAATACAAGAAAAGATTACTGAAACTACAAAGAAGGTTTTGGAGCCTTCTCCAACAAAATCTGCTACTTTAGTTGCTGAAAGCTCAGCAAAGATATTGAGAACTGAAGAACCCTGTTGGACATATTTTAAGTTTTAATTATGAGTGCCAGACTAGCTGTTATAGAGCAAAGGCAAAAAGATGTCTAGATCAAATGTATAGGTTTATTATAGTTTGTTTTCCGTTTAGGTTTGATCAAACAAGCATTGTAATTAGGTCAGCTGATTGTATCAACACACCTGTCTAGGTCAGTAAGGAAACTAGGTCAGTAGACTAGTTAGGAACCTACTGAAGACTGAAGGCTGAGGGTTCAAACTCAGTTATTGAAGGCTAAGGGATCAAACTTAGTATTTAAAGTCAAGGATATGGAATCAGAATTTAGGGAAGTATGTGACGACCTAAACTGATTACATAAACCTTATGTACAAGGTCTAAGTTCCATATGTTAGGTGGTGATTGGAACTTAGTTACGTTCAAATTGGTGTACTCTGACTTCACAGTAAAAAGTTAGATGAAAAGACAGCTGACTTAAAACAACTGTCTGACATGAACATCAGCAGACCAATATACATAGGTATCTGTTGGGTATAAATCTCGATTTAATCAAAGGTTACATTGGAAGATTACAAGGATAAGGATGGATTACAAGCCTTGATAGTGTCAACAAATCAATGGTCAAGATTAAAGGGACGTTGGAAAGATTCAGAGATTAACCAATGGACACAAGTCAAAGGGTGGACAGACTGAAAACTGACAAAACGCAAACTGACAGTGTCAGTCCTATGAAGAGAGACAGAAAGCAAGTCAAGATGGAGACAAATCTGAAATGGCTATGTTTGAATTTCCAAAATAAGTCATAGGATTCTCACCTATAAATAGAAGACTCCTGATTCGGATACAAGTGATGAAAAAAATCTACTCAAAGCTATCAAGTTTTTGATCAAGAAAATCACCCTGCTGACTTACACAGAACTTTAATAGACTGATCAAGAAATTTCTTCAAGTGTAATCTGCTATCAAGTTTACATCAAGTATACACACTTGAAGACCCCAAGTTGCTGATCATTTCATCCTGATCAAGCTGCTGAAAGCTGAATCACTTACTTGATTCAAACATTCTTTTACAAGCAACCTGCTGAAGACATAGAAGCACTAGGAGTCAAGAACTGTTGTTTGTGGTGGAGCTGGTGAAGAGGCAATCCTACCCTTCAAGGACCAGTGGAATACTTTGGAGCAGCAATCTTACCTTTTTCAAATATTCAGTTTGGGAAGCCATAGTCAATGGTGAAGGACATACAGCTTAGAGATTTTTGTAACTGCAACCTCAAAGATCTCTATTGAATTTCCTCCAACATCACATGAGAAGAGTGGACTAACAGGATTACACCACCTGGAACCACTATAAAATTTTCCTACTTACTTTCTGCATTTAGTATACTGGTCACATCAACTTCTTGAAAGTAGCAACTGAATCACACACTTACACTACTGAGAATCAAATACTTAGTATCATATTTAAACAACAAGTATTAAGGCTTAATTTGAATATATTCCGCTGCAACAAATTCAGTAAAATCAACAGTCAACAGACTACTGAACAGTCAGCAGGCTACTGACCTTGCTGAGTTTGTTAACTATAAAAGTTTTAAGTGTTAAGTTTATTCACCCCCCTCTAAACTTAACCAAAGCCTTTTCAAGGGACCGACAATTGGTATCAGAGCAGTGATTTTGTTCTAATGTAATCCTACTTGTTATGCTTGTGAAAATACTTTGAAAACTTTTTCAAGTTTATAATTTTCAATGATTTGCATCATGGATAACAACCAGTATGCTAGAACTATGTTAATGTGTTCCGTAGACCGTTTTGATGAGTATAAATGTCGTATGCAGGCTTATCTAGCTTCAACACATGATGAGATGATGGATGTGCTGACTGAAGGACCACTGGAGATCACTAAGGCCATAACTGTAGGCAGTGAAACTCAGTATGTTCCAAAGCCAAAAAGAGAGTGGGGTGCTGAAGATAGAAAAAGAGCAAACCTCAACAATATTGCTATTGATATCATATACAGAACCTTGGATAGCAATATGTACATGAAATTAAAGGATTGCTAGACTGCAAAGGAACTTTGGGATAAGTTGCAACTAAACTGTGAAGGCACTGATGCTATCAAGAAAAACAAGGTCAGTGTAGCCAAAAAGAAGTTCCAAGATTTCAAGATGAAATCAAATTAAACCATTGAGCAAATGGAGTCAAGATTCAGTGGAATCATGGATGAACTCACCCTACTGAATGTGATCTATACAAAAGAAGGGATGAATACAAGAGTCTTAGAAGCCCTACCTGCAAAAGAGGTTTGGGAGATGAAGGTTACTGCCATAGAAGAATCTAGGAGTCTACATGAAGAAGACACCTTCAAGCTATTTTCAGATCTCAAAGCACATGAATTTAGTAAGAAACTTATTCCTGAGACTGATAAAGAAGAACCAAAGACTACTCATTGGCTGCTGCATATAAAGAAGAATCATCAGGTGGTCAAGATGATCTACTTGATGAGATGCAAGAGCAAATTGCCCTACTGAGCAAGAAAATCAGAATGATGAAAACAGGAAGGGGTTCTCCAAGGAATTTAACAAAGAAATCAAGTGAAAAAAAGAAGGAAGAATCCAAGAAAGATAATGATTATTTGTGTTTTCATTGCAAGAAACCAGGACACTTCAAACCTGACTGTCCTGATCTAAAACAGAAAAAGGAACCCGATTATCTGTGATTTAACTGCAAGAAGCCTGGACTTTTCAGACCTGATTTTCCAGACCTACTGAAGAACAAGAACCAACAAAGAAGACCTGGCTAGAAAGCAATGGTTGCTGATGATGAATCAGGATATGATGCTGAATCAGAAAAAGGAAATGAATATGATGATACTGCTCTTGTTGCTGATATGGATGATTATGCTTTAATGGCAAACATAGAAGAGACTGAGGAGGTATACAATTTTGTATCAATGAATACTCCTACTGAAAGTGATGGTGAATCAACTTGTGGTGCAAATCCAAGAAATTCTGACAATGAAGAAACTTTGGATGCCATCCTTAATCAACTAAGGAAAATACAATCTGGTTATGAGATTGTGAAGGCTGAAATAGAAGTTCTTCAAAACAGAAGTTGAAAGATTAAAAGTTGAATTAAGAACTCTCAAAGGAAAGGAAAAAGATTTTGATCAAAATCAGCATAAGTCTGCTATACATTCAGTAGCTGCTGAATCTGCTGAACAATCTTGTTCCACAACTGCATTCAAATCTGGAAAGCCTTATGGTGATAGAACATGCCTTGGATTTGGAACTCAACAATCTAATAAGAGTGGATCCAGTAAGGTTACTAAACCTAGTACCAGAATTGGTCTTAAGTCTGTGCCTGCACAAGACCCAACTCCCAAAAAGGTTACTGAGGCAGTAAAACCTACTGAGAAGACCTCAAAGAAGCAAAATCAAAAGTCAAAAAGGTCAACCATACCTAACAAAAAGGGTAAATCCAAAAGTTGGACTGCTGGACCATCTAGACCTGCTTATAGCAGACCTGTTGCTAAGTCTGCTGGAGCATGAAAGGGCAAAAATCAGAAATATTCCAAGGATAAGAATCCTAAACCTAAAAATGTCAATCATTCTAGGGATAATTATCTCAGGGGTAAAGGTAGATTGTTCCCTACTGATGATGATTGGAATATTCCTGCCCCTACTATTAGATACAATAGAAGTAACCATAATGCTAAGGTAAAACCTCAGCAATGGAATCAACAGAGGACTTATTCAAGACCTCTGCAGGGACCTCAGCAGACTCCATATTATAGGGCTGCTTCTAACAGACAGCAAACCTATGGTTATGCTAGTGCTGCTAATAATAGAAATCACTTCAAACAACATTATGTACGAAAGGGCCATAAAGCATATGTGAAACCTACACAACCAAATGTTAGATCTTATGGAAATGTAGGGTACATATATGAACAAAAGTGCAATGCTTTTCAAAGAAGACCTTACGGAAATTTGCCAAGGGTCATGCTTAGCACAGACCACTATGGACCCAAACAGTTTTGGTTACCTAAAATACATTAAATTTTTTTGTAGGGTGTCTAGTACTTTGACAGTGGATGTTCTAGAAATATGACAAAGAATAAGCACTATTTGACAAATTATATGTCAAAGGATGGTCCAAGAGTAAATTTTGGCAACAAGAATACACCTAGATCCACAAGAGGATATGGTACACTTGTGAGGAATGTATTAACAATCAGAAATGTTGCATTTGTGGAAGGACTGTACTACAATCTACTGAGCACTGGACAGTTTTGTGACATGGGTTACAAGGTCACTTTTGACAAAGGCTACTGTGTTGTCATTATTGAAAGAGGTGAACAAGTTGTGTTGGCTGGTAGAAGACAACAAAATATGTATGTTGTGGATTGGTCTACCGCTGTTCCAGAAACATGCTTAATTGTGCATACTAAGTCAAAACTGAATTGGTTGTGGCATAAGAAGTTTAATCATCTTAACTTTGATGATATTAATCAATTGGTAGATGTTGGTAATTGGCTTGCCTGAGATCACATTAAAAAAGGATGCAATATGTGATGAATGTCAGCAAGGTAAACAAATCAAGTCAAGCTTCAAGTCAAAGACTAAGAAATCAACAAAAAGAGTTTTGGAGCTAATGCACATGGATCTATTTAGACCAGTAACACCAACAAGTGTAACAGGGAAGAAGTATACTCTGGTAGTTGTGGATGATTATTCAAGATACACTTGGGTAGTATTCATGAACAAGAAAAGTGAAACACTTCAAAAGATGCCTGAACTTTTAAAGAGGTTGCAAAATGAGAAAAGTTTGACAGTAGTGAAGATCAGATCAGACAAAGGAACTGAGTTTCTCAATAAATTCATAAGAGAATATTGTGATCAAAATGGTGTGCTACATCAGTTAGTTGCTGCTGGTACACCTCAGCAATATGGGGTCGCTGAGATAAGAAACAGGACCTTGAAAGAAGCAGGAAGGACTATGATTTGTGAAGCATTATTGACTGAAAGATATTGGGCTGAAGCTACTAATAAATCATGCTATACACAAAATAAGACCTCAGTGAACAAGAAGCTGCTGCAGACACCTTATGAGATATGGAATGGGAGAAAACCAAATATATCTTATTTGCATCCATTTGGAAGCAAGTGTTTTATTTTAAACCATAAGGAGCAATTGATGACCTTCCAACCAAAATCAAATGAAGGAATCTTTTTGGGATATTCTTCTGTCAGCAAGGCTTTCAGGGTACTGAATAAAAGAACTATGAAACATGAAGAATCAATACATGTTGTATTTGATGAACCAAAGATCACAGGGATTGAAGATGAATTTCAGAACCTACTGAAAATCTCCAAGTCACTAATCTAGAATGTGTTGATCTTTTGGAAAGGATAAATGACTTAAAAGTTTCTGACTCTGCCCCTGCTGAAGAACCTGCTGGTAACACTACTGATGCAACAACTGAAGCAGTTCAAGGATCTACTGAACCCCATACTAAAGTGACAACAAACCCTACTGAAGATGAGGTTCTTGAGAATCAAACAAACCAAAATCCACAATGGTTAAGGGATCACCCTGCTGAGCAAGTTATTTGCAACATACATGAAGGTGTAAGGACTATAAGACAATTAGAAGCAATGTTTACTTGTTTTCTATCTCAAATGGAGCCTAAAGTTGTTGAAGAAGCAATATCTGATCTAGATTGGATAATTGGTATGCAAGAAGAATTGAATGAATTTGAAAGAAATCAAGTTTGGACACTAGTGGAAAGGCCTACTCATGCAAATGTAATTGGAACTAAATGGGTATACAGAAACAAATTGGATGAATCCGGTACCATTGTCAGGAATAAGGCCAGACTAGTGGCAAAAGGCTATTCTCAAGCTGAAGGAATAGATTTTGATGAGACATATGCCCAGTTGCAAGATTGGAAGCTATAAGATTATTTTTGGCATATGCTGCTTACAAAAACTTCAAAGTGTACCAGATGGATGTCAAGAGTGAATTTTTGAATGGCATTCTAGCGGAGGAAGTTTATGTTCAGCAACCTCCTAGTTTTGAAGTTAAAGATCAAGAAGATAAAGTGTTCAACAAATCCCTTTATGGTTTAAAACAAGCACCAAGAGCATGGTATGAAAATCTATCTCAATTCTTGGTGGACAATGGTTTTACCAAAGGTACCATTGAAAAGACTCTTTTCATAATCAATGAAGGGGACATCACCCTGCTGGTACAGATTTATGTTGATGACATAATTTTTAGTTCTAAAAATGAATTGAAATGTGAAAAGTTTGCTAATCTCATGAAAAGCAAGTTCCAAATGAGTATGATGGGAGATATCAACTACTTCTTGGGATTATAAGTCAAACAAATGAATTATGGAATCTTCATTCATCAAACTAAGTATACGAAGGAGCTACTGAAAATGTTTGGCATGGAAAATAGCACTAAGGTATCAACTCCTATGAGTACTAACATCAGATTGGACGAAGATAAAGAAGGCAAAGATGTTGATCATACTTTATACAGAAGGATGATAGGCAGTCTGTTGTACCTCACTGCCAGCAGACCTGATAGATCCTTTGCTGTAGGTGTTTGTGAAAGATTTCAATCAAAACCTAAGAAAAGTCACCTAGCTGCTGTCAAAAGGATTCTCAAGTATCTAAAAGAGACTTTGGGAGTAGGGATATGGTATTCAAAAGATGGAAGCTTCAAGGTTATATCCTACTCAGACTCTGATTATGCTGGATGCAAGATTGATAGAAAAAGCACCACAGGAACCAGTCAGCTGATGGGAAATAGACTGGTTTCCTGGTTCAGTAAGAAACAGAATTCAATATCAACTTCCACTGCTAAAGCTGAATATATTGCTACTGGAAGTTGCTGTGCACAAATACTATGGTTAAGACAAAAGTTAAGGTATTATAGAATTGAAGAAAGAGAAATTCCTATAATGTGTTACAACACATGTGCAATAGTAATCACTAAAAATCCTGTATTCCACTCAAGAACCAAGCACATTGATGTGAGACATCATTTTATAAGAGATCATGTTGAAAAGAAAGATGTGATGGTTCTTTACATCCCTACTAAAGATCAACTTGCTGATATATTTACCAAACAATTGGATAGTGAAAGATTTGCTAAGTTAATAACCAAACTTGGCAACATAAAAGTTGATTGATACTTTAATGATCAGTAGTGTACTGGAATTCACCAAGGGGATTAGTCCTTGCTATGTTGGGTGAGCTCACTTAGGAGACTAGTCATTGGTATCAACAATTCCATGTACTAAAATAAGTTTGGACAATTGAGCAAATGAAGTTGCCAAGGGTATTGGTCTTTGTCATGTTGGGTAAGCTCACTTGACAGATCAGTCATTGGTATTAAACTTCATCTTGTATTATCAGTTGGACAAAACAAGGGTATAAGAAGATCAGCAGACTAACCCTCTCAATAGGCTGCTGAGCTATCTTCTTCAGCAGGCTGCTGATCCAAGTCTACTGAAGATCAGGCCTACTGAGTTATACGTTACAAGACAGTCAAACTTAAATGAAAGTCAACAGTAATTGGATATTATTCTTATCTTTATAACTGCGGTTACAATATCCAACAGTTACAACTCTTTATAGGATCAGTTAGTGGGACACATGGCAACATCAAATTTATTCCAACTTTAATAGTGGTTAAATGCTACAGTACATGTACAGTACTTTCCTGACAGTTACTACCCACTTTATTTCCGTATATATACAGACATATACTCAGACATTACATACAAGCTCTCAGCTCATTTTTCTCTGAATATACACCGTGTGAACATAGATTTACAAAGCTTTCTCTTCATCTTTCTTAAATCTCTAATGGCGGATAAAGGTGATGTTCACATTAGAACGAGCCAAAGTGTTTAAGGGTTCGTTGGTGATGCTAACAAGACTGAGCTTGATATCAATATTGGTAGAAGAATCAGAAGATATGAAGGATTAGGGGATGTGTTGGAAATAAAATTTATGTTCTGATGATGATTCATCACTTAGTTTATTAATTGTTCTTAACCCCATTGACCAAGTGTCATAACTAGCTGTAATAGTGCAGAGCAAAAAGAAGTCTAGATACCAATGTATAGGATTTATTAAAGTCTGATATTTGTATAAGTTAAATCAGACAAGCACTTTAATTGTTCTTGACCAGAACTGAGAAAAGAAGAAACTGACTCTACAAGAAACTGACAATAGAGCACACCAATAGAAGATTGAAGAAGATAAGTTCGCTGAGAGTTACAGACTCGGTTGGATTATCTAGAAGATTGAAGAACTGAGGGACACAGACTCAGTTATAGAAGATTGAAGAACTGAGGGACACAGACTCAGTTATTGAAGAATGAAGAACTGAGGGCTCAAACTCAGTTATGAAGATTACAAGTCGAGACTGTAAAGTTGGACTTCAGGCAAGATTGTGGTGACCCAAACTGACTTTATGGATCTTGTATGAAGACCTAAGAATCATAAGGACAATGAATTCTTAGACGATAAATGTATCATGGTGTATTCTGATTAAGACTATTATAATCAGATGAAAACTGGAGTACTGATATTTGAAGAAGAAAAAATTTCAGTTAATGCTCCAAGTCAGTAAAGAAACTGACAATTAATAAAACTGATAAAGAAACTCAGTTTTACAAGATAGTCATCCAACAAACTGAAAGTACAATCGAACGTTGTAAAGAAAGAAATTTCATTGGATGAGTTACTGACACAGCAGGAACAGTCATAAAATAGAGCCGTTACAAAGCAGGATGAATATTGAATGAACCCCTATAAATAGATTACATCTACAACATCAAAGGAAATGCAGGGCATATGATAACAAGCAAGAAAATTAAAAGGAATCCATCTAGTCAAGAAAGATCAACTTAAGGGGGAAAGCCAAATTCAAAAGAATACCTGCTAAATACTTAATTGCAAGATCCAGAAAATTTCTTCAAAGTGTTCAAACATATTCAGGCAGATTCAAGATCTAACATTTGAAGAAATACAGAGCCGTGCTTAAATTAATTATTCAGAAAAAAAGCTCAAATCACAGTTGAATCATAGTCATTGATTCAAAGTCTCAACTTTGATTTTATCAAAGGTTTAGGCTGTGAAACACCAAGAAGGTGTGAAGGACAGTTGAGTGCAGTCAGGAAGACTGTGTTTGTGATGAGCTGGTGAAGAGGCAATTCTAACCTCCAAGGACCAGTGGTTCAAACAATTGAAGATCAGCAATCCTACCTGTTCTACAAAGTGTTTAGATAGTGAAGCTAGGGATTAGCCAAGGACTAGCAGCTTAGGACTTTTTGTAACTGGGCCATCTCAAAGAAGTTCTAGTGGAATTTTCCTCCGCATCACAGGGCAAGAGAGGATGTACAGGATTACACCACCTGGAACCTCTATAATTCTTGTCTATTTACTTTATGCATTCATTTATTTCCTTATAGTGGTTTTCATATCGAAATTATAGTTTCAAGTTGTTAAGGCTAATTTTATATCCGCTGCCAGTTAACGAGACTAAATATAAGTCAGTAATAACTTATATTCAGTTAAGCTAAATGAACTCCGCACAAGTTAAAGGGACATGAACAAAACTGAAGATCAGTTTAAGTTTCAGAGAAACTCAGTTCCTGGACTTTTCCAGCTCAGGATTAGTTTTTGGTGACAAGTTTATTCACCCCCCCTCTAAACGTGTGTTAGCCTTTCCAAGGGACCATCAATTGGTATCGGTGCGAGTTCTTCCTTTTGGAGGAGATCCGAATTATTACTAATCAAAAGGATCACTGTGCATCAGTTATTTCCAAACAACCAACTGTTGAAAACCCTTATTGTACTTCATTACAATGGAAACATCTAGAATTAGAAATTGGCTAAATAACCCCCTGACTGACTACTTGCAGAATGTTGTCTATGATTTCCAAGATCAAGTATTTGAAAGATTCAGTACTACAAGCTCTCACACAAATCCAGGACCTCATTTCAGTTATGATGAAGACATTGAGTTTAATGCGAATATTGATGATGAATCCAGAGGATTTCCATCCTTAAGTGATCTTTCAGAAGAAGCAGAAAGAGAATTAATACGGGTGGCTGACTCTATAGAAGAAAAGTTAAACAGAGATCCATCCAGTATAAAAGTCACAGATATTGATGAGACCCTACCTACAAGCCATGGAGGAGAAAGTGATGAAGAAATCATATTGCTAGGAGCTACACATGCAAATGCTATTGATAAAGGGAAACAAGTTCTGATCAGTGATGATTCCTCAACATCAGGAGGTAAGTGCATCTACATCTAAATCTCACACTATCCTGAACAATCAAAGAAATGAAGATTTCAATGAAACCTTGGACATACTCATAAAGCAATTAGAGATAATTTAAAAGAATTATGAGAATGTCAAAAAGGAGAAAAAGTTATTGAAAACTGAAATTTCAAGATTGAACGCTGAAATTAACCTAATCAAGACTAATAATGGAACCAAAGTGATTGGACCAACTGATAAACCAACAAATGTTGTAAACATCAGTGAATAATCAGTTGATCCAATCTCCAAAGTTCAATTCAAACCAGGAAAACCATTTGGAGATAGATCTGGTTTAGGGTTTGATAATCAGTATAATTCTAAGTTAAGACCAAGATCAGTTGCAATAAAATTTGTGACTACTCAACCGTCAAAAACTTAGAAAACTGATAAAGTTATTTGAACTGATAGACACACAACACAGCCAAATGCACAAGCTGCTAAAACTGAAAAATCTGTTAGTAAAATTCACCAGCCAGCAGATTTTACAGAAAAACTCAGAAGGCTGAAAACAGTAAAACTGATCCAATGTCAGTAAGAAAAATCTTCAATTCATATCCATCTAAGGATAAAGATCATTCAAGGATCAAAGGAAAGGAAGATTATTTCCCACAGATGAAGATTGGAATAGACAATCACATCAGTTTCACAAACAAAACAAATTTAAAACTGTTATGACAAAACAGGAAAAGTTTGTGAAAACTGACTTCACACAGTCAAAACATCAAGAAAGGTACAAAGTTGTATCATCACGAGCTAACCAGTTAGGACCCAAAAAGATATGGGTACCAAAAATTTCTCACTTTGTTTTGCAGGAGAAACACAATCAGCTGAGAACTGAAAAATATAATTCACAAAACTGAGTTTTTTTCACAACTAAGTTTTTGAATTCAGCATGAGGACAAAACTGAGAATATACAGCTGTTAACACACCGTACCTTCTTTATCCACTTTTATCTAGCTACGGTTATCAAGAAAAGAAGTGGTCCTTCTCAATCTAAACCGTTCATAATTTCCACACATCAACTTTTTTGCAATCTCAACACATTTATGACAGGACGTTTTAAGTCCCACTCAATTCTTAACTACCCCCACTCCAAATTATAAATATCCAGAATTTTCTTTTATATAAATTCCTTACGCTTGAATTCTGAATCTACTCTCTAAATTTCAAATTTTCAAATCTTCAATCAAATCCAGAAAAATGACCTTCACTTGTGTTGAACCCAGAATGATCGTTTCTCTTGATCAATATATTGCAAAGTATGTTGATCAAACTCTAGTTAATTCTATTGCGACGAAAATTCGAAAAATTAAAGGATTGGAAGCTGTCTTCAACATCGATCTAGAAAGTGTTTGTTAAGAAAGCATCGGAGACTTCTATCAATTTGGAAGAACAATTGTGGAAGGAGAAGACACACAAACCTTCATCACCACTGTCAGTAATAAGGAAATCAAAGTCACTGAAGAGTTAATTGCAGAAATCTTTGGGTTTGACAAATCCGGAGGAACAGCAGCCATTAAGTTGACTAAAGAACAGAAAGAGAAGTTATGGAAAGACATAGCAATTAATGGTGAATCTACTATCTTACAGACAGGGAGCACAAGCCTACTCAAGCCAAAATTTAATTTTCTTTCGAAGTTGCTAGCAAATTGCATAATTGGGAATGCTGGAAACTTCAGCAATTTATCTGGAGCAAAACTAGATTTGCTTTACATAATCTGGTTTGAAAAGGATTTCAATTGGGCAAGGTATCTATTTGATCAATTGATAGCACAATCAATTGATGTACCCAAAAAGAAGACCGACGTGAAGAAAGGAAGATTTTATCACAAGAAAACTCTAGCATTATTAGTCCAAAGGATACTCGATCACTTTGGAGTTGCTAAGAGAAAAGAAACACCTGTTGCTGATGGAAAGATTGATATTAAGGAAGAAAAGACAAGGAAAAGGAAAGCCGAGAAAACTGAGACTGAACTCAAAAAGAAGATGATGACGGTTAAAATATACCTATTTATGTCATCAATTATAACCTTAAATCGGAGTTAATTATATATATTTCATATTAAATCACTTGTTTATATGTATTATTTAATGTTAAGTGATTATTAATATGATTTTTGGTATTTAGCCGTTTTTATTATTAAAGGCCAATTTATTTGTGCGATAAATGCTTATTTTGCAGATCATGATAAATCGGGAGGATAAATGTCATTCAATCAGTGAATCTCAAGATAATAAGGAAGAAAATCGGAGCATTAATCAAGAGACAAATCAGATCAGCGTAGAAGAGTGCAGTGGGGAACAAGTTAACGAGAAAACACGATTAACACGTGCTGAGAGAGGCTCGGTCGACCGAGCCACTTCATTCGGTCGACCGAGGCATGTGGTTCGGCCACCCGAAGCTATCCAGACCAAAAACGCGTGCATATCTTCTAGATCCATCTTATGTCGGCAAAATCCTCTATATAAGCAGCATCTACGAAATTGAGAACACACACCACTACAACACAGAACAATTTCTACAATTTGAGTTTTTAAGTTTTAGTTTTCTTTTCTTTTCTTTATGTTCGTTCATTGTGGATTCATTGGATTCTCCGGTTGGGGAGCGCATTAAAGAGTGGGAGTCACTCTCGTCTTCGTGGGTATGACTATTCAATTATGCAATCTTTATTCGTAGATCTGATGTATTTTATTATGGAGTAGTTTTTCTTGTATTGATTGCGTGATGTAGATTAATTTACGAACCCATGTGTTTAGGTTAGAAACGTTAAGAAGTAATCATGATTTGTACCAACACAGAACTGTGTTCGGTCGACCGAGACATATCATTCGGTCGCCCGAGTGCTGTCGTTCGGTTGACTGAGCGTGGTAATGTGTAGGGCAATATTATGATCGGCTTCGACTACGTCAGATTCTCTGAATTGGAATTAAAACAGGTAATTAAACCTGATCAACTTAATTATTTGTCATCATAATTTAACATGAAACCCAAAAAGTGATTGTTACTTAGGATATAGATTGAATCGGCATCTAAGAAGTACGCCTTACCCTAGGAATGTTGCTTAGATGAGGTTACGGTTTATACCGGCATCCCTAGTTTCGTAATTGTGTCAGAAGTTATATGAGATGGAGGCATTAAAAGGCGAAGTCACGTAATGGAGGCACGATGATTTAGAGGGCCTAACCGGAGCTAAATCTACCTTAGGGGATGACTCCCGTAGTCATAATAATTAATCCTTAACGTTTGTTTTATCTCGTTATCATCCTAATTCACATGGGGGAGTTATAATCTACTAGCATAATCAATACCATTTGTTTAGATAATATCAACCGTATTATCCGTGTTTTAGTAGTCTTTAGTCTGTCTTTGTGGTCTTTTGTGTCTTGTGGTTGTCACTATTTTATTTACTGCGTTTAGTTGGTCGTAGACCGCCCTTTCAATTTAGTTCTAACAGGATAAAGTTGTGTTTTATTTGTGCCGAGTCTCTGTGGGATCGACCTCGACTCTATCTAGCTATACTACAATTGAACCTAGTTCTCTTGCTAGTGTGTTAGTAGGCATCGAGTTAATAATTTAACTTGACCTCCATCAAGTTTTTGGCGCCGTTCCCAGGGACTCGAGTCATTAAATTAAGATATAGCTTATTTTGTTAGAACTGGATTCGTGAATATTCTGTGAATAAGAGTGTATATTAAACAGTGTCGTAAAAAAAAAAGAGCGTTCGGTCGACCGAACCACAGCTCTCGGTCGACCGAGAATTTATTTTCTTTTCTGTTTCTGTTCTGTATTAGTTTTATGATATTCAGCTTCTATTTTATTTACGTTTTCTTTTCACAAACTTATTATGAGTCTGTTTTAGTTAGTTAAAGGCCTAGCCTTTACTAGTGATTAATTGTTTTATTGTTGTTTATTATTTTATAGTACGCTACTCGGAAATCGAAGGAACCGCTTGAGCCTTATAATCCTGAAATAGAGAAATTTGCGAGAAGGAATAGGAAGTTAGCTAGGGAACTGGCTAAACAAGGAGAAGAGGATCCAAATCTTGAGGAGAGCGAGCAAGAAGTGGAAGAAGGACATACAACCGATCATTCTGAACATTCCGAATCTGAAACAGAAATGGAAGGCAATCCAGTTAATTCAAACCAGGTACCTAATCCTGTTATTAATCCTGTTATCAATAATGCCAATAATGTGAATGCAAATGCTAATAATGAGAACCAAGCCCTAGTTCAAGGAGCGAGGCGCACTTTGCAAAGTTATGCAACCCCCACTATTGAGCAATTCATTCCCGCTATCGTAGCAACGCATGATGCTGCGGAAGTCTATCACCCTAGGCCTAATGTAATTCAAATGGTGACCAACTATTCTACTTTTCCTGGAATTCAGAACGATGATCCTGGTGTTCACGTGATGAATTTCTTGGAAATCGTTAGCACAGTGAAACCAGAATTAATCCCGGAGGGGAACATTCGTCTTAAGCTTTTCCCTTTCACTCTGAAAGATAAAGCCTAGCAATGGCTTCTCTCTTTAGAGGCTGGATCTATCACTACTTGGGAACAATTGTTGCAAAAATTCATGAATAAGTATTTTCCCTTGGGAAAAACCTTTAAGTTACGCCAAGACATCCTAGGATTTAAGCAACAACCTGGGGAGAGTTTTGATCAAGCTTGGGAGCGTTTCAAGGAAGCTATGAGGAAGTGTCCTCATCATGAAATTTCTCTTTGGCTTTTAATGCAAACTTTTTACCATGGGTTGAGAGAGACTGAGAAAATTAGAGTAGACGCCTCCAACAATGGAGAGTTTGTTCTTTTATCTCCTGAGGAGGCCCAAGGGAAGATGGAGAAAATATCGATGAATAGCCAATAGGGATGCATTGACATAGCTACTGTGAAGATGGCCGCTAACATATTTGATGATAGTGCATCTACCAAAATCTTAGAACAACTTTCTGTTATCAACAATAAGGTAGATGGGATGCAAGAGAGGATGACAAGAGTAGAGAAAGGGGCTGGAATCGAGGTAGCACCTCAAAGTGATTATGCTGGTACTGAAGAAGCCAATTATATCGGGGGAGGGTACAGGCATAATCATAACCATCCTGGATTCCGATATAGTGACATTAATGCAGGAGAAAGGCCTAAACCGCCTACCACCTATGTACCACAGCAAACTAAAACTTTTGGTTGTGAAGCTGCGATACAAAAACTGAGTAATGTCGTCACTGACAATATGGGACAACTTTCAAAATCTATGGGTGATTTAGCCACTAACTTTAGCCAATATTGTCAGAAGACCGATGCTAAGGCGACCAATCAAGAAGCTCTAGTCCAAAACCTCATGCACCAGATAGGACAACTAGCTGAGCAAGTCTCAACTAGACCTCCTGGAGGGTTGCCAAGCAACACTGAGAAGAACCCTAAGGATTTGAATGCGATCATGACAAGGAGTGGAAAATAAGTAACTCCACCATCCCTGCAAGAGAAAGAGAAAATCACAAAGAATAAGGATGGTGAGCCAAGAAATGAGACTAATACTTCCGAGTCTTTGCCTAAGCAAAGAACGTATAAAGAACCTGCTGGCCCTTGATTTGAACTTTACAATAACAAGTATCCAATTTTCACTGATGTTGATCCTTCAACTCTACCTTATCCTCCACCAAAGCCGAAGCCTAAGTTTGATAATAAGAGGTATAAGAAGTTCGTGGATATGTTTAGTAAGTTACAAATCAATATACCCCTAGTTGAAGCACTAGCTGAAATGCCTGAGTACGCCAAGTTTTTAAAAGACGCCATCTCAACTAAAAGGAAACTTCTAGATTTAGAGACCATATGCCTTAATGAGGAGTGCTCAGCCATTCTTCAACATAAGTTACCCCCAAAATGCAAAGATCCGGGAAGCTTTCTCATTCCCTGACCATAGGTAACGTATGTTTAAACAAAGCTTTGTGTGATCTAGGAGCTAGCGTGAACCTGATGCCACTATCTATTTTTCGGAAGCTAGGCATGAAAGATCTTAAGAAGACCTCAATCACATTGCAATTAGCTGACCGTTCTGTCAAGGAACCATGTGGAGTGGTTGAGGATGTGCTAGTAAGAGTTGAAAAGTTTGTATTCCCTGTCGACTTTGTGGTATTAGATATGGAAGCTAACTACGAAGTGCCCTTCATATTAGGAAGACCTTTCATGGCCACTAGTAGAACGCTAATTGATGTTTACAAAGGGGAGTTAGTGTTAAGAGTGAATGAAGGGAGAGTTGCATTCAATGTCTTCGACACTATGAACCAACCTGATGATGGAGAGGATGCATGTTTCATGTTAGATTCCATTGATAGGATCGTTCAAGAATTTCATCAACATGAAAGTATAAAGGATTTCTTGGATGCTGTCTTAGAAGAAGAAGATGAAGTCAAGTACGTGAGTAGTGAGGAGGAGAAGATGATATGGCCAGGATGTAGTAGCGGGACCCCAAGGCCTGTAGAGGAAGTAAGTGCTGCGGAGATTGAAAGATTCTATCGTAGACCAACGTGGCATAAGTACTTCGAACTCAAACTCACTGGTCAAAAGTTGAAGACCTCTTTGGAAGAACCTCCCACAAATTTGACATTAAAACCTCTTCCTGCGAATTTGAAGTATGTATTTCTTCAAGATGAGACTTTGCCGCTAATTATATCTTCTTCCTTGACGGACTTACAAGAGGAGAAACTAATGAGAGTTCTGAGAGAGTACCGTGGAGCATTTGGATGGACCATAGCTGACGTTAAGGGCATTAGTCCTAACGTATGTATGCACAAGATCTCCGTGGACCCTGAAAAGAAAGCGGTTGCACAACCACAGAGGCGTTTAACCCCACAATTAAAGGAAGTTGTTAGGGATGAGGTTATAAAAATGCTAGAAATGGGAATTATATTTCCAATTGCTTATAGCGAATGGGTAAGCCCTATCCATGTAGTTCCCAAAAAAGGAGGATTGACGGTGCAAGCCAATGAGTTGAATGAGTTAATTCCTGTGAGGCTAATCACCGGTCATCGAGTATGCATAGACTTTAGGAAACTAAATGATGCGACTTGTAAGGACCATTTTCCTCTTCCCTTCATCGATCTAATGCTCGATAGACTGAGCGAGCATGCTTTCTATTGTTTTCTTGACGGGTATTCGGGATACTATCAAATCCACATCTCGCCCGAAGATCGTGAGAAAACAACGTTTACATGCCCATATGGGACATTTGCGTATAATCGAATGCCATTTGGATTGTGTAGCGCCCCCGTGACATTTCAAAGATGTATGATGTCATTATTTGCAGATATGGTGGAAGACTTCTTGGAAATCTTTATGAATGATTTCTCCGTGTTTGGAGACGATTTCGATTCATGTCTCACACATCTAGCACGAGTGTTGAAGGGATGTGAGGAGACGAATCTTGTGCTTAACTGGGAGAAATCTCATTTGATGGTTACAGAAGGTATAGTACTAGGCCACCGTATATCAAAGAATGGTATAGAGGTGGATAGAGCCAAAGTTGAGGTGATCAAGAAACTACCTCCACCTACTAATCTTAAAACTTTGCGAGGTTTTTTAGGCCACGCCGGATTTTATCGTAGGTTTATCAAGGACTTTTCCCTAATCTCTAGACCTCTTACCGAATTATTGGCCAAGGATGTGCCATTCGTGTTTTCTAATGAGTGCATAAATGCTTTCAACGAAATAAAAAGTAGACTGATTACTGCACCCGTTCTGGTCGCACCGGATTGGGATCTTCCGTTTGAACTGATGTGTGATGCAAGTGATACTGCTGTTGGCGCCGCTTTGGGTCAGAGAAAAGATAAGATTTTTAGGCCTATTTATTATGCAAGCCGGACTTTGAATGCTGCCCAAAGAAATTACACCACAACGGAGAAGGAACTTTTGGCCGTTATCTTTGCTTTTGACAAGTTTAGATCTTACTTAGTGGGATCTAAAGTCACTGTGTGGACTGACCATGCGGCTCTTAAGTATCTCCTCGCAAAGCAAGATTCAAAGCCTAGATTGTTGAGATGGATTCTACTCCTGCAAGAATTTGACGTAGAAATCCGAGATAAGAAAGGAAGTGAGAACGTGGTGGCCGATCATCTATCGCGCTTACAATTAGAGGATGGTGAGGAATTACCTGAGATAGGAGAATCTTTTCCTGATGAACAACTTTTCTCCATCACCACCATCGGGAGACATGATGATTGTGTTGCAGTTTCTTCGCGAATAGAGGTTGTGAAGGAGAAGAAGCAACCATGGTTTAGTTTGTTTGTTAATTATCTATCCGGAAAGTACCTACCACCAAATCTCACCGTCCAAGAAAGGAAAAAATTCTTTAAAGATCTTAGACACTATTATTGGGATGAGCCTTATTTGTTTAAGCTAGGATCTGATAATGTTTTTCGAAGGTGTGTGCCAGAGGAAGAGTATAATAATATCCTGAAGCATTGTCATTCTTAAGAAGTTGGAGGACACCACGGGGGAGATAAAACTGCGGCTAAGGTCCTCCAATGCGGTTTTTATTGGCCGACATTGTTTAAGGATGCACACCAATATGCAAAAGCATGTCATGCTTGTCAAATGATAGGAAATATTTCACGGAGGAATGAGATGCCACTTAAGAGCATCTTAGAAGTTGAACTTTTTGACGTTTGGGGAATAGATTTCGTTGAACCCTTCACTTCAGCATTATCTAACCGATATATCTTAGTTGTTGTTGATTATGTATCCAAATGGGTTGAGGCCATTGCTTCCCCTACTAACGATGCTAGGGTTGTGGTTAGATTCTTGAAAAAGAATATTTTTACAAGGTTTGGGACGCCTAGGGCGATTATAAGCGAGAATGGTAGTCATTTTTGTAATAAACCTTTTGAAAGGCTGATGATTAAGTATGGGGTTCGACATAAGCTAGCAACTGCATATCACCCCCAGACTAGTGGACAGGTAGAAGTTACCAATCGAGAGATAAAGCGTTTCCTGGAGAAAACTGTCAATACGACTAGGAAGGATTGGTCGTTACGTTTAGACGACGCTTTATGGGCTTATAGGACTGCATATAAAACCTCGATTGGAATGTCACCGTATAGGATTATTTTTGGAAAGGAATGTCATCTACCTGTGGAACTGGAGCACCGGGCCATGTGGGCAACAAGGATGCTAAATTTTGATGAGACGTTGGCCGGTGAGAAGAGGATGTTAGAATTAACTCGCCTGGAGGAGTTTCGTTTAGAGGCATACGAGAATGCCAAGATTTTCAAGGAGCGCACGAAGAAGTTCCATGACAAAAAGATTCTGGAGAGGACCTTTCAAGAGGGTGATCTGGTTCTCTTGTACAATTCACGCTTAAGACTCTCCCCGGGTAAGTTGAAATCAAGATGGTGTGGCCCATTTCAAGTACAACAAGTCTTTCCTTCTGGAGCGGTGGGCTATTCAATTTTAAAGACGGGTCTAGATTTGTGGTCAATGGACATCGTGTGAAGCATTATCAAGGGCTTCCGCCTGATGCTGAGGAGGAGGTTTTGTACCTCGATGACCCTGTCTATGAATAAACCATCTTGAACTGAGTCGAGCTAGCGACTATAAATTTAGAACTACTACCTATAACTATCTTTTTTGTTTTTCTTTTTAATAAAGTAGCATCCGCCTATCAAGTTTTTTTTTTCGTCTCGCCATATTCCGAGTCTAAGTTCGGAATAAACGAGGTTTTTTCCTTGATAGCCGTCATGTGAGTTTTTATTTAAGTTTAAATCCCTTTTGGTCTTTTCCATGGCAGTATAAAGTAAAGTGGCTTAAACTGTTTTTAGATATCTATATCTAATTACTGCCACATTATTTTATAACTTCCATAGACATGGTATTTGACGATTTCATGGAGCTTCTTTGCTTGTACAGGATGTGTCTGTCTCTCCACGATGTGCCGATGATTACTCCGATATTGTTTCTTTACTTGGGAGACGTTTCCAGAGCTAAGTCTTTCATCTTGAACTCTCATTTATTTTTGTCATTGAGGACAATGTCATGTTTAAGTAGGGGGCAAGGGACTTAGCTATATGTTGAAAATATATGTTGAAAAAGTCAAAGGGAACGAAATACTGAGACAATATTGAGCCAAATTTAAAAAAATTTCATGGATAAATGCCAAGTTGTTTAACTCGTACCCTTAAACTTGTGAAGTTCTTATACTTAGAATTGATAGAAAAGGAACCAAGTTGCGTGAGTACGTGGTCATATTATACTTTTGCGATAAATTGTTAGTAAACTTAAGGATATTCATCCCAACAATTGCAAGTAGTTAGGTATTGTTCAATTACACAACATGTGAATCGCTTAGTACCTCATGAGTTATAATAATTGAAAGAAGTATGTGTACATTGCGTAGATAATTGGTTATGAGGAACTAGTGTCGATATTTGTCGACTGATGTATTCTGATCTTCTAGCCAACAAAAGCGGAGTAATAAGCTTGGGACGTACCTATGTTTTGACAATGCATTAAAACACTGGGCTTGTAGTAACATTACCAAAGTAGCCCCGCGCTTGTGGTAATATTCGATGCTATGCTTAATCTAAGATAGGGGGATACTCTATGAAAAGTTTTCTTCCTTGAGATTAGTAGTATTCGAAAAATATGCAAAATTGAAATTTTTTTTTCGAATTTTTAGAGGCTTTGAGTAGTACTCGGTCTCCAAGTCCAAAAACCCTATAGATACGCTCTTGCTTATTGTTCTAGTGCTTTAACCATTGCGAGGCATAAGAAGTATGAATGCTAATGTTGGTGAATTTTGATATGAAGTCTGCATAAGCTCTAATCTTGCTACATTTATATAAAACCAATGCACATGCACACAATCACTTCGATTCATAGCGAGTAGTGAATAATGCTTATCTTATGAGCATGACTGGTATGAGTTGACTCGGGTTTCTTGTGTAAGTATGAGATGACCAAGGAAAATGTTGTCTTGGGGAATGACTTATTGATGCTTTGTTCGGGACAAAGCAAAGTTTAAGTGGGGGCATTTTGATGACGGTTAAAATATACCTATTTATGTCATCAATTATAACCTTAAATCGGAGTTAAGTATATATATTTCGTATTAAATCACTTGTTTATATGTATTATTTAATGATAAGTGATTATTAATATGATTTTTGGTATTTAGCCGTTTTTATTATTAAAGGCCAATTTATTTGTGCGATAAATGCTCATTTTGCAGATCATGATAAATCGGGAGGATAAATGTCATTCAATCAGTGAATCTCAAGATAATAAGGAAGAAAATCAGAGCATTAATCAAGAGACAAATCAGATCAGCGTAGAAGAATGCAGTGGGGAACAAGTTAACGAGAAAACACGATTAACACGTGCTGAGAGAGGCTCGGTCGACCGAAACATGCGGTTCGGCCACCCGAAGCTATCCAGACAAAAAACGCGTGCATATCTTCTAGATCCATCCTATGTCGGCAAAATCCTCTATATAAGCAGCAACTACGAAATTGAGAACACACACCACTACAACACATAACAATTTCTACAATTTGAGTTTTTAAGTTTTAGTTTTCTTTTCTTTTCTTTATGTTCGTTCATTGTGGATTCATTGGATTCTCCGGTTGGGGAGCGCATTAAAAAGTGGGTGTCACTCTCGTCTTCGAGGGTATGACTATTCAATTATGCAATCTTTATTCGAAGATCTGATGTATTTTATTATGGAGTAGTTTTTCTTGTATTGATTGCGTGATGTAGATTAATTTACGAACCCATGTGTTTAGGTTAGAAACGTTAAGAAGTAATCATGATTTGTACCAACACAGAACTGTGTTCGGTCGACCGAGACATGTCATTCGGTCGGCCGAGTGCTGTCGTTCGGTTGACCGAGCGTGGTAATGTGTAGGGCAATATTATGATCGGCTTCGACTACGTCAGATTCTCTGAATTGGAATTAAAACGGGTAATTAAACCTGATCAACTTAATTATTTGTCATCATAATTTAACATGAAACCCAAAAAGTGATTGTTACTTAGGATATAGATTGAATCGGCATCTAAGAAGTACGCCTTACCCTAGGAATGTTGCTTAGATGAGGTTACGGTTTATACCGGCATCCCTAGTTTCGTAATTGTGTCTGAAGTTATATGAGATGGAGGCATTAAAAGGCGAAGTCACGTAATGGAGGCACGATGATTTAGAGGGCCTAACCGGAGCTAAATCTACCTTAGGGGATGACTCCCGTAGTCATAATCATTAATCCTTAACGTTTGTTTTATCTCGTTATCATCCTAATTCACATGGGGGAGTTATAATCTACTAGCATAATCAATACCATTTGTTTAGATAATATCAACCGTATTATCTGTGTTTTAGAAGTCTTTATTCTGTCTTTGTGGTCTTTTGTGTCTTGTGGCTGTCACTATTTTATTTACTGCGTTTAGTTGGTCGTAGACCGCCCTTTCAATTTAGTTCTAACAGGATAAAGTTGTGTTTTATTTGTGCCAAGTCTCTGTGGGATCGACCTCGACTCTATCTAGCTATACTACAATTGAACCTAGTTCTCTTGCTAGTGTGTTAGTAGGCATCGAGTTAATAATTTAACTTGACCTCCATCAGAAGAAAAGCAGGAAATCCGAACAACCTGCAACTGGAGATGAAGTGTTAGCACAAATTGAAGACTTGAAGAAAAGAAGAAAGCAGTTGGAAGAAACTGGAAAAGGTGTAACTGAGAAATCAATAGAAATGTCATCAACTCAAGAAGCTAGAACTGAAGTTGCTGACAGGTCAACACCAAAAGTGCAAACTGAAGTTAATCTCACCAAATCCATTCCATCTTCGGTAACTGAGGTTTTACTAACTCAAGAAGAAGCTATACAAGGAATGGAAATAATGAAAGAAACTGAAGATATCAACAGAGGGCAGACTGTTGAAACTGACGTGCAGAAAGAAGCTGTAACTCAGGGGGAACAAACCCTGAGAACTGATCCTGATAATGAAGAATCAGATACTGATGAAAGACTGATTGATGAAACAACATTGAACATGCTTATGTTGCTTTCAAAGTCCAAGTCTACTCCTCAAAAATCTATACCCAGCTTGGAACAAGAGGAAACTGCTAAAGAATTCTCAGCTCCTCAAACTGAAGAAAAGGAGGCTGAAGCAATAACAGAATCAACCAAGTTTATTCAATTGGATGAACAAGTTCATGAAGCTGAACCAATTGGACACACAATGAAAGAAGTTCCAATTGTTGAATTGGAACCTGAGCAAAGTGAAATACAAACCGTTGAAGAAGATGCAAGTGAAAAAGTTTTGCAAACTGAGCCGATAATCTCAGCTACTGAGATTGAAAAAGGAACATCAGTTATCCCAGTTACTGCTGAGGGAGAAATCAGCAGAACAAATCTTATGCGAACTGATGATCCCATGCAAATTGAAGTTCCTACTCAAGGAGAAGATCATGAGATCACAAGGGATTCCGAGGACACCCTCACACCATTCAAATCTCCATCTGATCATACAGAACTAATGAAAGCTGATTATGAGCGATTGCAAAGATACAGAACTTGGAAGTTCAGTTCTATAAATAATCAAAGAAGTCAGCATGCAGAAATGGAGATCATTGAGAAATGGGTATTCGATCTATACAACATCACAAGCTTAATGGAAATAATCAATACCGAAGAATTCCTAAATCAAGGGTATGCGTTAATCAGAAACAACTATTGGAAGGAAGCCTTAGCCAGTGGAAGCTCTAAGAAAAATGTTGATGATGATTTTGAGGAAGATCCTGACCTACAAAATGGTATTCTTGCCTCTATACAAGAAAAGGAAACTGTAACAGAACGAAATACTAATGAAAACTCAAGTAGTTCTGGTGGAAGCAGTGGAAGCTCAAGTTCTGAGAACTTATCTGAAACTCACTCGGACAAAGAAGCAGAAGAAGGTTACCAGTCTCCCACTGATAAATCCACACTTGAAATAGCAAGAACATTGGCAGACATACCTGGAGAAGAATCAGATGATGAACTAGAAGCACATTTGTCACCAGCAAAAGTTATTGATTCATCAAGACTGGAGGAAGCTGAGAAACAGTCGGAAGAGAAAAGACAATCAACTGAATTTAGAGAAAAACTGAAGGAAGTCGTTCTCTCACCCCCAAAGCAAGCTAAATTAACAGAGGCTGAGACAAGCAAGTCAAAGGAACAACAAGGAAGAAATTCACAAGATGTTCCTACTCAAGTTGATCTCATTAGATATAATCACAATGAGATACTCAGAATTCAGAAGGATGATAAAAGCTTATTCGGAAAAGTCTTAAAATCCTTAGAAGCCAGCCAAGATGAACGATCCAAACATGAAAAGAAGATGGATACTTTGAATAACAATTGTCAAACCACTCTGCTTGAGATTCGGAAGACAACCACTGAACATGTCACGGAGAAAAATGAAACTCAAGACAGATGGGAAGGCATTCTCAGTAATCTAGTGGACATAATGTTTTTAATGGAACAGGGCTTAAAGGACTCAGTTGTGGCTCAAACCATATTGGCATCAACTCAACAAACATTGAATGCTTACATCAAAAGCCTGATTAATAAAGATGATGTCAATAAGGGGGAAAGTCTGGATATCTTAAAAGTCCCAAATACCACAAGCCCTCACAAATGTTGATGATAAGTTAAGTGAACTGAAGAAAGCAATATGAGATTTTACTGATGATGAGATGAAACTGATTGTTAAGTACTCAGAACCAACTGACAAAAGAGTTTGTCTGGATTCTCATCTCTACAATTTATTCAAGAATTTACCAGAGAGAGAAGGAGTATCAAAAGAAGAATCTTTTGAAACATTTCTACACATGCAGAAGATACTTGTGTACTATTGGAATAAACTGAAGAAATGGGAAGCAGATGGTACCTTAGATAAAGCTTTAGAGAAAGTTGAAAAGGCTGAACCTGAATTTATTCAAACTCTACTGAGAACAGCCACCAATGAAAGACTAAGGACATCAGTCTTCACATTTGCAGCTCTATTCAAAAGTAAATTTTTCAAGAAAAACAATTTATCTTAGTCATGGAACATTTGGGCAAGCATTCATGGAATTGAACATTCAGCCACAAATGAAGAAAGGAGAATTGTTGCAGTGAACTATGATAATCAACCAGGACAATAAATTTAGTTGTTTTACTTATGTTGTATTCTAACCTTGTAACTCAGCTATCAAATAAAGTTTCAGTTTCTCAGTTCATGGAGTTGCTTATTATGTTTTGTCTTTTATCTTTTTGCATTGCTTTTAAGGAGGGTATTGACATCATCAAAAAGGGGGAAATTGTTGGAAATATTATTTATGTTTTGATGATGATTCATCACTTAGTTTATTAATTGTTCTTAACCCCATTGATGAAGTGTCATAACTAGCTGTTATAGTGCAGAGCAAAAAGAAGTCTAGATACCAATGTATAGGATTTATTAAAGTCTGATATTTGTATAAGTTAAATCAGACAAGCACTGTAATTGTTCTTGACCAGAACTGAGAAATGAAGAAACTGACTCTACAAGAAACTGACAATAGAGCACACCAACAGAAGATTGAAGAAGATAAGTTTGCTGAGAGTTACAGACTCGGTTGGCTTATCTAGAAGATTGAAGAACTGAGGGACACAGACTCAGTTATAGAAGATTGAAGAACTGAGGGACACAGACTCAGTTATTGAAGAATGAAGAACTGAGGGCTCAAACTCAGTTATGAAGATTACAAGTCGAGACTGTAAAGTTGGACTTCAGGCAAGATTGTGGTGACCTGAACTGACTTTATGGATCTTGTATGAAGACGTAAGAATCATAAGGAAAATGATTTCTCAGAAGATAAATTGATCATGGTGTACTCTGATTAAGACTATTATAATCAGATGAAAACTGGAGTACTGATATTTGAAGAAGAATAAAATCTCAGTTAATTCTCCAAGTCAGCAAAGAAACTGACAATTAATAAAACTGATAAAGAAACTCAGTTTTACAAGATAGTCATCCAACAAACTGAAAATACAATCGAACGTTGTAAAGAAAGAAATTTCATTGGATGAGTTACTGACACTGCAGGAATAGTCAGAAAATAGAGCCGTTACAAAGCAGGATGAATATTGAATGAACCCCTATAAATAGATTACATCTACAACATCAAAGGAAATGCGGGGCATATGATAACAAGAAAGAAAATTAAAAGGAATCCATCTAGTCAAGAAAGATCAAATTATGGGGGAAATCCAAATTCAAAAGAATACCTGCTAAATACTAAATTGCAAGATCAAGAAAATTTCTTCAAAGTGTTCAAACATATTCAGGCAGATTCAAGATCTAACATTTGAAGAAATACAGAGCCGTGCTTAAATTAATTATCCAGAAGAAAAGCTCAAATCACAGTTGAATCATAGTCATTGATTCAAAGTCTCAACTTTGATTTTATCAAAGGTTTAGACTGTGAAACACCAAGAAGGTGTGAAGGATAGTTGAGTGCAGTCAGGAAGACTGTGTTTGTGATGAGCTGGTGAAGAGGCAATTCTACCCTCCAAGGACCAGTGGTTCAAACAATTGAAGAGCAGCAATCCAACCTGTTCTACAAAGTGTTTAGATAGTGTAGCTAGGGATTAGCCAAGGACTATCAGTTTAGGACTTTTTGTAACTGGGCCATCTCAAAGAAGTTCTAGTGGAATTTTCCTCCGCATCACAAGGGAAGAGAGGACGTACAGGATTACACCACCTGGAACCTCTATAATTCTTGTCTATTTACTTTATGCATTTATTTATTTCCTTATAGTGGTTTTCATATCGAAATTATAGTTTCAAGTTGTTAAAGGCTAATTTTATATCCGCTGCCAGTTAACGAGACTAAATATAAGTCAGTAATAACTTATATTTAGTTAAGCTAACTGAACTCCGCACAAGTTAAAGGGACATGAACAAAACTGAAGATCAGTTTAAGTTTTAGAGAAACTCTGTTCCTGGACTTTTCCAGCTCAGGATTACTTTTTGGTGACAAGTTTATTCACCCCCCTCTAAACTTGTGTTAGCCTTTCCAAGGGACCAACATGATGTTCTAAATCTGAGATTGGAAAACATCTCTTACACAAATGATACAAATTTCTAGAGGAATATAGTGATTAGAGATGATAGAGAGGCATTTACTACCACTGTTAATGCCCAGGAGATTGAAATCTCCTCAAACCTGCTGAGGGAAGTATTCGGATTTGGACCTTGAAATGGTGCTCCTACCAATCCTGAATCAATGGAGCTGTCTAGATTGGAGTTTGTTGATGCAATAAAGACCAACAAATCCATAAAATCATCACTGAGTATCAATGTGAAGCATATCAAAATGGAGCATAATTTGCTGAGCAAGATTATTGCTAAAAACATTCTTGGATTCAGTGGAAGCCTTGACACATTGTCTGGACCCAAGAATGACATGCTGAAAATCATATGCAAGAGTATGAAGTTTGAATGGGCCGGATTATTTGTCCAATACAAGAAGAAGGTGATAACAGAGGACATAGATGGGACAAGGAAGTCCAAGACACTGCCTTTGGGCTTGATGATACAGGCCCTACTGACCCACTTGATGTTTGCTGATGTTGGACCTGCAAAAATCTACAAGTCCAGATATAAGCCGGAAATCAGTTATCTCATCCCTGGTTTGGATGATGATGAAGATTAGATGATGAGGCCACTGAGAGTGACAATGAAGGAGATGATTATACTGGTGGTGAGCAGGCTAAGCAAGTTACACAACCTACTGCATCTAAGAAGGCTGCTGAGAAAAGAAAGGCAAGTAATACAAGAAAGATCACTAAGCTTTTAAAGCCAAAGAAGACAAGGCAGCAACCAGTAGACACTACTGAGTCTACTGAGGTTCCAGTTGATGCTGAGCCTACTGAAACTACAAAGAAGACTGCTGCTGAAATTTTGAAAGAACAACTGAAAGAAGATAAAAGAAAGAGAAAATCTGTTGAGATTTAAGAACAACCTGCAAAAAGAAGGAAACAAGTGGTGAAAAAGAAGGTATATGGTAAAAGCAAGGAATTAAGGGTCCTGGAGGACCAAAGAGAAGAAGAAGAAAAGGCTGTTGATCCTAGTGAGAATGCTCATGTTGTTGTTGAACAACAGATTGAAGAACCACATCACACTACTGTACCTAAGCCTGCTGTGGAATTAGTTGAACCTGTTCAAGACCCTGCTGTGGATGCTACAACTCAGGGGGAAGAACACACAGCTATAGACCCTACTGATGTGCATATATGTTAGGGGGTACTTAGTGTGGAACAGTTGGAGGTAGTAGGAACAAATGTACAACCTGAAGAACCTACTGACCTATTTGTATATGCTCTAGATACATTACCTCACCTTGTTGAAGCCTTTGGGGGACAACAAACTGTGCAATTTGCCTCAAGAAAGCCCTCAATGCCATATGAAAGGAGGGAAAAGAAATCAAAGAAAGAAAAAGGTAGATCCCAACTACAAAAGAGTGCAAATATACTTTCATAGGAAGTTTGGATTCTACAAGAAACAAAAATGAGCTACAGAACCAATGAGTGGTTTTGAAGAGTGGTCTTTTGATCAGTTGGGAGTGGAAAGCCTACTGGAATTGGTTGATACAACAATGATTCAAATACGGCTGATGGAGCTAATGGAAGAAGGAAAGAAAAGTGCAAACATCATGACCAAGGATCCTAAGTACACACCTAATAGATATGATTCTTCATCATCTGATTTTGATGATGATCACCCTTCTTTTCAAGGCCAACCCAGTGGCACTGCATTGGAAAGACCTACTGAGAATGTAGGACAGAGATCTAAAGACAATACAACAGATTACTCTACTGATGCTGGAAAGTCTGCTGAGGGCTAGCAAACTGATCATATGGATGAAGACATGGAGGATATGACTATGGATGATCTGGAAGCTCTAATTAAAGATGGGATAACTCTCAGAGATACCAAACTGATCAGTATGTCTGACACCTTATTGGTTATGGAGTCTGATGCACATTCTGAGAATCAGCAAAATGACTTACTAAATGAAGAACTTGGAAATGTTTTAATGAAGATTTGGAGAGACAACTTGTAACAACAACATCCTTGAAAGAGGCCTTACTTTTACTTTTGATGATGTTGTTTTGTTTGAAGAAGTTGATGCAAGTTCAGAGGACTCAGCTCAGTATCAGGAGTGGTTTGACACTCAGGATACTTAATCACTAGTTGCAGATCAGTTGGAAAAGGTTGCTGATGCTAGAGGAGTGCTAGAGGAGAACTTAGCTATATTTCCTCATGTTTTTGTTGAAGAGGTGGTTCAGGCTGTTGAGGAACAAACAACACCTGAATACAGGTCAGAACATGAGCTTCGGGCTGCTGAGGATCAAACAGCACCTGAACAAAGGTTGGAACCTACAATGGGTTTGGAGGAAACCCCTGCACATGCTGAAGAGATTGTTGAAGCACAGGGTGCTGTAGAACCTGTTGTTGTAGTGCAGGTCATAGAAGTTAAGGCTACTGAAGGAAATGATAGTCAGCAGACTATTGTTGATGAGGATGAAAGCTGCTGGACTTTGATTTCAGTGATGAGGAGTTCCAAATGCCTGAGGAAGAACAAGTTGCTGATGAATATCATCAGGCACATGTACCAATTTTTTAGGAGGAACATGTTTTGGAACCTCTACCTACACAAGTCCCTATTTTGGAAGAAATCTTTGGAGATGTGATTGAGGAAGGTCCTGAACCTGCTGGATGGGACAAGACAAGAGCCATGATTGTTAGCACACAAAGGGCACACTATAATTTTAAAGAGCATGCTGATGATTTTGCTGGACATATGGCTGGAGGTATGGCTGGTGCAGTACCAACACATGTTTTGGAAGAGTTGAGAGCTGTAAGAGCTGATATTACACAATTAAGAATTCAACTGGATAGGCAAGAGCAGAGATTTGAAGATTTAATGAATCTGGTTGAAAATAGAGGAAGAACTACTGTGACAATTGCTTCCAACATCACTTCCACTCAATATTCTCTTGCTGGCCTAACTAAAGATAAAAAAACAAGGCAATACACACAGAGATAAATATTTGAATGAACAGTTTTCCTCACTACACAAAAAGCTTGACAAGCTTGCTGAGGCACCCAAGCCTGCTGTAGCTCAACCTGCTGCAACACCTCAACCTGCTGCATTGGATCCTAAGGTCACTGAGAGGATCAATCCGCTGGAACAAACTATGGAAGGAAGGATCACTGCAGTTGACTCAAGAACAGAGATTATGGAAGGTCAACTTGCTAACTTAGTGATCACAAATGAGAGTGTTCATGGTCTAATGTCCCAGTTTATTGATGATGTCAATAAGGGGGAATAGGGCCTTACAGTAGAAGCAAATGAGGCTGCAAGAATTTTTGCAAAGAAGAGATGTGAGAGTGATATAAATGAGTTCAGGACCTGCACCTGGCAGGATTCAGCTGATTGATGACCTCCTGCAAGAATATAGGAAGCTGTACAATGGAAAGAAGAAACCCTATCATAACATGGGATTTTAGGAGGGACTGAATTCCTTTCTGGGACTAAAACTTTAGGAAACAAGAGTCAAAGCACCGACAACTTCTTACAGAGAAGGAAGAGGTGGAAGAGGAGGAAGAGGTGGAAGAGGTAGACTGGGAACTGTCCAAGAAGCAAGGGATTCACTGGATGAATTCAAACACTTCTACATGGGACAGGGCTTCAGTGTTCATAACATCAGATTAACTCTAATAGAAGCCTTGAAGTGGTGGAAAGAGCTGAATCATTGGGTTGACTTTTCCCTAATTGAAAACAAATGGATGGTGGATATAGTCAGAGAAATCAAGGATTTCTATGAGAAGAGAGAAAGAGACAGAGACAGAAACTAGATTAGCACACTTACATTATTCATTTCATTCTGCTGATCCTAGTTTGTAATAAGATTGAACAAATTGATTATAATGAGAAATGACTGAATTTGTTCTATTTTTGTATTTATCTTTTTGCTTTGCTGTAAGGTGGGTATTGACATCATCACTAAAAAAGGGGAAATTGTTGGACATATTTTATGTTTAAATGATGAGTGCCAGACTAGCTGTAATAGAGCAAAGGCAAAAAGATGTCTAGATCTAGTGTATAGGTTTATTAGAGTTTGATTTCTGTATAGTTTGATCAAACAAACATTGTAATTAGGTCAGCTGATTGTAATAGCAGACCTGTCTAGGTCAGTAAGGTAACTAGGTCAGTAGACTAGCTAGGAACCTGGTGAAGACTGAAGTCTAAGGTTCAAACTCAGTTATTGAAGGCTAAGGGATCAAACTTATTATTTAAAGTCAAGGTTATGGAATCAGAATTTAGGGAAGTCTGTGATGACCTAAACTGATTACATAAACCTTGTGTACAAGGTCTAAGTTCCATATGTTAAGTGGTGATTGGAACTTAGTTATGTTCAACTTGGTGTACTCTGACTTCACAATAAAAAGTTAGCTGAAAAGACAGCAATCTTAAAACAGTTGTCTGACATGAATGTCAGTAGACCAATATACACAGGTATCTGCTGAGTATAAATCTCACTTTAATCAAAGGTTACATTGGAAGATTACAAGGATAAGGATGGATTACAAGCCTTGATATTGTCAACAAATCAATGGTCAAGATTAAAGGGACGTTAGAAAGATTCAGAGTATTAACCAATG
The DNA here is from genome assembly GCA_024500145.1 of Gentiana dahurica var. dahurica. Lineage (NCBI taxonomy): Eukaryota > Viridiplantae > Streptophyta > Magnoliopsida > Gentianales > Gentianaceae > Gentiana > Gentiana dahurica. Next base: position 53,290,324 of record CM044900.1, read on the forward strand.
GACACAAGTCAAAGGGTGGATAGAATGAAAACTGACAAAAAGCAAACTGACAGTGTCATTCCTATGAACAGAGACAGAAAGCAAGTCAAGATGGAGACAAATTTGAAATGGATATGCTTTAATTTGAAACATAAGTCACAGGATTCTCACCTATAAATAGAAGACTCCTGATTCAGATACAAGTGAAGAAAAACAAATAATCTACTCAAAGCTATTAAGTTTTTGATCAAGAAAATCACCCTGCTGACTTACACAGAACTTTAACAGACTGATCAAGAAATTTCTTGAAGTGTAACCAGCTATCAAGTTACATCAAGTACACACACTTGAAGACTCCAAGCTGCTGATCATTTCATCCTGATCAAGCTGCTGAAAGCTGAATCACTTACTTGATTCAAACTTTCTTTTACAAGAAACCTACTGAAGATAGAGAAGCAGTTAGGTGTCAAGAACTGTTGTTTGTGGTGGAGCTGGTGAAGAGGCAATCCTACCCTTTAAGGACCAGTGGAATACTTTGGAGCAGAAATCCTACCTGTTTCAAATATTCAGTTTGTGAAGCCATAGTCATTGGTGAAGGACAGACAACTTAGGGATTTTTGTAACTGCAACCTCAAAGATCTCTAGTGAATTTCCTCCAACATCACAGGAGAAGAGTGGGCTGACAGGATTACACAAAATGGAACCACTATAAAATTTGCCTACATACTTTCTTCATTTAGTATACTGATCACATCAACTTACTGAAACTAGCAACTGAATCACACACTTGCACTACTGAGTATCCAATACTTAGTATCATATTTAAACAACAAGTATTAAGGCTTAATTTGAATATATTCCGCTGCAACAAATTCAGTAAAATCAAAAGTCAGCAGACTACTGAGTGGTCAGTAGACTACTGAGCAGTCAGCAGGCTACTGACCTTGCTGAGTTTGTTAACTCCAAAAGTTTTAAGTGTTAAGTTTATTCACCCCCCTCTAAACTTAAACAAAGCCTTTTCAAGGGACCAACAAAACTCCCACCGAAACAATCCAAACTGAGAAACTCCATACTAAGAAAGAAACCTCAGCTAGAGAAGAAATTGTTCTGCCAGATACTGAAATTCAAAAGGTAGCTGACACTCAAAGGGAACAGACCCTGAGAGATGAGTTTGATGATGAAGAAACTGACATTAAGGAAAGGCTGATTGACATAGAGACAATGGCCATGCTAAAGATACTCTCCAAGTCTAGATCCACACCACAAAAATCAACATCTAGAATTGAGTATGAAGAATCATTCAAGAATGTTGAAGCATCTCAACTTGATGAAAAAGATCTTACTGAAATTGAATCAATATCTGTACAAGTCATTACCCTCGATGAGCGTGTCAGAGAAACATGAATAGTTTCAGAAGATAAGAAAGTAGAAGGATCAGTTGCTGAAGGAGATGTGGAACCAGCAAAAGATCTTGCTGATGAACCAACACCGGAAGAAGAACCAATTGTTGAACTGGAACTTGTGTCAGCAAAAGAACAAGTTACTGAACGTATAGAAGAACTTGTTGCTGCTGAAGAGAATATGGAAATTGAGCCTATCATCTCAGTTCCTGAAATTGAAACTGAGACCAGCTTAGTTCCAGTTGTTTCTGAAGGGGATACCCGCAAAATTGATCTTGATAAAATTTAAGAAACTGAAAGAATTCAGGCTTCTGTGGAATCTAGTCTAGAAATTTCAAGAGAAAGTGAAGTAATCACGGCTCTACTTGAATTATCTGTTAACATCGGAGAATTGATAGTAGCTAACTTCAAGAGACTGCACAATTATCAAAATTGGAAACTCAGCTCCATATCAGATGCAAGAAGTCAGTTAGCAGAAATGAAAATCATGGAGAAACGGGTGTTTGATCTTTCCAACATCACTCATTTGTCCGAACTGATCAACACTGATGAATTTTTGAGCAATGGGTATGCATTGATCAGAGACAGTCATTGGAATAAAACTGCAGCTGGAGGAAGTTCTAAGAAAGATGACAATGACGACGATGATGATAATTCACAGGGAGATCCTAAGTTGCAAGGAGGAGTTTTCGATCCTACTCAGGAAAATGAGACTTGAAATGACAAAGATATTGCTGATGATGAAGATAAATCTGAGGAAAGTAGTGAAGATTCAGAATCTAAAACTTAGTCAGAATCTGGAAGTGAAGACAAGGAAGATTGTCAGTCCTCAACAAGCTATCAATCCCCAACTGATCAAACTGTAAGTGAGATAGCAAAGGCTGAAGCTAACAAAGTCTGTGAAGATTCTAATGATGTTTTCAATATGGAAATATCACCAGTCAGAGAGATTGACCAGTCAAGTCTGGATGAAATAAGGAGACAATTTGAGGAGAGAAGAAAATATGTGGAGTACAAAGAAAAACTCAAGGGGATTGTTTCTACTCCCCTTAAAGAAACAAAAGTTACTGAAACTGGAGCAGATAAAATTGAAGTGCAGGTTGCTGCAACTGGAGCAAATAAGACTGAAGTACAAAAAGCTGAAACTGGAAAAGACATTCCTACACAGGTTGACATTATCAAGATATATCACAATGAACTGATCCGCATTCTGAAAGATGATATCAGTTTATTTGGAAAAGTGTTAAAGTCCTTGGATGAAAGCAAGACTGGAAGGACTAACATGGAGAAAATATTGGATAATATCAAAAGCGACTGTCAGAATACTTTGATTGAAATTCGCAAAACAACTATTGAGAGTGATTCAAGAAAAGCTGAAACTACAAAGAGATGGGAAGTCATTCTCAATAACATCGTTGACAGAATGGCCTTAATGGAGAATGGAATGAAGGACTTAGTTGTAGCTCAAACAATATTGGCATCAAACCAGCAACGTCTCAACTCCTACGTCAAGAGTTTGATCGATAAGAATGATGTCAATAAGGGGGAAAGTTTGGATATGTTAAAAGTCAATGCGTTAGATATGCCAAAAGTTCTGGATAACAATGATGCTAAACTGGTCGAAGTGAAGAAAGCTAGAGGAGACTTTACAGGTGAAGAAATTGAGCTAATTGCAAAATTTGCTGAACCAACTGAGAAAAGACTTGGTCTAGTCTTTACAATATTTTCAAAGATTTACCCTTGAAAGAAGGAGAATCAAGAGAATGGGCCTTATCAACTTTTCTGAATATGCAAAAGGTTATCATGCATTTCTAGCAAAAACTAGGCAAATGGGAGAGGAATGGGACCCTAGAGAAAGTCTCAGAAAAAGTTGAGAAAGAAGAACCTGAGTTTGTGTTAGAGCTACTGAGAACTGGCATGAGCAAAAAACTGAGACAAATTGTGTTTGTATTTGCTGTACTTTTCGAGAGAAAATTTTTCAGTAGACACAATATGTCCAAACTCATGGAACATTTATGCAAATATTCATAGAATTGAAAGCACGGAAATAAATGAAGCCATGAAGAAGTTTGCTGAAGATTATGACAACCAAACTCAGTTAGCTGTCAAGTGAAAGGAAGAGAAGCTGACACTAAGTTTCTTTTCATGTATTGTATTTTAATACCCTGTATTGTAACTTAGTCTCTTATTAAAATATCAGTTTCTCAGTTCGTTTTGTTTTTGTTTATTTTGTCTTTACCTTTTTGCATTGATTTTAAGGAGGGTATTGACATCATCAAAAAAGGGGAAATTATTGGAAATAAAATTTATGTTTTGATGATGATTCATCACTTATTAAGTTATTAACTTTAGACCCCATTGATGAAGTGTCATAACTAGCTGTTATAGTGCAATGCAAAAGATGTCTAGGAATCAATGTATAAGATTTAATAGAGTATGATATTTGTATAAGTTAATCAGACAGGCACTGTAATAGTTATAGGATTAGAACTAAGAAATTGAGTATCTAACTTAAGGAAACTGAGATCATGAAGAGATACTGGAAAACTGACATAAGAGCACATGAATAGAAACTGAAGAAGGTAAGTTCGCTGAGGGACACAGACTCGGTTGGCTTATCTGCAAACTGAAGGCTGAGGGATCAAACTCAGTTATTGAAGACTGAAGAACTGAGGGTTCAAACTCAGTTTATGAAGACTAAAGTCGAGACTGTGAAGTTAGACTTGAGGCAACATTGTGATGACCGGAACTGACTTTATGGATCTAGTATAAAGGTATAAGAATCATAAGGACAATGATATCTTAGATGATCTATTATGATTTGTGTACTCTGATTTAGTCAATTATAATCAGATGAAGAATGGAGTACTGAGATTTTAAAGAAGTGTAAAAACTCAGTTAATGCTCTTAAAAACTGGAAACTGACTACGTCATGTTTGAAATAGTTTTTAACTGAAGTTAAGAACAACTGAAGATAAGAAACTGAAGATAATTCTGACCGTTATAAGATAAGCAATCTTATTGGACACACAGAAATGTCAGAAAGGACACTGACACAATAAACAAAAGCAGGACCACTAACGGCTATAAGGATTCAAATTCAAATTATCTAACCGTTAAAAAACACCCTACAAACAGATCACTTCTACCACAAGAAGAGATGTGGAATTCAAAGATTTAATCATATCAAGAAAGTTCATACAAAGGGGGATAACAAATCAAAAGAATTTTTGCTAAGCACTTAATTGCAAGATCAAGAAATTTCTTCAAGTGTTCATAATCATTTAAATGAAACATTAAGATCAATCATTTGAAGAAAACAGAGCTGTGCATAACTTACATATCTAAAAGAGAAATTTCAAATCACAAGTTGAATCATAGTTATTGATTCAAGTCTCAACTTTGATTTTATCAAAGGTTTTAGACTGTGAAACACCAAGAGGGTGTGAAGGATAGTTGAGCTGTAGTTAGGAAGACTGTGTTTGTGATGAGCTGGTAAAGTGGCGATTCAACCCTCTAAGGACCAGTGTAGCAAGCTTAGTTCAAACAACAATTCTACCTGTTGAAGACTGAAGCTAGGGATTAGTGAAGGACAATCAAGTGTCTAGAATTTACAGGAGAACATAGTGGATTTGACCTCTGCATCACAGGAGAAGAGAGGACTGACAGGATTACACCACCTGGAACCTCTATAATTCTTGTCTATTTACCTTACGCATTTACTTAGTGCATTATACTTATATTCATCTAGCTCAAACACTCAGCAAACACCAGAAATTGAGTCAACACATTAACTGATAATTCATATTTTACAAAGGCTCAATTTAATCCGCTGCGGGTTAACTCAGTTAAGGATAAGTCTGTTTTGACTTATACTCAACTAAGTTAGCTTAACTCCGCACAAGTTTTAGTTGAACTAAATCTGGTTTAAGATTCAATTTTCAGTTAGGTGTTTGGTGACAAGTTTATTCACCCCCCCCCCTCTAAACTTGTGTTAGCCTTTTCTACGGGACCAATAGTAGACATAAAGATTAATGACACCAAGTTAGGAGATCGGAGAGGAGAGATAAACCAATTACCTTTCATGTACTTATGTTGGTCAAGGACCTTATTTGTCTTCTTGTCTAGATTTAATTTTTATTATCTATGTTGCATTGTCTCTGTGGGATCGACCTTGACTCGCATATACTTGATTACGATTGACCTAGTACTCTTGCTAGTAGTTCGTGCGTATTAATGGCTTACACGCGGATCAAGGTGGCACTGCACCTCGCCACGTGTCACCCTATATTGTGCAAGCATTTAATAAAACCATAACATTGAGGGCCCGGAGATCCACTTTAAGCCTAAAGGCATATCAAAACCCCAGGAAGGAGATCGGTTTGGGTCGCTCCTCAGCCCACCGTAGGTTGGTTTGGGTGCAACGGTGCTGGGTCACACAGTTCTTGTCATAATGGCCTCGGGGGCTGGACGAGGTCGGCCAGAGGTACCCCCGGTAAACAACCCACGTGCATAATGTAAACGATAACTATTGAAAGAATATGCAGCCATAAAAGGCTCTGATCCTATTATTCAAACTCCGGGATTATCTCCTAAAATCAAGAGGATAAACACGGATAAATTCAATCCTTAGAGAACATGAAATAGAGTCCAGAATTGACACGGCACATGTGGCAAAAGCCCATATATATAAACAATCCCAGGAACTACGAAGATACTTGATTCCTGAACAATTACAAGATACGTAGACAACTTGCGATACATATTCTCAGGCTCAGTCTAATACACCTACACACCACCCCTCATTACATCTTTTTCAATAGTTTTTTTTCCTTCAATAGGTTGTGACTAGGAAAATACGGTCCATATAAATATATAGAAGCGGAAACGACATAAAATAGAACTTTCTGGGAAACAGACACTTGTCTAGTCTAACGATCGAACTAACAAAAGTTGCTACTAATAATACCAATACATACATATAATAAAATTCCCAAAATGTATAAACTATACTTAATCACATGTTAGCAAAAATGTAGCAAATATTGTTAATCCAAACATCCAATAAAATTCCAAAATGTGTAAAACTAAACTTAATCACTTATTAGCCAAAATGTGGCAAATAACCAACTCCCTTAAATGTACCGCAATGCATCATACGCTATTTTATTCCATGAACATAAATTAAACATGAAATTCTTCGGCTGGTTCCAACAAGGCTCACTTTTCCATAATCTTAAAGTCATCATATATCTGCCAATCTTCTTGGGTTGAGTGTAATATTCCGATTTTCAGGAAGAGGCAGATGTGTAATTTTGTGAAAACGAAATTGATGATAGATGGGCCTACTGGGACGGGTTACACATAATTGGGCCAGACCCAAAGTTAAACAATCAAGACAATGGATCGGCAAGGCAGGACCATAAGGGCTGACCAGAATAGTCGTAAGTGCTGACCAGAATAGTCAGCTGAGCAGGACTCTATCATGCGATGTGTAAAAGTTTCTCCAGACAGAACGCTTGGCTGCGCAGAAGAGTTTCTGAGCAGAATATTCGGCTGAGTACAACGAAGACTGGGTCAACATCAGTTCAACCGCCTGTAGACGTGGGTAGACCCCACCATCAGTAGTATATAGAAATAACCGGTGATAACCTCCCATCATGTAATGGAGGGAATCACGATCTACAACTATAAAGGGAATACCCTGAACTACGAGGGGGACTTGATTCCAGTTTATTACTTAAATTGGATACGTAGGAAGCTCTCTCAAGAGTTCAGTCCAAAATTATACCCAAATATTCTTGTTCTTGTACTACTTTCCTAATTAGAATTACCCAATTTCCCGATTGTAATATTGATACAACATCATTTGGCACTAGAAGGAAGGCCAATTCTAGTAAGTGAGTGATTGTTTAAAAAAAAAGGCAAGAAATCAAGGAAATTCGAAGTAGCAGCAAAATCAACCTGAAAAAGAAAAAGTTGGAGAAAAAAGCCCAGGTCGAAATGACCAAGAAACCGGGAAAAGAGTTATGGGAGAAGGACAGACAAGCAATCCAGATGCAATTAAACAAATGTTGGTCGAAAACCTGGCAAATCTCAAAGGTGAGGAGATAAAAGCCATATTCGAGGCAGTTTTGAAAGCGAGAAATCAAGATAATGATATTTCTGAAGCACATACTCCGATTCAAGCTGCTAAAAAAGAAAAGCAGGAAGCAGAATCTAGCATACAAGTGGTAGTTACTCACCAGGTGGTGATAACGCCAGAGCAGAGTTAGATGCCATGCTTAAACCCAAGCAAGATGAATTCAGGCTGGTGTCTCCTTTCACTGAAGACATCGATGCGTTTCCATGTCCTTCAGGATTTAAAATTCCAAAGATTCAAGCATATGATGGGACTAAGGATCCGTACGATCATATGCATCAGTACATTCCGCACATGAATTTGTATAACGCTCTAGAAGAGATGAAATGCAGGGCATTTGCAACTCTTCTAACAGGAAAGGCAAGAGATTGGTTCAACAAGTTGAAGCCCATATCTATACCGGATTTCCCCACTCTGACCAGAAAGTTCATGCATGCATTCATCGCAGTAAGACCTTTCCAGAGAAACCGGACTTATTTGCTGACAGTTAGGCAAAAAAGTGATGAAACTGTGTTACACTTCATCAAGAGATTCAATGGAGAATCATCCCAGATAGCAGATCTGGATGATAAGTTCATGGTAGCATCTTTCATAGAAGGACTTAGAGAAGGGCGGTTGCATGCGAAGCTGAGCAGCAAAGATCCAAACACAATGGAAGAATGTCTTGATATAACATACAGACATTGTCCAGGAGAAGAGGCTAACAGAGCAAAGAGAGAGGAATCCCATAGGGATGCTAAAAAAGGAAAGACTGAGGATAGGAATGACAAAAAAAGAAAATCTGTTTGGGATAGGGTAACTGCTCCTATCTCTGAAAGGTTAGGGAAGAAAGGTGCTTTGCAGGACAGAGACCTTATTCCTCTTAACAGATCTCGTGACCAAGTACTGCCGATTATGGAGAAGAAAGGAATTGCCAAGACTCCTCCTCCGTTGAAGGGTCCTAGGGAGAAGAGAGACCACACCAGGTGGTGCAAGTACCATAAAGATATTGGACATGACTCTGAACAGTGCAGGGATCTGATCATTGATATCGACGCAGCAGGAATGGAAGGAAAGATCGATGAGTGCATCGATCGAGCGCAGGGAGATAATCCTAGAGGAATGAGAGAATTCAAAAAACAGAATAACAGCCATGACAGGTACAACCAGAGAAGAAACAGGGATCCATCTCCAGACGCAGATGGGCATAGAGAAAACGCCCCAATTAACACTATGAACACAATTGTGGGTGGTCCAGGAGAAGGTAGCAAGGCTGCTCAGGAAGATAAAAGGGGCAGCGCAGAAAAAGACGGAGCAGCAAAGAAACAGAAAGTAATGGGAACCGTTCAGTACGGTCCAAGAGATGCGCTACCCGCCATTGTAAGCAATGAAGGGCTGGTGATAGAAGCCGTTATTCAGAAAAACATGGTCAGAAGAATCTGCGTAGACACTGGCAGCGCAGTAAACGTGCTGTATCACAGTGCGTTCCAATCCATGAAACTAATGGACTCGGAGTTGACTCCTGTGTCAACTCCTCTTTTTGGATTTACCGGACCACCCATATACCCTGTGGGTATGTTAAAACTGTTAACAACTTTTAGAAGAGGACCACAGAGCAGGACTCTGATGGTCAATTTTGTGGTGGTAAAAGCTCCATCAACATATAATGCGATTCTAGGAAGACCAGCTTTGATTGATCTAAGGGCAGTGGTTTCACTGGCACATAATAGTATGAAGTTCCCAACTTTTAAGGGAGAAGATACCATTAAAGTGGGTGTGGACGCTGCCAAGAATTGCTATACAGCCACAATTAGTGGAAAAATGAAGGTGCAACTGGTGACAATGGAAGATCCTGTTCCAGAGGAAGAAAAGAGCTGGCAATCCAACGATCCTGTGGAATCAATAATGCTGGATGAATCGGACCCTGAATCCAAAGTTAGCATAGGATCGTGGATACCTGCTGAAAAGAAGCAGATGCTGGTCTACATCTTGAAAGATTACAAGGATGTGTTTGCATGGAAAGCAAGTGACATGCCTGGACTGTCAACAGAGTTGGCTATCCATAAGCTCAACTTCGACCCAACAAGAAAACCAGTGAAGCAAAAGAAGGGATCTTTTGCCCCCGAAAGGATACAGGCTGTCCAACAAGAAGTGGAAAAATTGTTGCAGGCCAACATGATTAAAGAAGCTATCTACCCAGAATGGCTAGCAAAACCGGATGGCATTTGGAGAATGTGTGTGGACTTCACAGATTTAAACAAAGCTTGTCCTAAAGATAGTTATACTTCCCCTAGAATTGACAGGCTAGTAGACTCTACAGTTGGTTATGAGATTTTTGCTTTCTTAGACGCTTATAAAGGATATCATTAGATTATGATGGACACTATAGATGCTGTAAAAACCGCTTTTATTACTGAATTTTGTTCCTACTACTATGTGTCTATGCCTTTCGGATTAAAGAATGTAGGGGCTACCTACCAAAGGGCGGTCAACACCATTTTTAAACAACAGATTGGCAAATCAATGGAAGTATATGTGGATGACTTATTGATCAAGAGCAGGACTCTTGACCAATATTTGAAAGATGTAGCAGAGGTTTGTCAAGTTTTGAGACAAATAGGAATGAAGCTGAATCCAAAAAAGTGCACTTTTGGAGTGAGATCAGGCAAATTTCTGGGTTATATGATATCTAAAGAAGGTATCAGGGCCAACCCTGATAAATTAGAAGCCTTAAAAGCCATGCCTGAACAAAAGAATATCAAAGAAGTTCAACGATTAACAGGAAGGTTAGCAGCTATAAACCGATTCTTGTCAAAATCGGCACAGAAGTCAATGCCATTCTTCAAAATTCTCAAGAAGGCCAGTCCATTCGAGTGGAATGAAGAATGTAAACAGGCTTTTCAGGAGTTGAAAGATCATATCAGTCACTTGCCGACTCTAACTCCTCCTCAGGAAGGTGACATACTGTTTCTTTACTTGTCCTTTTGCAATGAAGCAGTAAGTGTTGTGTTGGTAAAGCAACATGGCATGATACAAAGGCCAGTATATTTTACAAGCAAAGCCCTACAAGGACCCGAGATTAGATATTCTGAAGTAGAAAATTTGGTTTTAGCCCTAGTACATGCCACAAGGAAACTGAGACCATACTTCCAAAGTCATCCAGTGATTGTGTTGACAAATCTACCTTTGAATCAAATTTTGGAAAAACCAGACAAGTCTGGAAGATTGGCAAAATGGGTAGTTGAATTGGCATGGTTTGATATCGAATACAAACCAAGAACAACAATTAAACCTCAAGCACTAGCTGATTTCTTGGAAGAAGAAAAAGCCTTGGCTATAGAGCAAAAGGCTGAATAGAACAAGGCTGAGAAGAACAACTCTGAACAGTGGCAGCTTTACGTAGACGGAGCCTCCAATAAAGAAGGAGTAGGAGCAGGACTCCTACTCATTAGCCCAAAAGGTGAAGAATTCCCGTATGCTCTTCATTTTGACTTTCAAGCTACTAATAATGAGGCAGAATATGAAGCTTTGATAACTGGATTAAACTTAGCACAAAAGTTAGGCGTGCAAAATTTGAAAGTCTACACAGACTCACAGCTAGTAACAAATCATATCAAGGGAGAATATTGATGACGTAGATCAAGTGAAATTAAAATACTTGACCACCAAAACTAATACTAGCAAGAGGACTAGGTCCATTGTAGTATAGCTATAGCGAATCAAGTTCGATCCCACAGGGAACCAAATTGTGGGTCATTCTATAAATAATTAATTAAGCTTGTCAAACACATAAAACGGTCTATGACCAACAAAAGAACAAGAAAAGATAAATTGACACGACTCGACACAACTCAAATAAATACAACATAATTAATCTCCCCAATTATTACATCATCGTTTGGATCCAGAGACTATATATAATTAAACTAGACTCGACAACTACTAATCCGATTCGTATCTCTTTTATATTGGCTACGGGAGTCATCCCCTAAACTAGATCTAGCTCCGGTTAGGCCATCCAGATCACTATGCTACATCACGTGACTTCGCTTTTTCAGCCTCCATCTCATATGACTCGCACGCTTACAAAACTAGGGATGCCGATATTAACCGTATTCCTCACCTAGGCAACATTCCTTTTTTCAGGCGTACTTCCTAAGCGATCGCATCAGTCTCCGTCCCATTAACACTAACTTTTAGGTATCATGTTTGTTAGTATTATCATACGCAGCGGAAGCGATTTAAGGATCTAGATCTATAAAATAGACATAATAAAATAACTAGATCTATATCTACAAGGGGGGTTGTAGATCATACCTCTTGGATCACAAAATCCAAGTTGAAGAACCACAATAGGTAGATTGCAAGTAGATGTGAAGAGCACCACGATCTTCCGTACGTGTGATCCAAGCAACTCCCGGTGGAAGGAAATCCTCGTCTCGAATCCTTTCGATATGCTACACGGAAAAATCTCCAAGATTTTTCCCCAACCCTCTTGGCCGAAATTTCTTCCTCCTCTCTAAGAGGTGGAACTCGAAAATTGTGTTGTTATAAGGCTTGAGAGAACTCTCTTTATATAGGAGAGTAAAACTTAACCTCCAAGGATTAAATAATTAATACAAAATCAATTATAATAATCCCATTAAATAAAAGATAATCCCATAATATTCTAGAACAAATCTAGAATAATATTTATCTTTATTTTTTTTCCATAAATATTTATCCAATAAATATTTTATACACATGTCTTATTAATACACAAGAAAATAATCTTTTGTTCCATAAAATAGAGCATGGGGCGAAATTTCTAATATTGACCTAGTCAATATTAATTTTGCCATAACACAATAATTGGGCCAAGATTATGGAAAATGTCTTTTCCACATATTTAATTATTTAGCCCAACTAATTTAATAGTTCACTAAACAATTAATTCACATATCGTTTTAATAAAGTCCAACAAGAACTAAATTAATATTATTAGGATTCGACGTCCGAGAATAGCTATGCTATATTTGGAGGCACGTCAGGGACCATGGACTAATAATCAGCGGCTCCGATAAATCAAATAAATAATTATCTTACGAACATAATAATTATATTCGATAAATCAATCACAGGAATATGCCACCATAATCCGTGACTGCACTCCTCCGATTATGAGATTATATTTATCGCCTCACGAGAATAATAATAAGCGTCCATTGATATAATCATTACATATTGATTAATCATCCATAGACTGTTCATTCTAAATCGGGAAGTTACCGTTAACCCTTTCTAGAACCTCTTATCCTTATTTACCATTAACCCCCTAGTGATAAATTAATTCATACAACTCACTGGTAGCTAATCAGTGTAATATGAACTCCATGGATCGATCAGTTTCTAAGATTAACAAATAAGGGAACTGTCTATCTACTTCCAGAAATGGAAGGAATGGATTCCGTATCTGTGATAACACAGACTACTCACTCAATCCAGTACAATGCCAAGATGGGGAATTCAGACCACAGACTCAGTGTAATCCTTAACCGTCAAGTCAAACTTCATACTGATTCAAGCAGTTGACTGTGATCACCTCAGGATTAAGATATATCCATAAATATGATCATCCATTGTTTCGATAAGACTTCTCGATTACGAAATTATATCGTGAACTCTAATCAAATCGGTCCAGCCCTATATGATATATCTATCATATATAAATGCCCCATTAGGTTCTCTTAACCGAAAGTCCGGATAAGACAATCACACCTATTGTGTTCTGGGCGCATTAATAGCACGTTAAAGGAGAGACCCGATACTCTCGATTAACTTCACTACGGGCTAATTGTATTTTAAGTACATCTTCACTAACTCAATCCTCCCGTGTATATACCATACACTGAGTTAAGTGATTACATAAACGATATACTTTAGGGTTTTCTGTAGTGTAAATACTATTGTCACATCGGTGAATATGAGAATAATAAATATGAATAATAATGTCAATTCATTTATTAAATAAAACAATTACAAAAATTGTCTTTCGGGCATCACACCTAACAATCTCCCACTTGCACGAAAGCATGTGATTAATTGTTTTAGAGCACACCCTATTATTTAAAATACAACAAACTACATCTCCCACTTGATCTAAAGCAATGGAGACCCATCCCGTATTCTAGTACCCATTAAGCATATCATAACCATTTAAGATTCCAAAGTACACTCCGAGTTTTCCGTCATAGGATAGGTCAGTGACTCGGGAAGTACCTACATCTAAATGTCATGGGTCTTAATGATTAGTCAGGTTGTCGGCTCGAGACGATCCGTAGAATCGAAACGTTGCCGGTCCATCTAATCATGTGGTACTGAGTGAACACTGAGCTCGCGATCGACTTAACGATCATCCTCAATCTGACTTAAAGTCAAAATCAGTGTATCACACATATCCAAGTTCACACATGAATATGTCCGCATATTGTTCCTCGTTCTCTCAAGATACTAAAGGACATACTAAACTTGCTTTGTTAACCGCCGAATCTATGATTCGATCAAAGTTGACATTCAATAACCTGACCATCTCTTACTAGAAAGAGAATATATCCCATTTCTCTTGATCTGAAGATTTAGAGAGTCATTCCTGACCATCTCTTTATCTGTTGTAGAGAATTGTGGTATTGTCAGATTCTGACTTCAGATAACACACCCATGTTGATTCCAACTGGTGCAGTGTTATCCTTCACATACACTAATATATATGTATATATTCACTACTGTACTAAAATTGATATCCAGTCTACAAAAGACTTATCAATATTCTGGTCAAATCCACATATTGTAGAAATATATGACTTCCAATGACCGAGAGGTTTGCTTTTTATCCACAAAAGACATAAGCCTTGACAGTCATTCTGTCATTAGTTCATAAGGCAATACCCTTTTGTTCCGAATGAATCCAGACTCCGTGTGTTTGGCAAGAAAATCTCAGGGAATCACCCCTATTTTCTGCTTTTGAATGAAATCATGCAATACTAAGTGGTAAGAGAGTTCAAGGTCTGATTAACTCTCTACTTCTTAGGGAATTACCCCTAGACCACTCAAGCTTTGCTCTGAAAGATAAACTTTCCTATGCATTCTACTCTTTTCCGTGTAGATCCAATTACTCCAACTGGGCCTGAGACACTCAGTTGGTTCTACAAGAGTATGAACAGCTTTGGAGTACCAAACTCCATTCACAGGGTTATGGCTTGTAAACCAACCTCTATTATCAGAATCATATACAGCACACAAAAGAGCCATAGGTCATCAATCGATCTTGTACAGCATTAAGTCCTCAGAAACCGCAATGGGTAATGAATAAACCATACTCTCACTACATTCTGGGTGGATCAAAATTCTGATCTAGTTTAGTAGTATTTAGTGTTATCACCAACAACCGATGTTGGATGTGGTCTGATTTTAATCAGTTAGTAACTACCTTGAGTAAACGTACTTCAAGGTTCAAGGTTTTGTTGTTTATGGATTCTATTAGGAAGGATGCAACAGTATAACTGTCCCTTCCCGATTTCAAGAATCTTATAACAAACCTTTTTCTCAATGCTACAAGATATATAACGATTGGTCACTGACCGAACGTGTTCGTGAAATTCCCAGACCTACCTTCAAGCACCTTGTGCTAAATGCTTATATTTATGGAAGTGGGGTGAACCGAATCCACACCTTATCCGTAAATTCCAAATCATATTCTATGTAGCCTTCTCGGTCTTACATTTCAATGTAAACCGTTATTTCGCTTCCAATATCTTTATTGAGTTAAGCAGTGTATTGTAGCACATCTAAAACTATGTAAGGCAATTTAACGGTTTCTCACTTAGTGAGAACATGTCACAATGAGGCAGGCTGAGCATCAGTCTCGAGGACTATGAATGGCCTATTCCGAGTATAGAATACTCTATCTCTGTTGAAAACAGAAAAACCTCAAAATATTTTGGATAAACTTTCCGGAGTGTTTGAATAGTTATCAGACAAGAAGTCACTACTCGGAAGCTCCTACTAGCTCGTATCATTCATCAGACCCCGAAGGTCATCATAAACAAGCTATGTTACTTCTTTATAACCATTATCCTTTCCCGATTGAAAGAAAACTTAGTCATTGAACCTTTGAGACAATATAACCAGACTGGGAGAAAGGAATCACCCTGAGCCAGTCTTCAAGTCTTGTCTTTTAGGGACTATGCACTAACTATGGAATATGAAGAAGCGTTTATCTAAATATAGAAACCAATTGCTTTTAATAGTTCTTAAGATGTGTTTTATATACATATTTCAGTGGTTCTAAGTGGTTTTGACTTTATCAAACAAAAGTCCGAGTCTTGGATTCGTACTACAAATGGTATATTCACTTTCTATACGACAAACAAATCATCGTAATATAAGGTAAATCCATTTGTTCCAACGAATCCTAAACAAAAAATAAATCTTCCGTGATATCCAAGGGTTGAATCCGAGATTCATTTCCTTATATCACTTCCACTATTCTAGCTAAAATTAACTGCCCGCTGTTTACTCTTTTAATCGTTAAATGCACTGCTACCTTGTTCTTCCAAGAACTTAGCTCGAGAAAATCGCTAAGGATTCATAGGTTGGTGATCCAAAATCACTGTCCTTATCCTATGATTTTCAGTTTAATTAATTTTCGGTTCAGCCTTAAAATTTTCTCAGTTTAGATGACTAACACTTTTAGACATATTCTCCCATCCTTGATTTTCCGTGAATGGAAACAGTCTTGAACCAGCGGTTCGTTTGAGTAGACACTACTCTTGAACCGTGGGATGTCTATTTCGAGTGTTACTCGTCAGGACTTCTCGGATTTTCTAATATACCAGAAAAAACAACAAATCATATTAAAGCTCCCACTTGTTTATCGGTTTCAAATACTGTCTAACGAGCAATGCTTTATTTTTATGATTTTCCGATTTTTTCGATTAGAAAATATTTCGTACATAGTTCCAATGTTTTCAGAAAAACAATAAATCATAGAACTCGCACTAGTTCATCGATTCCAAATATCGTCCAACTAGTGACATTCCATGACTTTCCGGTTTTTCAATTAGAACGGTTACGTGTGTAGTCAGTTACACTTTTCTAATGTTCTAGAAAAACAACAAATCATAAAGCTCCCACTAGTTCATCGATTCCAAATATCGTCCAACTAGTAACACTTCATGATTTTCCGGTTTTTCAATTAGAAAATTACTTGTGTAATTACTACACACTCAAAATTCACTAGAAGAATTTTAAAGTCCGAAATCACCTAAGTTTGTCTCCCGTTTGACACGAGTGACACTAGTGACATACCTATATGTCACTCGGATTTTTAAAAGGCTTAAGAGAAAATATCTCTTTCGAAAATTAATTGCATTATCGATTAACTAGTTCAACGTCCTAGTTACTTTCCACTTTTTAACGAAGTCAATACTAGTCAATTATAAAATTTAAGCAATTTAGTAAGGGATATAATGCTGTAAATAAAATGACATATATTAATTCAAGTTTAACACTACTATATTATTTTATTTTAGGAATTGTAAACTAAAAATTAAGTCTACTATACCATTCCAAGGTTTTAACCTCGCATCTCAGTGCCGCCGTAGGGTAGGTCAAAGAGATGACGGTTAAATCGAGACAATCTCATCAATGAATAACTTGTGAGAATCAAATATCCCACGAGAATCGAACATCCCTTTATTAATTGACTACCTTCCTTTTTTAGCCTAGATATTGCCAAAAATATCCTTTATGAGTGTGACCTACTATATCGGATCTCTTAGGTACGCCCCGAGTGTGCCGTTGTAGGATAGGTCAGTGACCCGACGAGTACCCAGAAATCCTATCGTTTCGGAGACCAAGCCATGAATGTTGATAGGAGTGAACACCATCCGTAGGGGGACGAAATCAAAGCGCCGCGAGGCGTCACCCTTCTCTCACTTACTTGTATCTATAGTAGAGGCCGTGGGGTTGGCTGTCGCCTCCCCCGCTCCCACTCAATATTTTGGAAGTGGTGGTGGGTTAACTAACCACGTCTTTTTTATGTTAACATAAAAGCACATCAAATCAAGGATTCCGAATGGTGTCGGTAACGTAGGCAAGCCCACACGTCCTATTCGTTGGAACATATGTGACAGTCGGACGAAATCGGCTCAAGACAGCCCCATTGGGATAAGAAGGAATCACCCCTCTGCTCTTCAGTGTAGCTTAGTCTTGCCGGACCCCCGTGCATACATCACACTAGGAGGGTTAAGTCGGTCGAGCGAAGCTCAGTTGACCACCCAACCTATAAGTGAACCGTTTTTATCCAAGATTTATTGTTCTTTTACCATCATTCAATCTTGTAGACACTACGAATCGAAAACGTGATCTCGTTTGGGCTTTAAGACGGTTCACCGAGAACACACACCAAAAAGCTTAACGATTTCATAACCCGTCCTCGGATCTTTAATTAGTTACTAAATTAATTAATTCCCACGTATTAATTAAATTTCAACTAATTACACGAGTTTGTATACATGCCTATTTTAATTACCAAAATTAAAATTCTACATGTATGCATGGAGTGGATTTATGATATGATGCATGTCATGGCAATTCCGATTTTATATCTATTTTATGATCAAACACATAAAAAATAAATTACGGAAAATTTAAACACCGAGATGGATTGTTGGTACCCCCGTATCTAATCTATCCAAGGAAAAAAACAGTAAATTACATAATCTATGTCTTTGAGTCTTGATCTTCGAATCTTGAACTCGAACCGCCGGATCACAAACCACGAACACCCGAGAAGAGAAAAAACTTTTTAATCAAGTAAAACCAATTTATTATAATTATCTAAAAGCTTTTTAAATTTTTTTTATTTTATTTTATTATTATTAATGCGGCTGCTCCAAAAAAAATCCCAGATTTTTTTTGTTTTTTTTGTTTATGTCGGCTGTAATTTAAATTATTTCCATATATTTTTTTTTTTGTTGATGATCTTCTGCCCTACGGCAGTGTGTCCAATTAAAAAAAATTAGGTCAAACCAAAAAAAAAAAAATTTATACAGCCGCAACAGAAAACCCTAGCCGCATGCTAGTTATATTATACAGGACTTATAGAGACGCTTTTCAGCGTCGCAGAAAGTCCTGTAACGCAGATTTTTAATTTAAAATCAGGATTTTATCCGTTTCTCCTCGTTCATACCTTGGGTTTCGCCTTGATCTTCAATTTTCCAGCAAGATCTTCATCTTTTCCAGCCCGGATATTCAAAATTACAATAAAAGGTGCTACTTTTACATATAAATTTCGAAAATTGACATAAGTAAAATACAATTCTTATGCTCAATTGTTACTAAACAAAGGAGCTACAATAGATCTAACGAGTAAACAGTACCAACCCCAATCCATCTCTTCAACCAAGACATTGATAACATAAAAAATAAAACAAGAAATTTCGGCCCCTTTTTTAAAAAAAAATTTGGGACAAAAAAAAATCTACATGTTTTCCACTCCTAGATCTAATATTTTATACGTATAAATATAGATCACCTTGGAGACTGATTCCACTGTTAGTAATATCATACGCAACGGAAGCGATTTAAGGATCTAGATCTATAAAATACACGTAATAAAATAACTAGATCTATATCTACAAGGGGGTTGTAGATCATACCTCTTGGATCTCAAAATCCTAGTTGAAGAACCACAATAGGTAGATTGCAAGTAGATGTGAAGAGCACCACGATCTTCCGTACGTGTGATCCAAGCAACTCCCGGTGGAAGGAAATCCTCGTCTCGAATCCTTCCGATATGCTACCCGGAAAAATCTCCAAGATTTTTCCCCAACCCTCTTGGCCGAAATTTCTTCCTCCTCTCTAAGAGGTGAAACTCGAAAATTGTGTTGTTATAAGGCTTGGGAGAACTCTCTTTATATAGAAGAGTAAAACTTAACCTCCAAGGATTTAATAATTAATACAAAATCAATTATAATAATCCCATTAAATAAAAGATTATCCCATAATATTCTAGAACAAATCTAGAATAATATTTATCTTTATTTTTTTCCATAAATATTTATCCAATAAATATTTTATACACATGTCTTATTAATACACAAGAAAATAATTTTTTGTTCCATAAAATAGAGCATGGGGCGAAATTTCTAATATTGACCTAGTCAATATTAATTTTGCCATAACACAATAATTGGGCCAAGCTTATGGAAAATGTCTTTTCCACATATTTAATTATTTAGCCCAACTAATTTAATAGTTCACTAAACAATTAATTCACATATCGTTTTAATAAAGTCCAACAAGAACTAAATTAATATTATTAGGATTCGACGTCCGAGAATAGCTATGCTATATTTGGAGGCACGTCGGGGACCATGGACTAATAATCAGCGGCTCCGATAAATCAAATAAATAATTATCTTACGAACAGAATAATTATATTCGATAAATCAATCACAAGAATATGCCACCATAATCCCGTGACTGCACTCCTCCGATTATGAGATTATATTTATCTCCTCACGAGAATAATAATAAGCGTCCATTGATATAATCATTACATATGGATTAATCATCCATAGACTGTTCATTCTAAATCGGGAAGTCACCGTTAACCCTTTCTAGAACCTCTTATCCTTATTTACCATTAATCCCCTAGTGATCAATTAATTCATACAACTCACTGGTAGCTAATCAGTGTAATATGAACTCCATGGATCGATCAGACTTCTCGATTACGGAATTATATCGTGAACTCTAATCAAATCGGTCCAGCCCTATATGATATATCTATCATATATAAATGCCCCATTAGGTTCTCTTAACCGAAAGTCCGGATAACACAATCACACCTATTGTGTTCTGGGCGCATTAATAGCACGTTAAAGGAGAGACCCGATACTCTCGATTAACTTCACTACGGGCTAATTGTATTTTAAGTACATCTTCACTAACTCAATCCTCCCGTGTATATACCATACACTGAGTTAAGTGATTACATAAACGATATACTTTAGGGTTTTCTGTAGTGTAAATACTATTGTCACATCGGTGAATATGAGAATAATAAATATGAATAATAATGTCAATTCATTTATTAAATAAAACAATTACAAAAATTGTATTTCGGGCATCACACCAAACAATGTTAATCTACGATTTATGTATAGCCAGGTGCGCGTAATTCCCTAATATAACACAGATGTAGATCTCGCTGAAAGTCCCGAAAGATCAATTCATGAGCCGACAGAAGAGCACTATATTGGTATTTCCTCACTACATGTTTTAATTAAAACAGACGAGCAACGTAGCCGTAGCCATACCTACTAAGACAAGAAATTCTAGTGGACAATCACACCATAAAGACGTGGCTAGATTGACGCGGCGAAAACCTAAATCTTAGCGTTTCTCTATACTTATCGGATAAAATAGAAGCTCATAAAGTAATTATATATACCTACTAGAAACACGTTTATTAAATCAAAATAAAATCATACGCAGATCATAAAACATGGACGTGGGCGTGTGGATCCTCATAGACAAGAAATCCCCACCGCCTCACGTCGTAATCCTAGATCAACATCATTTCACTAAGAAATAATAATCTCAAACGATGAATAATAATTGGGGAAAATTAATTAAACGAAACTAAGAGAAAATAAATACAAGAACTTACATAATTGAAGGACTTGTAAAAACTGCTCCTAAGTATAACCGACGATTTTATTATGAATTGTTTGTATTGTGTGGTGTGTGTAAATGGCGTGTGCAAGTACATTTATATAGGAGAGAAATTTACATAGGATAAACCTAAACTAATCTGAAATAGTTTTCCTAAATCCAAAAGGAGTTGAAAATACATTAGGATAATTCCCAGCTGATCTTAGGAAAAGGCCAATTTCGGCCCCCTTCATGCGTGCGGCCCCTCTCTAAAGTCGACGCCAACTCTTTTTTATTGGCTTGCCGACTTTTGTCTTGCATTACTCCTCTTTTCCGTGCTTATCCGATCTTTATCTTCAATGCATCCGTATTTGCTTGGATTTATCTTGTAGTTTAATTCTTCCATTTAAAATAAATGATTATCTCAATCTACAAAATAAATGATTATCTCGAAATAAATCACATTTAAATAATAAAAATGGATAAATACCAAATTACATTTTATAAATCACTTAACATTAAATAATAAATATAACCACACGATTTAATATAAAATGTATATTATTCGCCCAAACTAAGGATAATGTTGATGACTTTTACGGGTATATTTTGGCCGTCATCAACTACCCACCACTTAGACTTTGATCGTCCCAAACAAAGCATCAATAAGTAATTCCCCACGAAAACATCTTCCATGGTCAAATCATACTTACTCAAGAAACTTGAGTCAACTCATACCAATCATGCTCATAAGGCATCCATTATCCCTTACTCTCTATGAACCGAAGTGATGTGTGCATGTGCATTCAGTTTTATACATTCGTGGCAAGATTAGAGTTTATGCTAACTTCGCAATCTCAACCTACCAACATCAGCATTCCCACTTCTTAGGCCTCACATGGGTTAAGACATGGTGCAATAAGCAAGAGCGTTATCTAAGAGGTTTTTGGACTTGGAGACCGAGAAGAATATACTCAAGCCTCTTAAAAGTAGAATTTTTCCATTTTCATAATTTCAAGCATTAACACATCCCAAGGAAGAAACTTGCTTTAAAAGTAAATTATGCATTGCAAGAATCCCCTCTCACAGATTGGTCAATAGCATGAATATTACCACAAGCGAGGCTACTTTGGTAATGTTACTACAAGCCCAGTGTTCAACATTTTGTTAAAACACAGATAAATCTCAAGCTTATTACTCCGCTTAGATGGCTAGAGGATAGGAATACATCAGTCGATAAATATCGATACTAAGTCTGCATAACCAATCATCTATGTAATGTACACATAATTTCTTAAGTTATTACAATTCGCACGGTAAAACTCGATTCAAAGATTGAGTATCGAATAATAGATAACTACTTGCAACAAATGGCATGAATATCCTTAAATTTACATTCACATAAGTATAAATTGATCACGTAGTCATGTAACTTGGTTCCTTTCCTATTAATTCTTAGCTAGGAACTCACAATTCTAAGGGTACGAGCTAAATAATATGGCATTTATTAAAAAAATTTATTTAAATTTTTTCAATTATTTCAATTATACCGTTTCTGTAAAATTTTAATTGTAGCTCATCATAGCTAAGTCTCCTACCCCCCCCCCCCACTTAAACATGTCATTGTCCCCAATGACAAAGAAAAATGAGAATTTAAGAAAAATACTTAGCTCGAAACGGTTCACGAGTACGATGCAGAATAACGGAGTAGTCCAAGCACGCCGAGAAACAAAAGCAACTGGAGACCGATCATGAAGTTCCATCGCTGCAAAAATAAGTCTTCAACACAGCTCAAAATTTGTTACAGCGTCAGCTCATAAAAAATAATCATTATCAAAATATTAGAATTAATCCCAACTCTGTTCTCAGTACAACTTTTGCGATTTAGAAATAAACAACAGACTCGATGTAGGACATGCCTATGAAACTTCACTTCACGTTAGAACGAGTTGAGTAAAAAAACTTTTGCACATCCTTAACCCAATGGTCATCGGAACACGGCAAAAATAAAAAAAAAACCTCAATTGTTTTAACGCTAATTTTATTTCACTAAAAGAAAAGAACCTTAAAAATCCGAAAAAATTCTTCAAATACCTAAGAGATAGAAGTAGTTCCGAATTTATAGTCTTCATCTCGACTTTCCAAATATTATTATTCCTCTGAATTCTTTTCCTTAGCCTTTCAAATCTGCACCCGGTCGGCTCCTACCGAGATCTGCCTTCCGTTCTTGAGGATTCGCGCTTTTCCTTTTGGAGCAAGTCCTAAGAAAATGCAATCGTCCTTACTATCTAAGCAGGCTCCGACCTCAGCTTCTGCTCCCAAAACTGGCGATCTTCGAGATCGAACTCTACGAGTTCGCTTTTTCACCCTTCTCTGTCTATCTTTTAATTTCAAGCTTTCCCGATCCTCGGCGAGTCCAAACACGGCTTCTGCCTCGTCTGCTAAATGCATTGAAGCGTCCTCCGGTTCTATACGCCGGGATTGAGCGTCCTTATCCTTTTGTAAGATACATAGAAATTCCGATTCGCTAGTTCTCGAGGCAGCGTCAACCATATCCGTATCTTCCGGGCTAAGAGTTAGTGAAGTCTCACCCGCACCATGAACCGTAACAACTGAAATACTCGGCGGAAGCAAGAATCGGGGTATAAGAATGGTATGAACTTCTGAGCCCTTAGCATCGAACAGTGTGAGCTCAAACTTCTCCATGTCTACCTTTGCCCTCGAGGTTGCCATAAACGATCGGCCCAGTATTAGTGGGCAATTGAGATCCTCCTCCACATCCATCACGACTATGTCAACCAAAAAGCGAAGCCTTCCAATTCCTATAGTCATGAAGTTTAAGGCTCCGGTACGCACCGTACGAAGACCATCACCAAAGCGAATGTCCATCGTGTTGTTCATTACCGTGTGGACTCCAATCTTTTCGCAAACGCTATGTGGAACTATGTTGAGACTTGACCCGGAATCAATTAATGCGAAGCCAGCTCTCTTTCCGTCTAAGACTACGTCAACGATAAAAGATCCGGGATCTCCTAATTTCGGAAGTAAACGGGCTTGATCCTGTAGGTCCTCTGCCTTAGGATGACAGGGTGCTATAGGTTTATTGTTGAACTCGGACTCTGAGTCGGAATCGAGCTTGGGTATTCAAGAGGTGAGGGGAGGGAATGTAGGTAATCGGAGTCGGACTCCGAACTTGAGCTAGAATCGGTATCGGAAATAACAATCGGAATGTTAGCATGTAAACCTTCAAAAAGATCGAATTGCTTTGCCTTCACTTCCTCTTGTCTCTTTCTTTTTCGTTCTTCTATCAACGTTCGCCTATCCGGCCGTACTGGCGTGGTTTTACGTGTGACTTTGACTTCATCATTCCGTGCTACAGAAAACTGGTTGGTTGACATTTTTCTAGAACGATATTTAGAGGAATAATTAATTTACCTGGCTTGCTGTGGGCACGAACATACAAACGTTAGTAACCTAACGGTCAAAGCATGATTATCCATGCTGCCGCTAGACCTATGACTATAAACGGGGATAACAAACGCAAAAACAAAAAAAAACATAAATATTTTAAAAAATATATATATATATATATATATATATATATATAATATAATATATATATATATATATATATATATATATATATTTATATATATTGGTAAAATCAAATTTTGCACGGAACTCTACGACACATACAAGTTATAAAAAAACAAAAATTTTGGACAATTTTTCCGCCAACCGGATGGACTCTAAAACCTAAAAACAAATTTTAAAACATAAAACTTGACATGATTACTAATTATTTATAAAATTGACCGTTGGTTCCCCGGCAACGGTGCCAAAAACTTAATGACGTAGATCAAGTGAAATTAAAATACTTGACCACAAAAACTAATACTAGCAAGAGGACTAGGTCCATTGTAGTATAGCTATATCGAATCAAGGTCGATCCCACATGGAACCAAATTGTGGGTCATTCTATAAATAATTAATTAAGCATGTCAAACACATAAAACAGTCTATGACCAACAAAAGAACAAGAAAAGATAAATTGACACGACACAACTCAAATAAATACAACATAATTAATCTCCCCAATTATTACATCATCGTTTGGATCCAGAGACTATATATAATTAAACTAGACTCGACAACTACTAATCCGATTCGTATCTCTTTTATATTGGCTACGAGAGTCATCCCCTAAACTAGATCTAGCTCGGTTAGGCCATCCAGATCACTATGCTACATCACGTGACTTCGCTTTTTCGGCCTCCATCTCATATGACTCGCACGCTTATAAAACTAGGGATGCCGATATTAACCGTATTCCTCACCTAGGCAACATTCCTTTTTTCAGGCGTAATTCCTAAGCGACCACATCAGTCTCCGTCCCATTAACACTAACTTTTAGGTATCATGTTAATCTACGATTTACGTATAGCCAGTGCACGCAATTCCCAAATATAACACAGATCTAGATCTCGCTGAAAGTCCCGAAAGGTCAATTCATGAGCCGACCTAGGAGCACTATATTGGTATTTCCTCACTACACATTTTAATTATAACAGACGAGCAACGTAGCCGTAGCCATACCTACTAAGACAAGAAATTCTAGTGTACAATCACACCATAAAGACGTGGCTAGATTGACGCGGCAAAAACCTAAATCTTAGCGTTTCTCTATACTTATCGGATAAAATAGAAGCTCATAAAGTAATTATATATACCTACTAGAAACACGTTTATTAAATCAGAATAAAATCATACGCAGATCACAATACATGGACGTGGGCGTGTGGATCCTCATAGACAATAAATCCCCACCGCCTCACGTCGTAATCCTAGATCTACATCATTTAACTAAGAAATAATAATCTCAAACGATGAATAATAATTGGGGAAATTTAATTAAACGAAACTAAGAGAAAATAAATACAAGAACTTACATAATTGAAGGACTTGTAAAAATTGCTCCAAGTAATACCGACGATTTTATTATGAATTGTTTGTATTGTGTGGTGTGTGTAAATGGCGTGTGCAAGTACATTTATATAGGAGAGAAATTTAAATAGGATAAACCTAAACTAATCTGAAATAGTTTTCCTAAATCCAAAAGGAGTTGAAAATAGATTAGGATAATTCCCAGCTGATCTTAGGAAAAGGCCAATTTCGGCCCCCTTCATACGTGCGGCCCCTCTCTTAAGTCGGCGCCAACTCTTTTTTATTAGCTTGCCGACTTTTGTCTTGCATTACTCCTCTTTTCCGTGCTTATCCGATCTTTATCTTCAATGCATCCGTATTTGCTTGGATTTATCTTGTAGTTTAATTCTTCCGTTTAAAATAAATGATTATCTCAATCTACAAAATAAATGATTATCTCGAAATAAATCACATTTAAATAATAAAAAATGGATAAATACCAAATTACATTTTATAAATCACTTAACAGTAAATAATAAATATTACCACACGATTTAATTTAAAATGTATATTATTCGGCCCAAATTAAGGATAATGTTGATGCTTTTACGGGTATATTTTGATCGTCATCAAATATGAGGCAAAAGAAGGCCCCATGAAAAAGTACCTTGCAGTGGCATAGAAGAAATTGCAGAATTTCTTAACGATAGAAGTGGAACAGATAACTCGGGCCCAAAATACCAGAGCAGATGCTTTATCAAAGCTAGGATCGAATTTCT
Organism: Gentiana dahurica var. dahurica; assembly: GCA_024500145.1. Taxonomy (NCBI): domain Eukaryota; kingdom Viridiplantae; phylum Streptophyta; class Magnoliopsida; order Gentianales; family Gentianaceae; genus Gentiana; species Gentiana dahurica. Next base: position 53,317,227 of record CM044900.1, read on the forward strand.
TGTCCCACAAAAAGGTGTTGGTTGAGCAGTTGAAGCACAAGAGTTGTGATGAGATTGAAGTACAACCAATCACACAGGCAGAAACTTGGATGGATCCGATTGTAATATATCTAAGAGATGGAAGGCTTCCTGAAGACAAAGTACATGCCAGAAAATTCATAAGACTCTCAGCCAGGAATGCTCTGTTCAACGATGTTCTGTACATAAAATCTTATGCCACACCTTGGTTGAGATGCGCTGCTCTAGATGAGGGAGATTATGTATTAAGAGAAATCCATCTCGGAATTTGTGGAAATCACTGGGGAGAAAGAGCTCTGGCCAGGAAATGTAGGCTTTACGGTTATTACTGGCCAGAAATGCAAGATGACGCAAAGAATCTGGTCAGAACTTGCCGGACATGCCAGGTGCATAGTAATTTATCACATAATCCTATACAGGAGATGATACCAATCGTATCCCCATGGCCTTTTGATCAATGGGGAGTGGACTTAGTGGGCCCACTACCCCGAGCACCGGGAAATTTCAAGTTTTTAGTGGTGGACTATTTCACTAAGTGGGTGGAAGCTGAACCCTTAACTACCATCACAGCCAACCAAATACAGAAGTTCCTATGGAGAAATATTCTATGCAGTATGGGATCCCTAAATTTCTCATTTTTGATAATGGCACACAATTTGAAGATCAAGGAGTGCAAACTTGGTGCACCAACCTAGGAATCTCCCAATATTTTACAACAGTGGCCTATCCTCAAGCCAATAGGCAGGTAGAGCAGACCAACAGGCAGATAAAAAAGGGACTGAGGAAAAGGTTGGAACAAGAGGGGTCTCATTAGGTAGACCATCTTCCAAATATCTTGTGGGCATATAGAACCACCCAAATGTTGCTACATAGGAAACTCCATACTCCTTAGCATATGGATGTGAGGCAGTAATACCAGCAGTGATTGGACACAAGTCTCCCAGAACCGAATTGTACTGTCCAGAAACTCGGGAAGTAGACATGCTGCATCTCAAAGACGAGCTAGAGCACAAAAGGGACGTAGCCTCGATACAGATGGCCAAATACAAGCAGAGGATTGCTCAGTACTACAACACCAAAGTCAAAGGTAAGTATTTTAAAGAAGGTGATTTAGTTCTGAGGCGAAATAAGGCCAGCAAGCAAGGTCCCACTGGAAAGCTAGACCCAAATTGGGAAGGTCCTTATAAAATTATCAAAGTGCATGGAAAATGATCTTATCAACTAGCTAATGCCTCTGGCAAAACTGTTCCTAGAAGTTGGAATGCTTTTCATTTAAGGAAATTTTTTCCTTAAAGTAATTTCATTTTTTCTGAGTAATGCTACCTTGAATATAGATCTCTGTTAATTCTGTGATTGTTATATGATATTTTAACTTGTGTTGAAACACGAAACTAAAAACAGAACGTGGCGGTGCAAGGATTCTGGGCAGAAGTCCCACTTAAAAAATGTACGTGCCAAACTTGCAGTGCAAGGGCATTCTAGCCACATGACCCAATTAAAAAGCACACTGAGGCAAAACTTGCTGCACAAGAAAATTCTGTGCAGAGCACATAATTGAAAATTATAAATGCCAAACTCGCAGTGCGAGGGCATCCTGGGCAGAGGACTCACATTAAAAACACAAGTGTTAAACTTGCAGCGTAAGAAAATTCAGTGCAGAGCACATAGTAAAAATATAAAGACACAAAACTCGTAGTGCGAGGACATCCTGGGCAGAGGACCCACATTAAAAACACAAGTGTTAAACTTGCAGCATAGAAAATCCTGTGCAGAGCACATAATTAAAGTAAAGGCACGCAAAAACTTGCAGTGCAGGATCATTCTGGGAAGAAGACCCAAATAAACAACACAAAGGTATTAAATTCGCACGCAAGAAAACCCTGTGCAGAGCAAACTCTCAATGGGACAGAAATCAAACTTGCAGAGCAAAAATATCCTGGGGAGATAACAATAGTGGTCTATGCATTAAGGGTATTCTGGCCACAAGCTAAAAATTAAGAAGCTAAGGATAAAAAATCCTAACTTCTTTGCAGTGCAACATGACGGTAAAAATGAACGAATATCAAAGCAAATATCAAATTCAGGGGCATATATTCAGTAGTACAATCCCAAAAGTTTCAAAGATCAAAATACATCAAAAGCTGAGGACAGAAAAGAGGTATTACATCAAAAGCTGCACAGAGCAGCAAAAATTCAAAGTTCAAGAAAACATGTAAATCAAGAGGTAGGAGGAGCTGAGGGCTGAGCAGACTTCTCTGAAGGCTGAGCAGATTTCTGTGAAGGCTAAGCGGATTTCTTTTTAGCATACTTGCTAATTATGTCTTCTCCATTTTTGTACTCATCATATCGCTTAGTGAAGATTTCACCCGCTTTCTTATCATTCAACCTGTGAGTAGGCAATGTGTTAATCACCAGGTCAGTAGGTTTGGTCTCATCCACACCGAGTGTATATCCTCTGCGCAGCGCCGGAGCTAGGATGATTTGGATTTCCTCATAAGTTTGAGGAGAAGACTTATACCCAGCAACAACCTTCTGGACAACATTCTGGGCAGGGATTTCCTCCATCTGCCTCAGAGTTTCGTCAAAGTCAGCTTTCATCTTCTTGACTGTGGTAAGATGTTGCATGTGCTCCTCATTCATTTTCTCTAGATGTTGATCTCTCAATTTCAACTGCTCCTCCAGGTTAAATATCAAACCCTCAGCTTTGGCAAGATCAGATTTTAATTTCTCATTCTCCAGATGAGCAACATGGTTGGACTCTTGCAAGCTGGCCACCCTGGCCTTGGCCTCAAGGTTGGATTCTTCCAAACTGGCCACCTTAGCATTGGCCTCGTCCAACTGGATCACTTTTTGTTGTAGAGCAGAAATGTCTTTAGCCATGCTAGCAGTTTTCTTATGCAATGCTTTACCCAGGTAGTAGCACTACAAAAGAGAATGTCTTAGAAGACAGAAATTAAAAGAAAAATGAAGGGATTCAGAAAATCACTTACAGAATTAGCAAAGTCGTCTGCGGACATATCCTCAAAATTGAAGGAGGAATCACTAGCAGACGTCCCAGATGAAGAAGGTTTAGGCCTTTTCTTGCTTTTCTGGGGGACAGACCTCAAAGGCACAGCCGTCAGAGCAGAATCCGGGTTAGTAGGAGGAATTTATGAATCGATTGGAGTAGTATTCTCTGCGACGCTCGGGAGAATCTGAACAGAAGGTTCCAACGCAGCAACAATATTCTGGGCGACTCCCCCAGAATCAACAACTACATCTCCTGTTTCTTTCTGAGCAGAAGTCTCACCTTGACCAAGGATGGCTGATAATGCCTATTCAGAATCCTCGTGTATCCGCTGGTCGCTTTCCTCCTCCTCATCAATGTTGATGTGGATCAGATCGTCTACATTGGCCACTACAAAGAGAAAAAATAGTCAAAGTATATTCATAAAGCAAAAGCAGGAGCAAAGACAAACATACATTTTCGATATTGTTTCTTGGTAAATTCTACATAACCAGTATGCCCCGCAGTAAGAAGCTGGGTAGCATCCACTAGTGCTGAGCTGATAGTGCTCAAAGTCAAAGTAATGTTATTACTGGAAATGTATTTAACCAGAGCTTCGTCTATATGATCCTCAAATTTATCCTTCATGAAGGAAGAATTCCAACGGCCTAGATCCACCCAAGTGTTGTGCTTTACAAAGAAGAAATGCTCTGACCATTTCTTTTTAGTCTTATCTTTGGTGGACAAAGGGGTGATTTGGGCTAACCTACCGGATCTACGACAGAAATGGTACCATCCTCCACTACCCTGCGTCAATTTGCACTGATAAAAGTTCCTAAATAACTTCACAGAGAAGGGCGTGGTGTTCAGGCGACACCAAATCATAAAACCTACCAGGAATTTAACGCTCTTCGGATGTATTTGACCAACCCCTAACTTATAATACTTTAGTACCTCAATACACCCAGGCGGAAGAGGGAACCTTAACCCACTGTGAAGCTGATCAGCGTATACTGTACAGAAGCCATCTGGGGGGGGTTGTAAGCGTACTCAGTGGATTTGGGAAGCAGGACTTCAAAAGGCTCGGTACGAATCTTATAAGTTTTCAACAAACCGACCATCTCAGTCTTAGTCATCTGACTAGAGATACCATGGCAAGCCATTATTGCCTTAGTTTTATCAAATCGATTTATTTCTCTCTTTAAAGTGCTTAAAAAGGCTGTGTGATCTTCTGGATATTGATTGACGATGGAAGTAGGAGTAAAGATCCCTGGGGGAAGAAGGTGAGAAGGCAAAAGACACAGAGGATAATCCCCGAAAGTGGAGGTATTTCTCAAGTCAATCGAAGAAGACGGATGATTGAGGTCTACCGCAGTTTCAGGATTGGAAATTGGATTAGAAGAACTTACCTCTTCACTTTCTAGGGCAATCGAAATTTTTTCTGGTGATTCGAATAACCTTTCTATAGAATCACTAGAAGCTGTATCGGCTCACAGACTCATGAACGAAATAAAGATTTAAAGAATAGAAGAATAACACAGAGAGGAGACTTACTTGTAATTGACGAATTGCGTTTCCAAATGTTTGATATAGTGGGGCTGATTGACAAGAGGGGCGATTATGTGACAAGAAGTGGATGCGACACAATCGTTCAATTTACCGTTATAATAATGATGCAACTTGGCCCCGTTTCACGATATATTAAAAACATGATTTGAAGCGTTTCAGACTAAAACGGCTGTGAAGCAGTCAGCCCTAGTCTGGGGGGACTTATGATGATAGATGGGCCTATTGGGCCGGGTTACACATAATTGGTCCAGGCCCAAAGTTAAACAGTCAAGACAATGGATCGGCAATGCAGGACCATAAGGGCTGACCAGAATAGTCGTAAGTGCTGACCAGAATAGTCAGCTGAGCAGGACTCTATCATGCGACGTGTAAAAGTTTCTCCAGACAGAATGCTTGGCTGTGCAGAAAAATTTCTGAGCAGAATATTCGGCTGAGTACAACGAAGACTGGGTCAACATCAGTTCAACCGCCTGTAGACGTTGGTAGACCCCACCATCAGTAGTGTACAGAAATAACCGGTGATAACCTCCAATCATGTAATGGAGGGAATCACGATCTACAACTATAAAGGGAATACCCTGAACTACGAGGGGGACTTGATTCCAGTTTATTACTTACATTGGATACGTAGGCAGCTCTCTCAAGAGTTTAGTCCAAAATTATACCCAAATATTCTTGTTCTTGTACTACTTTCCTAGTTAGAATTACCCAATTACCCGATTGTAATATTGATACAACACCAGAAATATTATTATTCCGACTTCTTGTATTGGAGTTAAGTATTTTTTCGGGATTTTATATATATATATATATATGTGTCGACTATATATATATTAAGGGAAAAGAAAATCTGATTTAAGGGTAATTAAGGAAAAATTGTTTTTTTTTGGGAAAAAAACTTATTTAAGGAAAAATAATTCCCATTATGTGTAATACCTATTTGAAAATCAGATTTTCCACCTCCTAATCTCTCTTTTCCTGAGCATAAGAGCAAGGAGAAAGGGCTGAGAGACTTCTTTTTCAGAATTCTGAGTCGTTTCCCAACCGTTTTCAAATTCGCGTAGAGCGTTGGAATCTTCGTGAAAGGAGAGTTGTTTCAACACAAGAAAGTTGGAGCGTTTCTCAAAGTAATATTTTTTGACCTAGCTGCTGTTTTAGATGAGTTTTGGAGATCAAAACTCATATCTTTCGTAGTTCGTGTTAATCAAAGCATGTGATCGAATCTAACCCTTTTTGGATTGATCAAATAGGTTTCTATGAGAAGAAATATTGTTTCTGCAGTCTTTCTGAGGATTTGGAACTTAATTAGCTTGATAAAAGGTAAGAGGGTCTTCCTACACGTTAATTACGTCATATATAGGGTTTAAGTTGTAAATTTCGTTGATGTTTTGATGATTAGAATTCATGCAACGAGTTGTTTAAGAATCATAGGTTGTTATGGTCCTGTAAAGGTCAAGTTTTTCTGCTATTTTCTGAGTATATTGATGTTGATTAAGTTTGAGAATGATTAGGGATGAATTATGGTTCAAAAAATGAGTTTTTGGGGAGTTGCCGTCATTGGTGCGGGCGCACCAAGCCCAATGCGGACACACTAGAGGACCAGAAGCTGAATTTTACATTCAGAGAGTTAGTGCGGGCGCACTGAAGCCCAGTGTGGGTGCACCAGATCCAGTGCTGGCACACTGAATACCAAAAATCTAATTTTACATACAACGCCCCTTGTTTTGAGGAGAATGTGGTTTTAAATCATGCAATGAGTTTTAAATGTTAATCCTTTGATCTAATAAAAATAATTAAACATAAACAAGCCCCGATTGAGTTTCTGATTCATTTGGTTCCTGCACCGGACATACTCATAAAAGGAGTTAAAGTTCGGGACCGTCAGAAAGGCATGAAAGGACTTGTGCTTTGATGAACTAGAGTTCATCAATGACTGTGTACCGGATAGGATGCGATGCCTAGTTGTCTAAGTGAGGGAGTAGAGTTGATAAGGTGAGTTTTGCGTTGTGAAAACTTAGGTTGCTAGTTAATACACAATAATAATTACATAAGTGTAGTAAAAGATAAAACGTCACTTATTATCGGTTAGGCACTAATTCATATCGGCGATGTGACACGTTCATAAAAAGGTGAACAATGCTACTGGCTCAAAAGGCTAAAGGGTAGTGGAGGAAATTCATCGAACGTGTATGCATACCGGGGAGATCCCGGGACTATCGATGCTACTCACCGTAGTTGGCAAGTATATCTTGTGACGGATATTCATCATGCATAGTTCCCTTGAGTAATGATGTAACCAAGATAAGCTAAGCTAGAAATGTGTAGTCATGATGTGTCGATGGGCATGAAATGAACCTTAGATTGAGTCGGTCTCATAAAGATAACTATTATAATAAAGCTTGTTAAAGAGGCTAAGTTAATTTGCAGCTTCTACTTCTTAGTATGTACAATGTACTTACCTCATATGCATGTTTATTTGTGTGTTTGGGGGGAGAGAAGACGAACAGGTAAATCTGGAGTTTGATGGGGATTTTGACGACGAATTTTAAGGACGTCGAAGTTGAAGAGTTCATTTATTTTTTCTTTCAGTTACACTTTAGATTTGTTTTGGAAATTTTGTAATTTTCTGTTTATTGATTTTTGGAGGTTTCGTACTTTTTGGATTTCGTTTGGTTTCTTTTCCAATGTAATAAATGTCACATTTCCTATCTTTAGATATAGATTTTCTATTCTTGGTTATTGATCGCATGTAAAGCACTTACTAGGAATAGGACTAGGTCTATCGTAGCAGAGTACGGGCGAGTCAAGGTCGATCACACAGAGACTCATAAGAAGGTCTAATTATCATGATTGAGCTTGTCACGATTAATGGTCTACGACCAACTATAATACAGATAGTAGTAAAATTGGCAACGAATCAACAAGAGTTTCTAATGTATTAGTTCAATTATGAGTAATTAGTTATTCCCCCCGCACATGCAACAGTCCTTCCCATTGGTGAATTTATTCATTGTTCAGCTACAGGTACAACTCCTAACCCTATCTACTCCGATAATGGTATTAGACAATCTATATGCAAGCTACCCTCCTTAATTGGTCCGTAATAGCCCTAACCCTATCTATATTGAGCGCTAACTCATACCGCAAACCCACCTAGACAGCTGTCGACACTGATCAGCACATTCCTAGTGTCCATCAAGATAATGTCCAAACATAGCACTTCACTATTCGTATTTCATGCTAGTTTATGATGACATGCAAATAGTTGATCAAGCTACTATAAATTAAATCTATCGATCAACGTTGCTGGTGCCGATTATCATGAATTTGTATTTTACTAGGTATTCAGATCTAGCGATATAGACCGTCGCAGATCGGAAGAACGCAACCACTATTTCATGATTTCTTCACCAACGAATTTGATCTATAACACATGGGGTAAAATAAACCAACTATTATATAATGAAACTAAATAGACTATTAAAACATACTAGTCGAGTAGAACAACGATAGATCTTCATCTTGGAAAGATAGAAAATCATACCCTCGAAGACGAGCATAGATTTCCCTCGGATCTCTCTCTAGATGGCGACTCCGTCGTCTCTCCGACCAGAACTCATAAAATAATAAAATAAAGAAGAAAGAACTTTTATTGCATAATACTTGGCTTGAAAATTGTACACTTATGTTCTGAGGTGATGCCTCTTATTTATAGCTATCTAAATCGACTTAGAAACACCTAGTTCTACCCCTCGTCCAAGAAAATGCGTTTCGGAAGGATCTCGAGCCTCGGTAAGTCGGCACCGCCTCTCGGTAAACCGGGGGTATTTTTGTTCCTTTTTCAGCAGCTGACTTAACTTGGAAGGTTCTGGAATACCCTAGGCCCATTACTTTCGTTCAGTCCACTCCACATTCGTCCATCATGCTCAGCCTAATATTTCGTATCCTGAAAATAATAAAATAATGCACGAAATAATATCGAAATAGGGAAAATAAACACTAAGTGCAGATTTCCTGACTCACGAACCCGACATATGATATTCAACTTAAATGGTTCATATTTAGAGGTTGAAACCACTATTTTTAGCTCATAATGGATAGAATGTTGATGCCGTAGGATAGACAATTTTTACCATCATCAACTACCCCTAATAGCCTTTTGCTCGTCCGCGAGCAGAGTATCAAGCCGGAATGTACCTCCAAGAGCAATCCCCATTAACTACCACACATTCAACGAAGATTTCCGGTAGAAACATACATCGAGCCATAATCCGTAAACCCCCCATTAATCACTACTTATCATGCATCAATGTGTCGTGTGATGAATCATTCTCTATAGTGTGTTCATGAGGAGAATCAAGTTGTATTAACCCCACAATCATAACTTACCTGCGCATACACTCGTTCATCTTGCCTTCAGACTTTGTTACACAACATGGAACCTTAATCGGTTCGGGCGGACTCGGGGACTGAGCATCGCTCTTAAGTCCTCGTTTGTTTCTTTTTATGCGAGGGTCGGGCCCTTTTTACATGAGTTCGCTTCCCTCACTGCCTTTATTGCTTTTTTTTTTAATTTTCTTTTTTTTGGGGAGATTTCCAAATTTTTTTTTTCTCTTTCTCTCACAAGTCCGTTTTGCCCGGTTACCTCTTTTGGCATTCAAGTTGATTCTCATGTCTTACAATAATTTGCTGAAGTATATAGACCGACAAATAATGATTCCCGGTTAAAACATCTCATCATCTAATCTTAAACACTTCCCACTTAGATTACGTGCTCAAATATTGAGTGCAACGATAGAATAATAATTAATAAGTTACTACTTCATGCAACATAACATATGCTCATTTTTCCATACTAAATTGAATATGCTATAGCTCACTTCATATAGAACTTGGGCTCCTTTTCTACCGATTCTTTACTCGATAACGTGCAATAAGCAAGCTAAAAACAGTGTTAAAATTTTCAAAATGATTCCCTTTTTTCGACTATCCAGCTAAGACCGCCTACCCCCACTTATTATAGACATTATCCCTAATGACTAAGAATAATGAAAAGAATAGGTACTTAGCTCTGGAATTTGATCGCCTGAGTCAAAATGAATCCTGGAGCTGAATCATTAGCTCCTAGGTCATTCCTCTTCCAAGTTGTTACCTGCTTCCAAAATACTCCCAAAAACTGTGAGTAACATGCGAAAGGTAATAAGTAAATAAGAAGGCAGTAAATGTGCATACCGGAGGAATGCACAAAAACAGTTTCAGCCACTTTATTCTTTTATTTGTTAGGAAATCTATGCGGGAACGCTGCTGAATTCAAAAATTTATTTCCTTTTAACCAGGATCGACTTCGTTTAAGCAATAAACAAATAATCTAAAGACGGTGGTTACCTTGCTTGATCTAACAGATCGATGTTTTAACCGTCTAAGGTGAGTTGTTCTGTATAGAGCCAGCCAAGTGTTCGGCTTCTACCGCTAGTCCACACGAACAGCCCACCGGAATCCCATCATGGATTGCTATTGAAAAACTCCGGTTGCTAGACCGGCCTTTTTCCCCTCTCTCCAACTATCTATAGGATGCTCTCTATTTTACACAAGAACTATTAGTTCTTGTAGTTGTTGTTAGATGTAGTGCCCGAAAGACGATTTTGTAATTGTTTTAAATTAATAAATGACAGATTTTATTATTCATCTTATTTGCTTCGTGCTTATATAGTATACACTGCTGCAAACCCTAAGTATATCTGTATGTAACCACTTAACTCAGTGTATGGATTACACGTGAGGATTGAGTTAGTAGTGATATACTTAAATAGTTAGTCCGTGGTGAATTTAATCAGAGTTTAGGGTCTCTTGATTAAAACACCAATAATGCGCCCAGAACACCTTAGGGTGTGATAGTCTTATCCGGACTGTCGGTAGAGGGTACCTACGTGGGGAATTTATATATGATGGCATTCATATAGGACTAGACCGATTTAATCTGTATTTCTCGATATAATTCCGTAATCGAGGAATCTTATTAAATCATTAGATGATCATATATGGATCAACCTTAATCCTGAGGTGAACACAGGGTGCTGCTTGTCCCGGGGTAGTGTTTGATGTGTTTGTTACGGTTCACTTAAATATGTGTTCCAAGCCACTTCTCATTGGCACTATCTCCAGATGAGTGAGTAGTCCTGATTTTCACAGACATGGAATCCATTCCTTCTTGCGGGAAGTAGAGAGACAGTCCCGTTATTTGTTAGCCCTAAGAAAATGGTCGATGGGCCCAGTTCATGTTAGACTAATTGATCACTAGTCAGATATGTGAACTAATTGATCACTAGGGGGTTAATGGTAAATAAGGATAAGATATTCTGAGTCGGGTTCACGGAGACTTCCCACTCAGAATGGACAGTCTATGGAGGGTTAATCCATATGTAGTGATTATATCAATGGACGCTTATTCACTCTATGGGTTGAGTATAAGTATACATCTATAATCGGTATAGTTCAGTTTCGGGTTTATGGTGGCGTAATCCCGGAATTAATAATTAATGGACTTATTCGGTTCGATGAATAATTAATTATTGGAGCTACTGGTTATAGGTCCATGGTCCCCGATGTGGCTTCCGTAATTCGGACTAATAATCTTGTTATTTGGGCCTCAGTGATAATTAATTGGCTGGGCTAATTAATTGATATGCATGTATATTATTTAGTTGGGCTAAATAATATAATACACATAAAAGACATTTTATGTGGGCTTTTTGACCCAGAAGTGTGGCGCCATTTATGATTAATAATTAGAGAGAAATTAGTTTTCTTGGATAATTATTTGACATGTGATTTATCTTTTATTTGTAAAATGATAATTCATGGAATAATAGATAATAATATGATTTATCTTAATTTTTTTGAGATAATCATTTTATTTATCTTTTATTTGGAAAAGGATTAATGTGATAATTATCACTTAATTGTTTAATCCTTGGAGGACATTGATTACTCTCCTATATAAAGAGAGTTCTCCCAAGTCTAATGGGGCTTAATAATTTCGACATACACACTTAAAATAAGAAAGAAAATTTGATTTTCTTGTCTTGGGTGCTAGAAGAAGAAAAACTCTAAGTTTTTCTTGGTTTGCATATCAAGGAGGTTCGTGTTTCAAGAAGGGTGTCCCCCAACCACCGTTTGGAGAACACATCGGAAGACCAAGGCTTCTCTCCCTATTGGTAACATGTTCTTACCCCCTTGTAGTAATTTATGTCCTTTATTTATGTATCGTACTGTGTAAATCGTGATCCATCCGCTGCGTATAGATCTAATTCGTTTAGATCTAAGAACATGCATCCTTCAGTTGTGATGTACAAGAGAGATTGACACCCACTTCCTTTTTATAAGTAACGTGGCGACCCAAATTCTGCAACTTTAGTGTGTGATGTATAAAAGGCTTTGGTTAAGTTTAGAGAGGAGGGGGGGGGGGGGTGAATAAATTTAACACTTAAAACTTTGGAGTTAACAAATTCTGCAACTTCAGCAGTCTGCTGATACTTCAGTAGTCTGCTGATACCTCATTAGCCTGCTGATAAACAGTAGTCTACTGATAGTTGAGTTTGCTGAATTTGTGCAGCGGAATTATATCAAAATTAAGCCTTAATACTTGTTGTTAAATATGATACTACTATTAGATACTCAGTAGTGTATGTGTTTCAGTTGCTAGATTCAGTTGATTGATGTATAAAATAAACTAAGTGCAGAGTGTAATGCTGAAAGTAAGTAGGCAGATTTTATAGTGGTTCCAGGTGGTGTAATCCTGTCAGTCCACTCTTCTCCTGTGATGTTGGAGGTAATTCACTAAAGGTTTTTGATGTTGTAGTTACAAAGATTCCTAAGGTTGCTTGTCCTTCACCAATAACTATGGCTTCACAAACTGAAAACTGGGAACAAGTAGGATTGCTGCTCCTGAGTCTTCCACTGGTCCTTGAAGGGTAGGATTGCCTCTTCACCAGCTCCACCACAAACAACAGTCTTTCACACAACTGTGCTTCACTGTCTTTAGCAGATTTTTTATAAAATAAACATTGAATCAAATAAATGATTCTATTGCAGCAGCTTGATTACGATGATATAATCAACAGCTTGCTATCTTCAAGTGAGTATACTTGATGTAGCTTGAATACATAATATACTTGAAGAATCTTTCTGGATCAGTAGCTGTAAGTTCAGCAGGTTCAACAGGGTGTTTTTCATCTCAGAATAGTCTCTTATATTTTTTACTTAAAGTTCATCAATCATCTCTTCTTTTCTGAGTTGAAGGTCCTCTATTTATAGGTAGGAGTGCATGTGACTTGTATTTGAAATTCAAATGTAACCGTTCCTGGTTTTTGTCCCATCTGATTTGCTTTCTGTCATTATTCATAGGACTGACACTGTCAGAATTCCTTTTTGACAGTGAAGTCTGTCCACCCTTTGACTTATAACCATTGGATAAAAATCTGAATCATCCCAAAGTTCTTTTAATCTCAGCCTCTGATTTGATTGATAAGTCAGAGGTAGTTAGATGTCCTTATCCATGTAATCTTCCAATATAATCTTGAATTAATCGAGGTATAATATCAGCAGGTTCATCAGTCTGCTGAGATACCTATCAGTCTGCTGAACAGCAATTTGCTGTGTATAAAATAAAATGCAGCTGATTTCTTTTATCTAACTTTTATTTGTTAAGTTAGATTACACCTTTTTAAGTATAACCAAGTTCCAAACATCATCCAACTTATGGAACTTAGACCTTGTACACAAGGTATATGTAATCAGTTTAGGTCATCACAGACTTGCCTAAATTCTGATTCCATATCCTTGACTTAAATTGCTAAGTTTGATCCCTTAGCCTTCTGTAACTAAGTTTGAGCCCTCAGCCTTCAGTCTTCAGCAGGTTCCTGACTAGTCTACTGACCTATCTACCCTACTGATATGGACCAGTCTGCTGATATAAATCAACTGACCATTACAGTGCTTGTTTGATCAAACATATTCATAAATCAAAATCTAATAAACCTATACATTTGATCTACACATCTTTTTGCCTTTGCACTATAACAGCTAGTCTGGCACTCATCATCAAAACATAGAAATAAGTCCAACAATTTCCCCCTTTTTGGTGATGATGCCACTACCCTCACCTAACAGCAAAGCAAAAAGATAAAAACAAAAACATAACAAATTTCAGTCAATTCTCATTATAACATTTGTTCACAGTAATTACAGTCTAGATGCAGCAAAGATAAAATATGATAAGTATGCTGATCTACTGTCTTCTTTCTCTTTCCTGTCTAGCCTTCTCCACTTGTTCTTGGTAGGCTCTGATTTCTTCTATCATATCCCTCATCCATTAATTTTTAATCAGTGTAAAATCAATGTAGGGATTTACTTCTTTCCACCACTTCCATGCTTCAGGCAGGAGAAGATTGATTTGATTCACTCTGAATCCAAACATCATGTATAGTTCCTTGAATTCAGCAAGTGAGTCCTTTGCTTTTGTGATAGGCAAAATCCTATCACCTCTGCCACTTCTTCCACCTCTTCCACCTCTTCCAGCTCTGTAACTTGCCCTTAAGGTTTTAACTCTTGCCTCCCAAAACTTCAATCCCAAGAAGGAGTTTAAACCTTCATGAAATCCCATGTCATGATAGGGTTTGCTTCTGATATAGTACTCCTTCTTGTATTGTCTAAGAAGATCATCAGTAAGTTGAACTCTGCCAGGTGCAGGTTGCCTGTAAGCATTAGTCTCATCCTCCCATCTTTTCTTAGCAAAAAGTCTAGCTGCCTCTTTTGATTCTGCTGTTTGGGCTTCTTCCCCATTAGTGACATCATCAACAAACCGGGATAAAAGACCATGAACACTCTCATGTGTGATTACCAGAATATTTAGTTGACCTTCCATAATTTCAGTTCTTGTGTCAACTGCAGTAATCCTTGATTGCAAAGTCTGCTCCAGTAGATTGATCCTCTCAGTAACTTTAGGATCCAATCCAGCAGGGTGAGATGTTCCAGCAGCCTCAGCAGGCTTAGGTGCCTCAGCAAGCTTGTCATGTTTCTAATGGATGGATATAAGTTGGTCTTTCAAAAACTTCTCTTTTGCTGTGTTTCCTACCTTGATTCCCCTCACATCTAGTATCATATCATTCACAGCATTTTGAGTAGATGTGAAGTTTGAAGCAACTGTATCAGCAGATTGTCTGTTTTCATTCACCAGTTTCATCAGTTCTTCAAATCTCTCTTCTTGTCTATCCAGTTGAGTTCTTAACTGTTGCATATCATGCCTCACAGTCCTTAACTCATTCAATACTTCTACTGGTACCTCACCAGTCATCAATGGATGGTTCTTCAAAAATAGGTACAAATGCTTGTGGGAGATCAATATCAACATTTTCTTCTTCAGGCATTTGGAACTCCTCATCACTAAAGTCATAGTCCAGCAGCTGCTCATCCTCATTAACAATAGTCTGCTGGCCATCTTTCCCTTTAGTGGTTTTGACTCCAGTAGGCTTCACTACAGCAGCCTCTTGAACAACAACAGGGGTTTCTTCCAAACCCAAAACTAGTTCCAACCTGTGTCCAGGTGCTGTTTGTAACTCAGCAGCCTGTACCTCCTGTTCCAACCTTTGTGCAGGTGCTGTTTGTAGCCCAGCAACTTGTACCACCTCTTCAACTCTTGGAGCAGGTGCAATGAATGCCACAATCACTTGATCTGGGAATATGTCCATATTTTCTTGTTGAAATTCTCCCATATTAGTGATTCTTCTCAGCAAGTTTGCAGATTTAGTTAAGACAGCCTCAGTGTCTATCCAGTCTTTATATTGAATAGATTCCTCTGAACTGGCACTGGGTTCACTAATATCTGTAACTCTTTCATCATTTGAATCCACAGTCTGCTGATCATCAACATGCTCAGCAGGTTCTTCAACAAACAAAGGATCTATCTTACCAACCAATCTGTTTGCATCACCATCTATTCCTTCATTGATTTCTGCCTCAATATCATCTATGGTGAGATTCTCCATCACTGTATCCACTTGTTTTTCAGTAGATTGTCCAGTACCAGTAGACTGCCTTATAGGTGGATCAACAAATATTGCAGTCCTACTGGTCTCTCCTGGACCAGAGGGATGATTATCATCAGAATCAGATGATGAAGAGTCATCATCATCACCTCTTGGATCCATGAACTTGATACCTACCTCTTTCTGTTGTTCATCAAACAAGTCCATCAGCCTTGATTGTAATAAAGAGGTATCAATCAGATTTTTGTTGTCCTCCACTCCCAATTTCTCAAAAACCCATTCTTCAAAGTCTGTCATAGGTTCTGCAGCAGGTTTTTGTTTCTTATAAAATCCAAACTTCCAATGGAAGTAATCAGCCACCAGCAGGATTTTTGGATCAACATACCCCTCCTTCCTTTTCTTTTCATGTTTTTCATAAGACAAGAATGATCCTCTGGGAGCTGTTGCCATACCTTGCTGACCTCCAAAGGTCTCAACAAGTATGTTCAAAGTTTCTTCCACAGATGCCTCAAGGCTAGTAGGTTGCTCAGTTTATATATTGCTTCCCACTACCTCCATCTATATCACACTTGGTTCCTCCTGACTTATATGCTCATCAGCAGGGTTAACAGCAAACTGTTCTTCCCCCTGAACTATTGTAGGAATTGAAGGGTCTTCAACCAATATGTCACATACCACAGCAGGTGCAGACTCAGTAGTCTGATGTGGTTCTTCATCAAGTTGCTCAACAACAACTTGTGCAGCTACAGTAGATGTAACAGATTCTACAGCAGGCTCTGGTGTAGCAGACTGATGTGCTTCTTCCACAGATTGCTCAACAACAACCTCTTCACTTTCAATAGACTCAGCAGCCATAGTTGAGGATTCAACAACATCAACAGTAGGTTCAATCTCAATAGTCAACTGTGACTCTTCAGCAGGTTGCTCAACAACAACCTCTGCTTCCTCATTAGGCTTGATAATGGTCAAGGGCTCAGCCTCAATAGCCTCTTCTTCTTCCATTACATCATCTTCCTTTTCTTGTGCCTTTAGAGCCTCTAAGTTTTTTCAATTCCTTCCCCTTTCCATGTTTCTTTTTGTGGATAATCTCTTTTCTTCTCTTGGAAAGTGGCTCATCTTCAACTTCAATTACAGTAGATTATCTCTTTCTACTGGCTTCTTTCTGTTGTTCCCTCAGAATCTCAACAACAGTTTTTCTGGCAACTACAGCAAGGTCAGTAATCTCAACTTCAGCTGGACCCTCAGCAGACTTAGCAGTCTGTGTTGTTTGCTTCTTTATTTTCTTAGGCTTTAAGATCTCAGTTATCTTCCTTGTATCTGCAGCCTTTCTATTCTCAGTGGTCTTCTTTGGTCCAGCAGGTTTGACAGATTTCTTAACAGTTTTCTTGACCTGCTCACCATCAGCATCACCATCATCTCTATCATCATCACTTTCAGCAGCCTATGCAACACCTTCTTCATCATCATCCAGACATGGGATAGCATAATCAATCTCTTTCTTGTATCTGGACTGATTGATCTTCTCAGGTGCAACATCAGGAACTTCCAAATGATTCAGCAAGGTCTGAACCATCAATCCTAAGGGTAAGGCCTTGGATTTCCTTTTTCCTTCTCTTTCTTCCTTGGCTGCTTTCTTCATGTAATGAATAAAATATCCAGCCCAATCAAACATCATGCTTCTGCAAATGATCATCATCAGCTCTATCATGGGTCCTGATAGAGTGTCCATACTTCCAACCTGTCCAAGTGTGTTCTTTGCAATGAGTTTACTCAGCAGACTGTACTCATTCCCAATATGTATGCAATTGATGCCTGGAATGGATTTGGTGGCTACATTTGTTTTGGTTTTATCAACAAAATCCATCTTGGATAGTCCCATTGCTTTAGGATTTACTGGACCATCCACTACTTCTTCAAAACCAAAAACTTCCCTCAGCAGACTTGAGGAAATTTCTATTTCTTGTGCATTCACAACTGTTTTGAATGCTTCAGTTCCTTCTTTTATTTGAATGTTCCTCCAAAATCTGACAACATTTGTATATGAAATTGTTTGCAGTCTTATGTTCAGCACATTTTCCAGACCAGCATATCTCCTTATTCTTCGACCAATGTTGATTGCTAGTTCAGTCTGGTTAGCATCAACAACAAAACCTCTAACACTTTGGCTTGATTCAATCTGAACATCAAGCTTTTCCGCCATTGTTATGAGAAAAATAAGATGAAGAAGATAGATTGTAAATCTGTGTTCACACAGTGTAAAAACAGAGATATAGCAGATTTTGCAAGTAGAGAGAATCTGCTGTGTGTAGTTCTGTATATATAGACAGACGGTAGTTGTAACTGACAATGCACGTACATCCATGTCAACCACGATTAATCTGAGTGAATTCTGTCTTGACACGTGTTCCATAACTCCTCCATAACGTTTTGTAACCATTAGATCGTGTTAACTATAGTAATAAAAGATAGAGTAAATATCCAGCCAATTGCTCTTTGACTTTAATAAAGTTTGACTGCGTAACATTCCATTCAGCAGGGTTGTCCTCAGTAGGGTAGGCTCAGCAGTCTGCTGATAAAAGTGCTTCAGCAGCCTGCTGACAAAGTGACTCTGCTGATCCTTGATTTCTTCTTGTTTTGTTCAATTGATAATACAAGATGAAGTTTAATACCAATGACTGATCTTTCAAGTGAGCTCACCCAACATGACAAAGACCAATCCCCTTGGCAACCTCATTTGCTCAATTGTTCAAACATAAGTACATGGAATTGTTGATACCAATGACTAATCTGCTAAGTGATCTCACCCAACATAGCAAAGACTAATCCCCTTGGTGAATTCCAGTACATTGCTGATAATCAGTCAACTTTTATAATTCAAAGTTCAGTCCTTAATTTGGCAAATCTTTCACTATCAAGTGGTTTAGTGAAAATATCAGCAAGTTGATTTTCAGTAGGGATATATAGAACCACCACATCTTTCTTTTCAACATGATATCTTATAAAATGATGTCTTACATCAATATGTTTGGTTCTTGAGTGCAAAACATGATGTTCAGTGATTGCAATTGCACTTGTGTTGTCACACATGATTGGAATTTCCTTTTCTTCAATTCCATAATCCCTTAACTGTTGTCTTAACCATAGTACTTGTGCACAGCAACTTCCAGCAGCAATGTATTCAGCTTCAGCAGTGGAAGTTGATATTGACTTCGGTTTCTTGCTGAACCAGGAAACCAGTCTACTTCCCATCAACTGACAGGTTCATGTAGTGCTTTTTCTATCAATCTTGCATCCAGCATAATCAGAATCTGAGTAGGATATAACTTTGAAGCTTCCATCCTTGGAAAGCCATATCCCTACTCCCAAAGTCTCCTTTAGGTACTTGAGAACTCTCTTGACTGCACCTAAGTGACTTTCTTTAGGTTTAGATTGAAATCTTGCACAAACACCTACAACAAAGGATATATCAGGTCTGCTGGCAGTGAGATACATCAGACTGCCTATCATCCTTCTGTATAAAGTCTGATCAACATCTTTGCCTTTTTTTATCTTCATCCAATCTGATATTTGTGCTCATTTGAGTTGATATCTTGGTGCTATTTTCCATACCAAACTTCTTCAACAACTCCTTGGTATACTTGGTTTGATGAATGAAGATTCCATCTTTCATCTGTTTAACTTGCAATCCCAAAAAGTAGTTCATTTCTCCCATCATACTCATTTGGAACTTGCTCTTCATTAGATTTGCAAACTTCTCACATAACAATTCATTTTCAGAACCAAAGATTATGTCATCAACATAAATCTGTACCAGTAGGGTGCTGTCCTTCTCATTGATTCTGAAAAGAGTCTTATCAATGGTGCCTTTAGTAAAACCATTGTCCACCAAGAATTGAGATAAAGTCTCATACCATGCTCTTGGTGCTTGTTTTAATCCATAAAGTGCTTTGTTGAGTCTATACACTTTATCTTCTTGATCTTTAACTTCAAATCCAGGAGGTTGCTGTACATACACTTCCTCCTCTAGAATGCCATTCAAAAATGCACTTTTGACATCTATTCAATATACCTTGAAGTTCTTATATGCAGCACGTGCCAAGAATAATCTGATAGCTTCCAATCTTGCAACAGGTGCATAACTTTCATCAAAATCTATTCCATCTTCTTGAGAATAGCCTTTTGCAACTAGTCTGGCCTTATTTCTCACAATGGTACCAGATTCATCAAGTTTATTTCTGTATAACCATTTAGTACCAATGATATTTGCATGACTTGGCCTTTCAACTAGTGTCCAAACTTGATTTCTTTCAAATTCATTCAATTCTTCTTGCATAGCAATTATCCAATCTGGATCTGAAATTGCTTCTTCACAACTTTTGGTTCCATTTGAGATAGAAAACAAGTAAACATAGCTTCCAGTTGCCTTCTAGTTCTTACACCTTGCTGTACATTACCAATAACTTGTTCATCAGGGTGATTCCTTAACCATTGTGGATTCTGGTTAGTTTGATTATCAGGAACCTCATCTTCAGTATGGTCTACTGTAGCTTCGTCAACAACAGGGGGTTCAGCAGATCCTTGAATTGCTTCAGTTGTTGCATCATTAGTATTACCAGCAGGATGTTCAGCAGGGGCAGTATCAGAAACTTTTTAGTCATTGAATCTTTCCAAAACTTCAATACAATCTGGATCAGTGACTTGTTGATTTTCAGCAGGTTCACAAACTTCATCTTCCATACCAGTAAACTTAGGTTCATCAAACACAACATGGATTGTTTCTTCATGTTTTAGTGACCTCTTGTTCAGTACCCTGAATGCCTTGCTGACTGAAGAATATCCCAAGAATATTCCTTCATCTGACTTTGGTTGGAATGTCTTCAAATGTACCTTGTGATTTAGGATAAAACACTTGCTTACAAATGGATGGAAATATGATATATTTGGTTTTCTTCCATTCCAAATCTCATAAGGTGTCTTCAGCAGCTTTTTGTTTACTGAAGTTCTGTTTTGTGTATAACATGTTGTATTAACTGCTTCAGCCCAATATCTTTCAGGTAGCAATGCTTCACAAATCATTGTCCTTCCTGCTTCCTTTAAAGTCCTGTTTCTTCTTTCAACAACCCCACTTTGCTGAGGTGTACCAGCAGCAGCAAGTTGATGTAGTACACCATTATGTTCACAATATTCTCTTATCACTTTGTTGAGAAATTCTGTACCCTAATATGATCTTATTTTTACCTCTGTCAGACTTTTCTCATTTTGTAACTTTTGAAAAGATTAGGCATGCTTTTGAGTGTTTCACTTTTCTTGTTCATAAATACCACCCAAGTGTACCTAGAATAATCATCCACAACCACTAAGGTGTATTTCTTTCCTGTTACACTTGTTGGAGTTATTGGTCCAAATAGATCCATATGCATCAGCTCCAACACTATATTAGTTGATTGTTTAGTTTTTGACTTGAAGCTTGACTTTATCTGTTTACCCTGCAGACATGCATCACATATAGCATCGTTCTTGAATGTGATTTCAGGTAAACCAATCACCAAATTCTTCTTCACCAACTGATTTATATCATCACAATTTAGATGATTCAACTTCTTGTGCCATAACCAATTGAGTTCTGACTTGGTATGCACAATCAGGCAGGTTTCTAGAACTGCAGTAGACCAATCCACAACATACATGTTTTGTTGTCTTCTACCAGCCAGTACAACTTGATCACCTCTTTCACTAATGACAATACAGTTGTTTTTGTCAAAAGTGACCTTGTATCCCATGTCACAGAATTGTCCACTGCTCAGCAAGTTGTAGTCCAGTCCTTCCACATATGCAACATTCTTGATTGTAAGTCCATTTCTCACAAGTGTGCCATATCCTCTTGTATATCCAGGTGTATTCTTGTTGCCAAAATTCACCCTTGGACCATCCTTTGACACAAAGTTTGATAAACAGTGCTTGTTCTTTGTCATATGTCTGGAACATCCACTGTCAAAGTACCAGACACCCTACAAAACAAAGTTAATACATTTTAGGTACCCAAACCTGTTTGGGTCCATAGTGGTCAGTAGTAAGCATGACCCTTGGTAAGCTTCCATAAGGTCTTCTCCTAAAAGTGTCATACTTTGGTTCATACATGTATTCCACACATCCATAAGTTCTAACAGTAGGTTGTGTAGGATTCACATATGTTTTCTGGCCTTTTGGTTTATAATGTTGTTTGAAGTGACTCTTGTTGTTAGAAGCATTAGTATAACCATTTGTTTGCTTTCTGTTAGGAACAGCTCTGTAGTATGGAGTCTGCTGAGGTCCCTGCTGAGGCCTTTTATAAGTCCTCTGCTGAGTCTTTTGCTGATTCCATTGCTTAGGTTTTACCCTAGCACCATGGTTATACTGGTTGTTTCTATCAGCAGGTACATGAATATTCCAATCATCATCAGTAGGGAACAGTCTACCTTTCCCCCTGAGATAAGTATCCCTTGAATGATTAACATTTTTGGGTTTAGGATTCTTATCCTTGGAATATTTCTGTTTCATATCCTTCTGTGGTTCAGCAGACTTGGTAGCAGGTCTGCTATCAGTAGGTCTAGAAGATCCAGCAGTCCTATTTATGGATTTGTTCTTTTTGTTAGGAGCTGTTGACTTCTTTGACTTCTGATTTTGCTTCCTTGAAGTATTCTCAGTGGGTTTTACTGCCTCATCAACCTTACTTGGAGTTGGATCTTGTGCAGGTACAAACTTAGGACCAATTCTGGTACTAGGTTCAGTAACCTTACTGGATCCACTCTTTTTGGATTGTTGACTTCCAAATCCAAGCCCAGTTCTGTCACCATAAGGCTTTCCAGATTTGTATGCAGTAGAGGAACAAGATGGTTCAACAGATTTAGAAGCTACTGGATGTTCAGTAGGCTTATACTGATTCTGTCCTGCCTCCTTTTCCTTACCTTTGAGAATCCTTAATTCAGCATTCAACCTTTCAACTTCTACTTGAAGAGCTTCTTTTTCAGCCTTCACAATCTCATAACCAGATTGTATTTTCCTCAGTTGATTAAGGATAGCATCCAAAGTCTCCTCATTGTTAGAATTTCTAGGATTTGAACCGCATGTTGATTCAAATCACTTCCTGCAGGAATGTTTATTGATACAATATTGTATACCTCCTCAGTTTCATCCATATTGGCCATCAAAGCATAATCTTCCGTATCAGCAACCAATGATGTGTCATCTGATTCATTTTCTTTTTCAGATTCCACTTCATACCCTGATTCATCTTCAGCAACCATAGCTTTCTTGCCATGTCTTCTTTGTTGACACCTGGTCTTCAGTAGGTTTGGACAATCAGGTCTAAAGTGTCCAGGCTTCTTGCAGTTGAAGCAAAGATAATCAAGTTCCTTACTTTGTTTTAACTCAGGACAGTCAGGTTTGATGTGTCCTGGTTTCTTGCAATGAAGGCACAGATAGTCATTGTCGTTCTTTGATTCTTCTTTCTTCCTTTCAGTAAGCCTCTTTGTCAAATTTCTTGCAGGGGCCTTTACTGTCTTCATCATCCTGATTTTCTTGCTCAGTAGAGCAATCTGTTCTTGCATCTCATCCAGCAGATCATCTTGTCCTTCAGATGTTTCTTCCTGATGTGAAGCAGCCAATGCAGTGGTCTTTGGCTCTTCTTTTTAAGTCTCAGGTACAAATTTTTTGCTAAATTCATAAGCCTTAAGATCTGAAAATAACTTGAAGGTGTCTTCTTCATGCAGCTTTCTCATTTCTTCTATTACAGTCACCTTCATTTTCCAAACATCTTTTGCAGGTAGAGCCTCCAGAATTTTTGTGTTAATTTCTTCTTTTGAATAACTTACACTCAGCAGGGTAAGTTCATCCAGGATTGCATTAAATCTTGATTCCATTTGCTCAATGGTTTCATTTGGTAGCATCTTGAACTTTTGAAACCTCTTTTTGACCACACTGATTTTATTATTCTTTATTGCATCAGTGCCTTCACAGATCAACTGTATCTTGTCCCAAAATTCCTTTGCATTTTTGCAATCTTTAACCTTCATGTACATATTGCTATCCAAGGTTCTATAAATGATATCAATAGCAATATTGTTGAGGTTTGCTCTCTTTCTATCTTCTGCATTCCATTCTCTTTTTGGTTTTGGAATGTACTATGTAGTATCACCCACTGTTACTGACTGGGTAATATCCAGTGGTCCATCAGTTAGTACATCCATCATCTCATCATGAGTTGCAGCAAGGTATGCCTGCATTCGACGTTTATATTCATCAAATTTATCTAGAGAACACATCAGCATAGTTCTAGCATACTAGGTGTTGTCCATGATGCAAGTTTTTGAAAATCAGTAACTTGTAAAAGTTTCAAAGAATTTTCACAAGCACAACAAGTAGGATTTCTTTAGAACAGAAGCACTGCTCTGATACCAATTGTTGGTCCCTTGAAAAGGCTTTGGTTAAATTTAGAGGGGGGGGGGTGAATAAACTTAACACTTAAAACTTTGGAGTTAACAAATTCTGCAACTTTAGCAGTCTGCTGATACTTAAGTAGTCCGCTGATACCTCAGTAGCCTGCTGATAAACAATAGTCTACTGATAGTTGAGTTTGCTGAATTTGTGCAGCGGAATTATATCAAAATTAAGCCTTAATACTTGTTGTTAAATATGATACTAAGTATTAGATACTCAGTAGTGTATGTGTGTGATTTCAGTTGCTAGATTCAGCTGATTGATGTATAAAATAAACTAAGTGCAGAGTGTAAATCTGAAAGTAAGTAGGCAGATTTTATAGTGGTTCCAGGTGGTGTAATCCTGTCAGTCCACTCTTCTCCTGTGATGTTGGAGGTAATTCACTAGAGATCTTTGATGTTGCAGTTACAAAGATTCCTAAGGTTGCTTGTCGTTCACCAATAACTATGGCTTCACAAACTGAAAACTGGGAACAGGTAGGATTGCTGCTCCTGAGTCTTCCACTGGTCCTTGAAGGGTAGGATTGCCTCTTCACCAGCTCCACCACAAACAACAGTCTTTCACAAAACTGTGCTTCACTGTCTTCAGCAGATTCTTTATAAAATAAAGATTGAATCAAATAAATGATTCTATTGCAGCAGCTTGATTAGGATGATATAATCAGCAGCTTGCAGTCTTCAAGTGAGTATACTTGATGTAGCTTGAAAACATAATATACTTGAAGAATCTTTCTGGATCAGTAGCTTTAAGTTCAGTAGGTTCAGCAGGGTGTTTTTCAGCTCAGAATAGTCTCTTATATTTTTTACTTAAAGTTCATCAATCATCTCTTCTTTTCTGAGTTGAAGGTCCTCTATTTATAGGTAGGAGTGCATGTGACTTGTATTTGAATTTCAAATGTAACCGTTCCTGGTTTTTGTCCCATATGATTTGCTTTCTGTCACTATTCATAGGACTGACACTGTCAGAATTCCTTTTTGACAGTGCAGTCTGTCCACCCTTTGACTTATAACATTCGATAAAAATCTGAATCATCCCAATGTTCTTTTAATCTCAGCATTTGATTTGTTTGATAAGTCATAGGTAGTTAGCTGTCATTATCCATGTAATCTTCCAATATAATCTTGAATTAATCGAGGTATAATATCAGCAGGTTCATCAGTCTGCTGAGATACCTATCAGTCTGCTGAACAGCAATTTGCTGTGTATAAAATAAAATGCAGCTGATTTCTTTTATCTAACTTTTATTTGTGAAGTTAGATTACAGCTTTCTAAGTATAACAAAGTTCCAAACATCATCCAACTTATGGAACTTAGACATTGTACACAAGGTATATGTAATCAGTTTAGGTCATCACAGACTTGCCTAAATTCTGATTCCATATCCTTGACTTAAATTACTATGTTTGATCCCTTAGCCTTCTGTAACTGAGTTTGAGCCCTCAGCCTTCAGTCTTCAGCAGGTTCCTGACTAGTCTACTGACCTATCTACCCTACTGATATGGACCAGTTTGATGATATAAATCAGCTGACCATTACAATGCTTGTTTGATCAAACCTATTCATAAATCAAACTCTAATAAACCTATACATTTGATCTAGACATCTTTTTGCCTTTGCACTATAACAGCTAGTCTGGCACTCATCATCAAAACATAGAAATAAGTCCAACATTATCTTATTACCATAAATCAAATTACACATGTGTGCAAATCTATAGTCATTAATATCTAATATTAATATATGGTAATCTTGTTAATTAAATTGCACAATCCAAGTGTATCTATATACACCAACAGTGGCTCCCCATATGCCAAAGATTTGGCATCCGGAACATTATTTAATTAATATAATACTATGATTAATTATTTTACAAAATACATGTGTATCATATACACATAATAATTTCGACATACATACATCATATGTATATTAAACTAATCAACATAATTAATATCTTGTATTATATTTATTCATAATAAATAAATACCACCATATTAATTTACACCTATAACCTTTATAGTCGTGATATAAACTTTCCTTATTTGGTTATCATCTATAAGCACATTTAAACCGGCTAGATGTTCATATGTGTGTGACCCGATAGGCTTCCGAATATGTTGGCCGTAGACACAAAGTGCAAATTACGAAAATGGCCTTCATGCCTAAAGATCACGGGATAGCGTCTAGCAACACACCGTGACCCCCAATCATCGGAAGAGTCAAATGCAATGACTACTACATTTCATGTGAAACAGTTACCATGTAACTTACAATCCTATCGGTGTAATAATATCCATATAGTTGTTAGTCGAGTGTCAAAACATCAACGACCGTATCTTATAATCTGGATATCATGCTCTCTCGAAGTAACTCATTTACTTCCACTTTTCAAAGATTCATGAGAGTAAGACATTCTTTATAATAAGCCCATTCAGATATTCACCCCTACTGATATGGTACACGATTCCCAGACGACCAAATATGTATACTCTGCATGCTTCAGTATCACACCCAATCACTACCGCATGATCGCTCCGTGGTTAGAGGAAACCTCAATAGTGTCAAATCATGACAATCCACACCTTGATGCCATGTAGACTCCAATCCGAAGGATAGTTACACAATCGTCACATAGTGTGACACTTATCCGTGTAAGTGGGTCAGTCTAACGTACGCATTCTTTAATACATGTCCACGTACAGTCCAAGTGTCTCTACACTTCGATAGACGAGATCTATCCCTGCCCTGAAGATGGAAGACATCTAATACGTGCTATCATGTTCATAGTATCAATGCATTGTTTAATAGTACATCAGCCTAGAGACATTTAAGTATCATACTTATTAAAGTGATTAAAGATCTCATTAACCATAATCACCTATCATGGTTTCTCTACCACAGTTTAATACAAAGGACGTTATTATATAAAAATTCACAATTGGTTCTTTAAAAGAACAAATATATGACAATAGAAAACCCATTTAATATTTGTATAGACATAAAGAAATAGTAGAAATTATCTGACCCGGTCGGAACCGGTGCAACCGATGGGGTTTAGGACACTATTTCAACAATCTCCCACTTGGCCTAAAACTAATCACTCGCACACACAAGACCAAGTTAAAACACAAGAATCTCATGCAATACTCGCAACTAGCGCTAGCCCTGAACGGATCGCTATCCGTGGGGACTCAGACTATTTTCGTCCTATCCTCCAAAAGATCAAGTCAAAAGAACCACCTCAACTCACACATGAATCTCTGACGAGACCCTGGTCCTTGTTTCTAGCAAAGAATCCACTTACTTCATCATCTATATAGAAAAGGTGGAAAAACAGTACAAGGTTCTTGAATGAACATCCAAGATCCATGTACTACTCCTGCTGCGCCTTTAAGGCACTATTGTGTTTTCGCTTGAGTTGTAGAACTTACAGTGACCCATATCCAAGATCATTTCCAGCTCACTGTATCACTTAATCAAAGTGACTGCAAACCCAGATTGTAGCTCCCACTTGCCTACATAAGACTCGGGATATACATCTGTATATCTAAGTTTATCTGATTCCAAGTTTCGATAAACTAGGAAACCTTCCTTAACTTGTTTAAGGATATTCTCGACATTCACCAGATTTACTTTCATACTTGCTCATGACTATTCATGGACTATGAACATCCAAAGCATTACCTTTATGATTTTTCCTATCACCGTATCGAAGGAAACCTTCGGAAGCACCATCTTTCTCCTTATCTTTAGGACTAAAGTCTTGACAAAGATAGATCTTGAAAACACTGGCAAACAGGATCCCCGCCGCGATCTATGCTAAACTCTTTTAGCGTCACATATATATAGGTAAACTATAATCTAACATCGGTTAAATCTATCACTATAGATTCTTATTTCTAAAATAAGAACTACTAATCCAAGTGCTTTCGTAAAGACATTGAATTACAAAATATTAATCGACCGTGACATGAGGTGATAATTTCCGAGAGAGATATCCAATTCCTTGCTCAAAAATCATAACACACTCCCACTATCCATCTTGTATATTGGACATATCCTTCTTTTGACTAAATCAAACTCCTTTGATATTCAAACAGAGAAATCATCCTGAAAAACTTGTTTGAGTCCATAAATGGATCTCACGGGCTCAAAAATCATGTTATCTTCTATGAACATCGAGCTGTTTGCCCAACATCTTCAACACTATCATATAGCCATGATATCAAGTTATAACAAGCATCGTCTGAATAGAAATGGGCTCAGCTGGCAGCATAAAGATAATTACAAGGTTTACATCACATACCCTTCAGCCGTCACTATAGCCTTATGGTGATCATATCACTATCCATGTCAGCCTTTCAGGGACATTCCTCTAGGTAAGACAGACTAGGTTCATAACCTGATTGTCACCGATGGAATCGATTTAGATATTATGGCTCCTAGCCATATCTCTCAAGCTTGCCTCTAAAACATTATTTCATACGTCGTTAGATATTCATTCTTCAAGATGAACATGCCAGCAGCCCTTTAAGGCTTGAGGTTATCCAAAGACTTACAGAACTTTTGTGTGCACTGAGCAGTGTTCTACACCTCATCGCTATGCGGCGTCTGCTCATGTCCCATTGGTTGAATATATCTTTGTGGTCCTCAAACTACATTTGAGATCTAAATGCACTCCTACTGTTTCTTTTTGAAGAAACACTTCCTCTAGAAGATAGCATGTTTGGAGACAAACATTTGGCTCTATGGACAAGTAAATAATATCTAGAGTGCTAGCTAAGATATTCCACAAAGTTGCATATGTCGTACTAGGCTCCAAGCCTTTCTGACTTTGCCTATGACAACTTCAAATCATCGGTTAAGATAGATTCGACATTATCCTCTTCCATATCTAATATGGAATTTATTCAACCTTTATTCTTTGGAACTCGGTTAAGTATAAGGGAACTATCCCAAAACAGGTAAGGGATACATAGCATGGCTTGCTTCACACATTTATCATATAAAGTGTTGTTTCAATTTTAGGAACACAATCTAATTGCGTATCCCAAAGATGGTATCCTTCAAGGGGGAATCTTATTCCCTTTCAGACAACTTCTGAAACACCCTTCAGGTATTAATTACTTCAATCCAATTGAAGATTAATTCCTAAGTAGCTCATCAATCTCATATTCGTACTAGCTCAAACTTTTTCGGGTTTTTCTGAATTGTCGTACTTCAATAAGTACGTTCAACTATTTTTAAAAATAGTCATAGAGAGTAATAAACAATTATTTGTGGCATTAATTGTCATAAGCCAACAAACATCGGTATGTTTAGGCTTTAGAAAATTTTTCTAGAAATTATAACCATTTCTTAAAAGGGTATTTTAGTCATCTTTAGATAAGATACATATTACCCACATGATTCATAATCACATGGTTCAGACATCATTTGAATGACATTTGATTATATGTTTCTCTTCTAGAGAGTCGACATCCAGAACAACTACAAATATCAAGGATAACAGCCATACAAATATTTAGTTGAGATTTCATCACACATATCAACTATATACTGACATCAATCTAGTATGTTAGATTCAGTGACCTTCCAACTTTATCGGAATTACATTTATTCTTTACAATTGAATATGTCTACTAAACCTAACAAATAACTGAAAGTATGTTCTTCATGAGAACCGGAACTGAATAACATTTATTTAGTTCCCTTATCGGTTTACTAGATCCGAGTATGGTAAGTGTCACAATGTTTGCTTTACCTTCCATATATGTGTTTAATCATTCTAATTTAATCACACTCGTAAGATATCATATATCTTAGAGTCGACTTTGAACTTAGATTGATTTATCTCAACTCACTTGCCTACACTAGAGACTTCAATAAGTTCTCTATTTAAGCACACGCCCTAACTTCCTTTTAAATCCTTCAAGCACTTGTAAATATTTCTTAGTGTAGTCTTCATAAGACTTAAGAATGATCACAAGAGCTATGTCTTTAATTTCCTTTCATAAAGAAAATCAAGTTTATTAAATAGTTTATTTAACCTTTTGAATCGTATTCAAAACATTGACTATTCAATTTACCTTTAAGCAATGATAGAATTAAGTCAATACTTAAATCTTACAATTTTGAAAATAACATTTCCAAAATTATATGTGGTCCAATGTCTGAATTAATTGTCATCATATGACAGAATGATCATCTTGGATCGTATCCAATATGATTAATTTGTTGAAACTTATTTCAAATGATTTAATCATATCATGAGCTTCCGCTTTCATTAATAATTAAAGCCTGGGAGTAATCCATCAAATATGTAGTCTCATTGTCTCTAATTACTATAACAGGATTGCTCGTGTCATTGCTTATTTTAAAAGGATTAAAATTACTTAACCATATTTGAGAACGTTTCTTAAATGGTAACAGTCATAATTTTGTTTTACTAATCGAGAATTAAAACATATATATATTGTTTTCTATTACTACAACATAAAAATTAAAGATAAAAGAGTGTTGTTTGTTTATACACGCAAAATAAAAAATGGTCTTTTGATTTATGATTTTGCTCCCACTAGTCAACTACTCCCAATTGACTTTCAAGAATTTTCCAAAATTCTTTAGTGGCTGAGATCCAATCTAGTTACTTGATTCCCGGCTGTGGTCGATCTATAAAGAAAATTTGAAAGGTAGGTAACGCTTTACCAATCACATTCTCGGTGGTTGACTAGTCAACCCTTTGGCGATACACATCACTATGTGTTAGTCTACCCCTTGTCTCTAAGGTCAGACGGCCCTGACGGTGGCCAATAACCGAAAGACTCTAGTCAAGTCATATCCCAATATTCACGAGATCTCATACGATCATATCTTAATAACGATGATATACCCGAGGTAGGTTAACTCCCGGCGGTGGTTGATCAGTTGGATCCAAACAAGGGCTCTTCACGGTCGCTATAATATTGGGGGACAATATTCCGACTTGATTTTTGTTGTAGAAGTATTTACGTAAATTAATTCACTTAATTAATTTTAATTACTGTCTCATTAAATATATCTGTCTCTATAGACATATATCATACACATTAATCTAGATCGTGCCTAGTCATGCATCTATCGTATCATATAAAATAAATACAAGCACAAATAAATAAATGTGTAAAGTAACCGGTATGATCATGGACATTTCGTAGGTGCGGTTTGAATACAAACCGATGAAACCGCTGGTCACAATCTAAGGTAGCTACAACCGCCAATAGGATCTTTAATGCGCCATTCTTCAATGGGATCTTTATTCTTCTTCTTTGGTCTCCGTCTTCTGGTCCATTCTTGTTACATTTAATTCTATCTAATAAAATAAATACACCCGCAGCACACGGGGGAGCTAACGGGAATAAGATAAATGCAGAAAATAAACTGGGTCACGTTCTTTATAACGGCCTAGGACAATTTTTAAACCAACAGAAAAATTAAATTATTCACATCTATCCTATCGGCCGAGTCCATTATCAATCGGGGTACATATAATAATATTATATCTACTATACCCAATCCATACAATAACATCTTATGAAAAAGATAAAATTAAAATTTAACTACTTGCGTCTTAATTAATCAATTAACATTTAATCTATTAAATAATTTTATGCAATCAATTAACTAATTAACTTTTAATTAATTAAATGAATTTAATCGAAATAAAATTAACGATTAATTTTAAACGATTTTAATTTTAATTTTAATTAATTAGAACTATTCTAAAAATAAATCAAACTTAAAATTAGGTCTCTTTTGTTTCTTTTCTTTTGATTCCTAATCAAAAGGGATGCCTTTGGTTTCATAAACCAAAAGGCATCTCCTCGCCCTTTCCATAATCTAAATTTTGAAAAAGTCCTAAGCCTAGGCCATTTTCAAAATCAAATATTTTGAATGGGGCATAGGCCTATTCGAGATAAAATTTGGAAATGTCAATATTTTGGTTAATATGCCTGGCCACTTTCCAAAATCAAAATTTTGAAAGTGGCCTAGGCCTAGGCCTTTTCCCAAATCAAATATTTGGAAAGGGCATAGGCCTATTCCAAACAAATTTTGGAAAGATCATTATTATTTTAATGCCATGTGGCATCCCAATGGCCAAACTATTTGAACCATTAGTTGGCCACACGACACAACTAAACAAAATGAGATATTAATCAATCAAAACTGTGAACCATATTGAATCACAAAATACATAAAAGAAAATTTTGGAGATCCGCCAGCATTGACCGGTCAACCGACGCAGGCAGCAGGTTGTCCTGCCGCCGCCGATCAGCCACCGCCGGTGGTGTTGCCGCCGCCAGTCGGCCGAGCACCACCCGATATCGTTTCTTTTCTTCTCGTGTATCACTTTTGCGAATCAAAAAACTTTCATCTTTTATATACGTGATTTAAACGATAAAATTAACTACACAAATTAACAGGCTTATTGCTTAAGCTCGAAGCTCGCTCTGATACCACTGTTAGGAAATCTTCGCGGGAACGCAGCAGAATTCAAAAATTTATTTCCTTTTAACCAGGATCGACTTCGTTTAAGCAATAAAAAAATAAGCTAAAGACGGTCGTTACCTTGCATGATCTAAAAGATCGACGCTTTAACCGTCTAAGGAGAGTAGTTCTGCATAGAGCCGCCCAAGTGTTCGGCCTCTACCGCTAGTCCACACGAACAGCCCGCCGGAATCCCATCATGGATTGCTATTGGAAAACTCCGGTTGCTAGACCGTCCTTTTCCCCTCTCCAACTCTCTATAGGATGCTCTATATTTTACACAAGAACTATTAGTTCTTGGAATTACGATGTACAAAAGAGCTTGACACCCACTTTCTTTTTATAGGCAAAGTGGCGCCCCAAATATGAGTGGAGGAGAAGAAAACATTTTCCCAATAAAATAAAGAAAATATAATTGAATGATTTATCTCATTTAATTTAATATCCCATATTAAATATTTCCATGATATTATCAATATCTTATATTGACTATATTTATCTTATTACCATAAATCAATTTACACATGTGTGCAAATCTACAGTCATTAATATCTAATATTAATATATGGTAATCTTATTAATTAAATTGCACAATCCAAGTGTATCTTTATACACCAATAGTGGAGCCCCATATGCCAAAGATTTGGCATCCGGAACATTCTTTAATTAATGTAATACTATGATTAATTAATTTACAAAATACATGTGTATCATATACACATAATAATTTCGACATACATACATCATTTGTTTATTTAAATAATCAACATAATTAATATCTTGTATTATATTTATTCTTAATAAATAAATACCACCATATTAATTAACCACTATAACCTTAAAAGTCGTTAGATAAATTTTCCTTATTTGGTTATCATCTATAACCACATTTTAATCCGGCTAGATGTTCATATGTGTGTGACCCAATAGGCTTCCGAATATGATGGCCGTAGACACAAAGTGTAAATTATGAAAATGCCCTTCATGCCTAACGATCACAGGATAGCGTCTAGCAACACACTGTGACCCCCTATCATCGGAAGAGTCAAATGCAATGACTACTACATTTCATGTGAAACAGTTACCGATTAACTTACAATCCTATCGCTGTAATAATATCCATATAGTCGTTAGTCGAGTGTCAAAACATCAACGACCATATCTTATAATCTGGATATCATGCTCTCTCGAAGTAACTAATTTACTTCCACTTTGCAAAGATTCACGAGAGTAAGACATTCCTTATAAGAAGGCCCTTTCGGATATTCATCCCTATTCATAGAGTACGCGATTCCCAGACGACCTAACATTATACTCCACATGATTCAGTATCACACCCAATCACTACCACGTGATTGCCCCGTGGCTAGGGGAAACCTCAATAGTGTCAAAGCATGACAATCCACACCGTGAGGCCTTGTAGACTCCGGTCCTATGGTTAATTACACAACTATCACATAGTGTGACACTTATCCGTGTAAGTGGGTCAGTCTAATGTATGCATTCTCTAATACACATCCACGTATAGTCCAAGTGTCTCTACACTTCGATTGACAAGATCTATCCCTGCCCTAAAGACAGAAGACATCTATTACGTACTAGCCTGTTCATACAATCAATGCCCTGTTTAATAGTACATCAGCCTAGAGACATTTAAGTATCAAACTTATTAAAGTGATTAGAGATCTCATCAACCATAATCGCCTATCATGGTTTCTCTATCACAGTTTAATACTAAGAACGTTATCATATAACAATTCACAATTGGTTCTTTATAAGAACAAATATATGACAACAGAAAAACCATTTAATATATGTATAGACATAAAGAAATAGTAGAAATGATCCGACCCGGTCGGATCCGGTCCAACCCGATTGGGTTGAGGACACTATTTCAACATTATTGCCCAAGGCAAGACGCGAAAATCTTTTCTGAGGGCAACACATGAGAATCGTGTAGGAAAAAACCACATATATCTCTAGCCAGAAGACCGAAGATATATGTGAAGAAAAAAAACCTTGCGATTGTCATGCTACTTTAATGACTCAAAATAACTAAAATAAACAAAAGCAATAAATAAGGGTTTAGAAATAGTACTGAGTTTATAGTCGCCAGCTCGACTGTACTACTTGGGCCCCTTCATTCTTACTTTGGCTCTGTGAACACAAAGACTTCCAACTCAGGGTTATACTTGTGCTCTAGGTAATGCTTCAGCCTATGGCCGTTTACTATGAAAGTCTGCCCAGAATATTCATGCTTAACTTCACATGCACCTGAATTGAAAACTTTGGTGACTACATGTGGTCCATACCATCTAGACTTCAACATCCCAGGAAAAAGACGAAGACATGAATTGTATACCAGCACTTTATCTCCAACTTGAAATGTGCGGTTCAGAATCTTCTTATCATGCAGGTGTTTCGTTCTCTCTTTGTAAGTCTTTGCATTCTCATATGCTTGAAGTCTAAACTCCTCCATCTATTTAACTCTAGCATAATCTTTTCACCGGCTAAATTCTCATCCATGTTTAGAAATCTCATAGCCCACATCGCTCGGTGCTCGAGTTCTACCGGTAAATGACATGCTATTCCAAACACTATCATATACAGTGACATCATAATCGTGGTCCCATAAGCTGTTCTGTACGCCCATAGAGTGTCATCTAATTTCAAAGACGAATCCTTCCTCGTGGGATTCACAGTCTTCTCTAAGATTCTCTTAATCTCTCTATTCATGACTTCTATTTGTCCACTCGTCTGGGGGTGATATGCTGCTGCAATCTTATGTCTAACTCCATACCTCAACATCAACTTCTCAAACAACCTATTACAGAAATGACTCCCTCCATCACTAATTATGGCTCTAGGCACTCCAAACCTCGTCAAAATGTTTTTCTTAAGAAACCTCAGGACAACCTTGGCATCGTTAGTAGGTGAGGCCACTGCCTTCACCCATTTGAAAATGTAATCAACTGCTACCAGGATGTAACGATTTGATTCTGACAATGTGAATAGCCCAACAAAATCAATTCCCCATACATCGAATAACTCCACTTCTAAGATACTCTACAGTGGCATCTCATTCCACTTGCAAATATTACCGGACATTTGACTGGAATGACAGGCTCTTGTAAACTCGTAAGCAGATTTATGAATTGTTGGCCAATAGAATCCATATTGCAGTACCTTTGCTGCTGCCATGTCTGGCCCATAATGACCTCCAGCTTCTCTAGAATGACACATGTGCAAAATGCTAGGAATTTCATCATCATCTCCTAAGGATAACATCAGGGCACAATTTGTATAGGTAGGGATCGTCCAAATGATAATGCTTCAGATATGTGAAAAACTTCTTCTTATCCGCATTTGTGAATTCCGGTGGATGGTATCTTCCTGCTAGATAATTGACATTGTCAGCAAACCAAGGGTATACCTTGCCCACTCTTGATGTACTTTGTCGGGGCTGAGATTCAACTTGAGCTACCACTGAGAAAGCAAAAAGTTGTTCATCAGGAAAGTTCTCCCTGATCTCAGTCGGTTGCTCTTCTTCTAGCAAAGTTAATCTTGACAGGTGAATAGCCACATGGTTCTCAGATCCTTTTTTGTCTTTAATCTGCACTTCAAAATCTTGTTGGAGTAAAATCCATCTTAACATTCTTGGATTTGAGTCTTGCTTGGATAGAAGGTATTTCAAAGCTGCATGGTCAGTGAATACAGTGACTTTCTATCCTATCAGATAAGGTCAAAACTTGTCAAATGCAAAGATGACAGCTAAGAGTTCCTTCTCTGTAGTCGCATAATTCCGGTGGACACTGTTAAGGGTACGACTGGCGTAATAGATAGGCTTAATATTTTATCCTCCCTGTTTCCCAAGGTTGCTCCAACTGCCGTGTCGCTTGCATCACACATAAGTTCGAAAGGTTTATTCCAATCTGGGGCTACCAGAATTGGGGCGGTTATGAGCATTTGCTTGAGTGTGTTGAATTCTTTCTTACATTCTTCTCAAAAAAACAAAAGATACATCATTTGCAAGTAACTCTGTCAAATGTCTAGAGACTTTAGAAAATTCCTTAATAAACCTCCTATAAAATCCTGCGTGGCCAAGAAAGGCTCGCAACATTTTTAAGTTTGTTGGAGGGGGTAACTTTTCTATTACCTCTATCTTTGCCCGATCAACTTCCATTCCATTCTTCGAAATCCTATGACCCAACACTTTTCCTTCTGTAACCATGAAATGGCATTTTTCCCAGTTAAGTACAATGTTAGTCTCTTCACATCTCCTCAGCACTCTACTCAAATTGTCCAAGCATTTATCAAGGCTATCTCCAAATACAGAGAAATCATCCATGAAAATCTCCAGAAAATCCTCCACCATATCCGCAAATAATGACATCAGGCACCTTTGGAAAGTTGCTGGTGCTTTACATAATCCAAAAGGCATGTGATTGTACGTAAATGTTCTATAGGGACATGTGAAAGTTGTTTTCTCTCGGTCATCGGGTGCAGTATGGATCTGATAGTAACCAGAGTATCCATATTAGAAACTGTTGGACTTATTTCATAGTTTTGATGATGAGTGCCATACTAGCTGTTATAGTGCAAAGGCAAAAAGATGTCTAGATCAAATGTATAGGTTTATTAGAGTTTGATTCATAAATAGGTTTGATCACACAAGCACTATAAAGGGCTGCTGATTGATATCAACAGACTGGTCTAGGTCAGTAGGGTAGATAGGTCAGTAGACTAGTCAGGAACCTGCTGAAAACTGAAGACTGAAGGCTGAGGGTTCAAACTCAGTTACAGAAGGCTAAGGGATTAAACTTAGTATTTAAAGTCAAGGATATGGAATCAGAATTTAGGCAAGTCTGTGATGACCTAAACTGATTACATATACCTTGTGTAGAAGGTCTAAGTTCCATAAGTTGGATGATGTTTGGAACTTAGTTATGATTAAAATGATGTAATCCAACTTAACAATCTAAAGTTAGATAAAAGAAATCAGCTGCATTATATTTTATACAGAAATGTGATTTTCAGTAGACTGATTGGTACTTCAGCAGACTGATGAACCTGCTGATATATACATCGATTAATTCATGATTATTTTGAAAGACTACTTGGATAAGGACAGACAACTACCTCTGATTTGATCAAACAAATCAGTGGTTAGGATTAAAAGAACGTTGGGATGATTCAGGACTTTATCCAATGGACACAAGTCAAAGGGTGGACAGACTGCACTGTCAAAAAGGAATTCTGACAGTGTCAGTCCTATGAATAGTGACAGAATGCAAATCAGATGGGACAAAAACAAGGAACGGTTACATTTGGAATTCAAATACAAGTCACATGCATTCTAGCCTATAAATAGAAGACTTTCAACTCAGAAAAAGATGATGAATTTTTGGGATAAACTTTAAGTGTTAATACTGAGCTGAAAAACACCCTGCTGAACTTGCTGAGCATAAACCTGCTGATCTAGTAAATTTCTTCAACTGCAATCTGTATTCAAGCTGCATCAAGACTACACACTTGAAGACTGCAAGCTGCTGATTACATCATCCTAATCAAGCTGCTGCAACTGAATCATTTACTTGATTCAATCTTTATTTCATAAAGAACCTGCTGAAGACAGTGAAGCATCTGTTGGGTGTGAAAGACTGTTGTTTGTGGTGGAGCTGGTGAAGAGGCAATCCTACCCTTCAAGGACCAGTGGAAGACTCAGGAGCAGCGATCCTACCTGTTCCCAATTTTCAGTTTGTGAAGCCATAGTTATTGGTGAAGGACAAGCAACCTTAGGAATCTTTGTAAAAGCTATATCAAAGATCTCTAGTGAATTTCCTCCAACATCACAGGAGAAGAGTGGACTGACAGGATTACATCACCTGGAACCACTATAAAATCTGTCTACTTACTTTCAGCATTTACTTTTTGCACTTAGTTTATTTCATTCATCACCCTACTGAATCTAGCAACTGAAATCACACACTTGCACTACTGAGTATCTAATACTTAGTATCATATTTTAACAACGAGTACTAAGGCTTAATTTTGATATAATTCTGCTGCACAAATTCAGTGAACTAAGCTGTCAGTAGACTACTGTTTATCAGCAGGCTACTGAGGTCTCAGCAGACTCCTGAAATATCAGCAGGCTGCTGAAGTTGCAAAATTTGTTAACTCCAAATTTTTAAGTGTTAAGTTTATTCACCCCCCCTAAACTTAACCAAAGCCTTTTCAAGGGACCAACAATTGGTATCAGAGCAGTGCTTCTGTTCTGAAGTAATCCTACTTGTTGTGCTTGTGGAAATTCTTTATAACATTCTTTCAAGTTACTGATTTTCAAAGACTTGCATCATGGACAATACTCAGTATGCTAGAACTATGCTGATGTGTTCTCTTGATAGATTTGATGAGTATAAACGTCGAATGCAGGCATACCTTGCTGCTACTCATGATGAGATGATGGATGTACTAACTGATGGACCACTGGAGATTACTAAGGCAGTAACAGTGGGTGATACAACTGAGTACATTCCAAAACCAAAAAGAGAATGGAATGCAGAAGGCGGAAAAAGAGCAATCCTCAACAACATTGCTATAGACATCATTTACAGAACCTTGGATATCAATATGTACATGAAGGTTAAAGATTGCAAGACTGCAAAGGAACTTTGGGACAAGATTCACTTGATCTGTGAAGGCACTGATGCAATAAATAAGAACAAAATCAGTGTGGCCAGAAAGAGGTTCCAAAAGTTCAAAATGCTGCCAAATGAAACCAATGAGCAAATGGAGTCTAGATTCAATGCAATCCTGGATGAACTTACCCTGCTGAGTGTAAGTTATTCAAAAGAGGAAATTAACACCAAAATCTTGGAAGCTCTACCTGCAAAAGATGTTTGGAAAATGAAGGTGACTGCAATTGAAGAAATGAGAAAGTTGCATGAAGAAGACACCTTCAAATTGTTTTCAGATCTAAAGGCTTATGAATTTAGCAAAAAGCTTGTGCCTAAGACTGAAAAAGAAGAGCCAAAGACCACTGCATTGGCTGCTTCACATCATGAAGAAACATCAGGAGGACAGGATGATCTGCTGGATGAAATGCAAGAGCAGATTGCCCTACTGAGCAAGAAAATCAGAATGATGAAGACTGGAAAGGCCCCTTCAAGAAATTTCACAAAGAGGCCTACTGAAAGAAGGAAAGAAGAACCAAAGAAAGATAATGACTATCTGTGCTTTCATTGCAAGAAACCAGGACACTTCAAACCTGACTGTCCTGAGTTAAAACAAGGCAAGGAACCTGATTATCTCTGCTTCAACTGCAAGAAGCCTGGACATTTTAGACCTGATTGTCCAAACCTGCAGAAGACCAAGAGTCAACAAAGAAGACATGGCAAGAAAGCTATGGTTGCTGAAGATGAATCAGGGTATGAAGTCGAATCTGAAAAAGGGAATGAATCAGATGACACAGCACTGGTTGCTGACATGAAGGATTATGCCTTGATGGCCAATATGGATGAAACTGAGGAGGTATACAATACTGTATCTATCAATACTCCTGCTGGAAGTGATTGTGAATCAACATGTGGTTCAAATCCTAGAAATTCTGACAACAATGAGACTTTGGATGCCATCCTTAATCAACTGAGGATAATACAATCTGGTTATGAGGTTGTGAAGGCTGAAAAAAGAAGCTCTTGAATTGGAAGTTGGAAGATTGAAAGCTGAATTAAGGGTTCTCAAAGGTAAGGAAAAAGATGTTGAACAGAATCAGAATAAGTTTGCTGAACATCCAGCAGCCTCTGAATCTGCTGAACCATCTTGTTCCACTACTGCATACAAATCAGGAAAGCCTTATGGAGATAGAACTGGGCTTGGATTTGGAACTCAACAATCTAACAAGAGTGGATCCAGTAAGGTCACTGAACCTAGCACCAGAATTGGTCCTAAGTGTGTACCTGCACTAGATCCAACTCCCAGTAAGGTTGCTGAGGTAGTAAAACCTACTGAGAATGCTTCAAGGAAGCAAAATCAGAAGTCAAAGAAGTCAATAGCTCCTAATAAAAAGAATAAATCTAAAAATAGGACTGTTGTGCCTTCTAAGCCTGCTGATAGCAGACCTGCTACCAAGTCTGCTGGACCACAGAAGGATTAGAGACATAAATATTCCAAGGATAAGAATCCTAAACCCAAAAATGTTAATCATTCAAGGGATACTTATCTTAGAGGGAAAGGTAGACTGTTCCCTACTGATGATGATTGGAATATCCCTGCATCTAATGCTAGAAACAGTAAGTATAACCATACTGCTAGGGTAAAACCTAGACAATGGGATCAGCAGAGGACTTACACAAGACCTCAGCAGACTCCATACTACAGGGCTATTTCTAACAGACAGCAAGCAAATGGTTATGCTAATGCTTCTAACACCAAGAATCACTTCAAACAGCATTATAAACCAAAAGGCCAGAAAACATATGTGAATTCTACACAACCTACTGTTAGAACTTATGGATGTGTGGAATACATGTACGAACCAAAGTATGAACCAAAGTATGACGCATTCAGGAGAAGACCTTATGGAGACAGGCCAAGGGTCATGCTTACCACTGACCATTATGGACCCAAACAGGTTTGGGTACCTAAAATGCATTAACTTTGTTTTATAGGGTGTCTGGTACTTTGATAGTGGATGTTCCAGACACATGACAAAGAATAAGAACTGTTTGACAAACTTTGTGGCAAAAGATGGTCCAAGGGTGAATTTTGGCAACAAGAATACACCTGGATATACAAGAGGATATGGCACACTTGTGAGGAATGGACTTACAATCAAGAATGTTGCATATGTGGAAGGACTGGACTACAACTTGCTGAGCACTGGACAATTCTGTGACAAGGGATACAAGGACACTTTTGACAAAGACAACTGTATTGTCATTAGTGAAAGAGGTGATCAAGTTGTACTTGCTGGTAGAAGACAACAGAACATGTATGTTGTGGATTGGTCTACTGCAGTTCCAGAAACCTGCCTGATTGTACATACCAAGTCTGAACTCAATTGGCTATGGCACAAGAAGTTGAATCACTTATACTTTGATGATATTAATCAGTTGGTGATGAAGAAATTGTTGATTGGTTTACCTGAGATCACATTCAAGAAGGATGCTATATGTGATGCTTGTCAGCAAGGTAAACAGATAAAGTCAAGTTTCAAATCAAAGACCAAACAATCAACTAATAGAGTGTTGGAGCTGATGCATATGGATCTTTTTGGGCCAATAACTCCAACAAGTTTAACAGGAAAGAAGTACACTTTAGTGGTTGTGGATGATTATTCAAGGTACACTTGGGTGATATTTATGAACAAGAAAAGTGAAACACTTCAAAGCATGCCTAATCTTCTGAAAAGATTACAAAATGAGAAGAGTTTAACAGTAATAAACATAAGATCAGATCAGGGTACTGAATTTCTCAACAAAGTTATAAGAGAATATTGTGAACAGAATGGTGTACTACATCAACTTGCTGCTGCTGGTACACCTCAGCCAAATGGGGTTGCTGAGAGAAGAAACAGAACTCTAAAGGAAGCAGGAAGAACTATGATTTGTGAAGCATTGCTACCGGAAAGATATTGGGCTGAAGCAGTAAATACAGCATGCTATACACAAAACAGAACATCAGTAAACAAGAAGCTGCTGAAGACACCTTATGAGGTATGGAATGGAAGGAAACCTAACATATCCTATTTCCATCCATTTGGAATCAAATGTTTTATTCTAAATCATAAGGTGCATTTGAAAACATTCCAACCAAAATCAGATGAAGGAATTTTTTTGGGATACTCTTCAGTCAGCAGAGCATTCAGGGTGCTGAACAAAAGGTCACTGAAACATGAAGAAAAAATTCATGTTGTGTTTGATGAACCTAAGTTCACTGGTATAGGATATGAAGATTGTGAACATGCTGAGAATCAACAAGTCACTGATCCAGATTGTGTTGAAGTTTTGGAAAGATTCAATGACTTAAAAGTTTCTGATACTGCCCCTGCTGAACACCCTGCTGATAATGTTACTGATGCAACAACTGAAGCAGTTCAAGGATCTGCTGACCCCCCTGTAGAAGAAGCCACAGCAGACCCTACTGAAGATGAGATTCCTGTCAATCAAAATAACCAAAATCCACAATTGTTAAGGAATCACCCTGCTGAACAAGTTATTGGCAATGTACAGCAAGGTGTGAGGACTAGAAGACAACTGGAAGCTATGTTTACTTGTTTTCTATCTCAAATGGAACCTAAAGTTGTTGAAGAAGCAATTTCAGATCCAGATTTGATAATTGCTATGCAAGAGGAATTGAATGAATTTGAACGAAATCAAGTTTGGACACTAGTTGATAGGCCAAATCATGCAAATATCATTGGTACTAAGTGGGTATACAGAAATAAACTTGATGAATCTGGTACCATTGTGAGGAATAAGGCCAGACTAGTTGCAAAAGGCTATTCTCAAGCTGAAGGAATATATTTTGATGAAACTTATGCACCTGTTGCAAGACTGGAAGCTATCAAATTATTCTTGGCACATGTTGCATTTAAGAACTTCAAAGTATATCAAATGGATGTGAAAAGTGCATTTTTGAATGGCATTCTAGAGGAGGAAGTGTATGTTCAGCAACCTCCTGGATTTGAAGTTAAAGATCAAGAAGATAAAGTGTATAGACTCAACAAAGCACTTTATGGACTGAAACAAGCACCAAGAGCATGGTATGAGACTCTATCTCAATTCTTGGTGGACAATGATTTTACAAAAGGCACCATTGACAAGACACTTTTCAGAATCAGTGAAGGGGACATACCCTGCTGGTACAAATTTATGTGGATGACATAATTTTTGGTTCTGAAAATGATTTACTTTGTGAAAAGTTTGCAAATCTAATGAAGAGTAAATTCCAAATGAGTATGATGGGAGAAATGAACTACTTTTTGGGATTACAAGTTAAACAGATGAAAGATGGAATTTTCATTCATCAAACCAAATATACCAAGGAGTTGATGAAGAAGTTTGGTATGGAAAACAGCACTAAGAATTCAACTCCTATGAGTACTAACATCAGATTGGATGAAGATAAAGAAGGCAAAGATTTTGATCAGACCTTATACATAAGGATGATAGGCAGTCTGCAGTACCTAACTGCCAGCAGACCT
This sequence comes from Gentiana dahurica var. dahurica, assembly GCA_024500145.1. Taxonomy (NCBI): domain Eukaryota; kingdom Viridiplantae; phylum Streptophyta; class Magnoliopsida; order Gentianales; family Gentianaceae; genus Gentiana; species Gentiana dahurica. The sequence continues at coordinate 53,361,052 of CM044900.1, forward strand.
GATATATCCTTTGCTGTAGGTGTTTGTGCAAGATTTCAATCTAAACCTAAAGAAAGTCATTTAGGTGCAGTCAAGAGAGTTCTCAAGTATCTTAAAGAGACTATGGGAGTAGGGATTTGGTATTCCAAGGAAGGAAGCATCAAAGTTATATCTTACTCAGATTCTGATTATGCTGGATGCAAGATTGATAGAAAAAGCACCTCAGAAACCTGTCAGTTAATGGGAAATAGACTGGTTTCCTGGTTTAGCAAGAAACAGAATTCTATATCAACTTCCACTGCTGAAGCTAAATACATTGCTGCTGGAAGTTGCTGTGCACACGTACTATGGCTAAGACAACAATTAAGGGATTATGGAATTGAAGAAAAGGAGATTCCAATTATGTGTGATAACACAAGTGCAATTGCAATCACAGAAAATCCTGTTTTGCACTCAAGAACCAAGCACATTGATGTGAGACATCATTTTATAAGAGATCATGTTGAAAAGAAAGATGTGGTGGTTCTATACATCCCTACTGAAGATCAACTTGCTGATATTTTCACTAAGCCACTTGATAGTGAAAGATTTGCTAAATTAAGGACTGAACTTGGAATCATAAAGGTTGACTGATATTCAGCAATGTACTGGAATTCACCAAGGGGATTAGTCTTTGCTATGTTGGGTGAGCTCACTTAGCAGATTAGTCATTGGAATCAACAATTCCATGTACTTATGTTTGGACAATTGAGCAAATGAGGTTGCCAAGGGGATTGGTCTTTGTCATGTTGGGTGAGCTCACTTGACAGACCAGTCATTGGTATTAAACTTCATCTTGTATTATCAATTGAACAAAACAAGAAGAAAACAAGGATCAACAGAGTCACTTTGACAGCAAGCTGCTGAAGCATTTTATCAGCAGACTGCTGAGCCCACCCTGCTGAGGACTACCCTACTGAATGGAACGTTACTCAGTCAAAGTTATTAAAGTCAAAAAGCAGTTTGGCGGGATATTTATTCTATCCCTTATTACCATAGTTAAACCATCCAACGGTTACAAACGTTATGGATGAGTAATGGGCCACGTGTCAAGACAGGACTTATTCAATTTAATCGTGGTTACCTCAATGTACGTGCAATGACAGTTTCAACTACCCACTGTCTATATAATCAGACTGTTATACAGCGGATTCTCTACTTGCAATTTCTACTTTATCTCTGCAAATCCTACATTGTGTGAAAACAGATTTGAGAGCAATTCTTCTTCATCTTTTTCTTATTTCAATGGCGGAAAGGATTGAAGTTCAAATCGAATCAAACCAAAGTGTTAGAGGCTATGTTGTTGATGCAAACCAAACAGAGATGGCCATTAATATAGGTCGAAGATTAAGGAGGTTTGCAGGCTTGGAGAACAAACTCAATATCAGATTAGCAACAATCTCATACACCAATGTTATTGATTTCTGGAAGAATATGGTTGTGGAAGAAGGAACTGAAGCATTCAAGACAACTGTGAATGCTGAGGAACTTGTAATCTCCTCTAGTCTACTGAGGGAAGTGTTTGGGTTTGAAGAAGTGGTGGATGGTTCAGTCAATCCTGAAGCAAAGGGATTGGACAAATTGGCGTTTGTTGATCAGATTAAAACAAATGCAGACACCAAATCCGTACCAGGCATCAACTGTAAACATATTGGAAATGAGTACCGTCTGCTGAGCAAGCTCATTACAAAGAACATACTTGGACTAGTTGGCAGTATGGATACTCTATCAGGACCCAAGATAGAGCTGATGATAATCATCTGCAGGAGCATGAAGTTTGATTGGGCTGGTTATTTCATTCATTATATGAAGAAAGTAGCCAAGGAGGAGAAACTAGGGAAAAGGAAATCAAAGGCCTTACCCTTAGGTTTGATGATTCGGACCCTGCTGAATTATTTGGATCTTGAATCTGAGAAGATAACTCAGTCTAGATACAAGAAGGAAATTGATTATGCTATTCCTGGTCTAGATGATGATGAAGAGGTTGCTGGAGAAGCTGCTGGTGATGATAATGATGGAGATGATGGTGATGCTGGTGGTGAGCAGGTTCAGCAAACTAAGAAGATATCTATCAAACCTGCTGCACCAAAGAAAGCTGTTGTGAAAAGAAAGGGTGGAAACACAAGGAAGATAACTGAAGTGTTAAAGCCTTCAAAGAAAACAAGAAAGGAAACATCACAGACTGCTGAGTCTGCTGAGGGTCAAGTGGAGGTTATTGACCCTGCTGTTCCTGCAAGTAGAACTGTTGTTGAAATTTTATAGGAACAACAGAAGGAAGCTAGTAGAAAGAGAAAATCTACTGGAAAAGATGATGATGATGAACCCCTCTCCAAAAGAATGAAGGAGATTGCCAAAAAGACAAAGCATGGCAAAGGAAAATAATTGAAAAATCTGGAGGCACAGAGAGCCCAAGAAGAGGCATCAGCAGAAGAGGAAGAAGAGGTTGTTGAGGCTGAGCCCTTAACTATCATTCCGCCTGTGGTGATTACTGACTCCTCACCAGAAGAGGTTGTCAAGTCTACTGATGCTGGACAGGTTGTTGTTGAACAATCTGTTGAAGATATACAACAGTCTACTGACCCTGAGCCTGCTGTAGTATCTACTGAAGAACCACAGCAAACCACTGAACCTGCTGTGGTAGCTGAAGAGGTAATTGAAAACTTGGTTGAAGACCCTGCAAGTGTGGCAAGATCTCAGGGGGAAGAGCAGTCTGCTGCTAACCCTGCTGATGAGCATGTAAGTCAGTGGGAACCAAATGTGGTACAGATGGAAGTAGTTGGCACAAATGTTCAGTCTCAGCAACCCACTGACTTTCAAACATCTGTTGAAGAAACAATGAACCTGCTTGTTGGGACCTTTGGAGGTCAACAAGGTACTGGAGTTGCTCCCAGGAGATCTTTCATGCCATTTGAAAGGCATGTGAAAGCAAGGAAGAAAACAGAGGAGTATGTAGACCCCAAACTTCAGCAAATTGATGACTACTTTCAGTGGAAGTTTGGTTTCTACAAAAGACAAAAGCCAGCTGCTGAACCAATGACAGATCTTGAAGAATGGGCTTTTGACAAGTTGGGAGTGGAAAACTTGCTGGATCTGATTGATACAACCTTGCTGCAATCAAGACTGATGGATTTATTTGATGAGCAATAGAAGGAGGAAGGTATCAAGTTTAGAGATCCAAGAGATGATGATTCTTCCTCATCATCAGATAGTAGAGGAGACTTTCCTTCTGGACCAAGAGAATCAAGTGGGGCTGCACTGACAAATGAACTACCTGTACAAAAGTCCACTGATACTGGTAAGTTTGCTGAGGGCCAGTAGACTGGAGAGATGGATGAGGATCTATAGGATCTCACCATGGATGATCTGGAAGCATTGATCAATGAAGGTATTACTCTGAGTGCTGGTAGGCTGGTTGATGAATCTGCTACATTCCTTGTTGTAGAGCCTACTGCACAACATGAAGTTGAACAGAGTGAGGATTTGGATGGAGAAAAGGTTATTGATCACAGTGAACCTAGTGCCAGCTCAGAAGAATCTATTGAATATCAGGGTGGATTTGACTTTGAGGGCACTCTTACTAAAACTGCCATCATCCTGCACAAGATTGGTAATGCTGAAGGATTCCAACTGGATAATGAGGAAATATTCAATCCACAAGAAGTTGAAGAGGAGGTACAGGTTGCTGAGGTACAAACAGCACCTGGACAAAGGTTGGAACAGGAGGTACAGGCTGCTGAGTCTCAAACAGCACCTGGACAAAGGTTGGAACCTGACTTGGGTTTGGAGGAAACCCCTGTTGTTGAAGAGGCTGCTGTAGTGGAGCCTGCTGGAGCCAAGGCCTCTGTAGGGAAGGATAGTCAGCAGGCTGCTGTTGTTAATCAAGAAGAACAGCTGCTGGACCATGACTACAGTGATGAAGAGTTTCAAATTTTTGGAGAAGAAGAAGCTACGGAAGAACCAGCACAAGATCCAGTCATGGAAGATATTCTTGGTACTATGGTTGAGGAAGGACCTCCCCCTGCTGGGAGAGATATGAGTAAGGCAATGGTCATCAGCAGACAATAGGCACAATATAGAGTTGAGGAGCCTGCTGATGGACCTACTGACAGTAGAATGACTAGTGAAGTACCAGTTGCAGTGTTAAATGAGTTAAGGACTGTAAGGCATGTTATGCAACAGTTAAGGACACAACTGGACAGACAGGAAGAAAGATTTGAAGAACTGATGAAGATGGTAAATGAAAACAGACAATCAACTGCCACAGTTGCTTCAAACTTCACTTCTACTCAAAATGCAGTGAATGATTTGATACTAGATGTGAGGGGCATCAAGGTTGGAAATACTGCAAAAGATAAATTTCTGAAAGATCATCTTATTTCTATCCATCAGAAACTTGACAACCTTGCTGCAAAACCTGAACCTACTGAGCCTGCTGCTGCACAACAACCTGCTATGCCTGATCCCAAACTTCCTGAAAGGATCAACAGACTGGAGGAGACCTTGCAATCAAGGATAACTTCACTTGATACAAGAACTGGAGCTATGGAAGGTCAACTGAATAGAGTGGTTATCTCACAGGAGAGTATTCATGGCCTCATATCCCGTTTTGTTGATGATGTCACTAAGGGGGAAGAAGGCCAATCAGCTGCAGCAAAGGAGGCTGCAAGACTCTTTGCTAGGAAAAGATGGGAGGATGAGCTTAATGCTCTCAGGCAACCTGCACCTGGCAGAGTGCAACTTACTGATGATCTCCTTAGACAATACAAGAAAGAATACTATAACAGAAGGAGACCTTATCAGGACATGGGATATCTTGAAGGTCTAAACTCTTTCTTAGCATTGAGATTTTGGGAAGCAAGAGTTAGAGCCTTAAGGGCAAGCAGCAGAGGTGGTAGAAGTGGAAGAGGTGGCAGAGGTGATAGTAACTTGCCTATCACAAAAGCAAAGGATTCACTTGATGAGTTTAAGGAACTATATATGAAGTTTGGTTTCAGAGTGAATCAGATAAACCTTATCCTGCCTGAAGCTTGGAACTGGTGGAAGCAAGTCAATCCCTACATTGATTTTACACTGATTGAAAATGAATGGATGAGGGATATGATAGAACAAATCAGAGCTTATCAAGAACAAGCTGAGAAGGCTAGACAAGAAAGAGAAAAGAGAAAATAGATCAGCATACTTCCATTACTTTATCTTTGTTGTATCTAGTTTCTAATAATCTTGAACAAACAATTTTAATGAAAGATGGATACTTGTTCTGTTTTTGTGTTTTATCTTTTTGCTTTGCTGATTAGGTGAGGGTAGTGGCATCATCACCAAAAAGGGGGAAATTGTTGGACTTATTTCTTAGTTTTGATGATGAGTGCCATACTAGCTGTTATAGTGAAAAGGCAAAAAGATGTCTAGATCAAATGTATAGGTTTATTAGAGTTTGATTCATAAATAGGTTTGATCAAACAAGCACTGTAAAGGGCTGCTGATTGATAACAGCAGACTGGTCTAGGTCAGTAGGGTAGATAGGTCAGTAGACTAGTCAAGAACCTGCTGAAAACTGAAGACTGAAGACTGAAGGCTGAGGGTTCAAACTCAGTTACAGAAGGCTAAGGGATCAAACTTAGTATTTAAAGTCAAGGATATGGAATCAGAATTTAGGCAAGTCTGTGATGACCTAAACTGATTACATATACCTTGTGTAGAAGGTCTAAGTTCCATAAGTTGGATGATGTTTGGAACTTAGTTATGATTAAAATGATGTAATCTAACTTCACAATCTAAAGTTAGATAAAAGAAATCAGCTGAATTATATTTTATACAGAAATGTGATTTTCAGCAGACTGATTGGTACTTCAGCAGACTGATGAACCTGCTGATATATACCTCGATTAATTCATGATTATTTTGACAGACTACTTGGATAAGGACAGACAACTACCTCTGATTTGATCAAACAAATCAGTGGTTAGGATTAAAAGAACGTTGGGATGATTCAGGACTTTATCCAATGGACACAAGTCAAAGGGTGGACAGACTGCACTGTCAAAAAGGAATTCTGACAGTGTCAGTCCTATGAATAGTGACAGAATGCAAATCAGATGGGACAAAAACAAGGAACGGTTACATTTGGAACTCAAATACAAGTCACATGCATTCTTGCCTATAAATAGAAGACTTTCAACTCAGAAAAAGATGATGAATTTTTGGGATAAACTTTTATTGTTAATACTGAGCTGAAAAACACCCTGCTGAACTTGCTGAGCGTAAACTTGCTGATCTAGTAAATTTCTTCAAGTGCAATCTGTATTCAAGCTGCATCAAGACTACACACTTGAAGACTGCAAGCTGCTGATTACATCATCCTAATCAAGCTGCTGCAACTGAATCATTTACTTGATTCAATCTTTATTTCATAAAGAACCTGCTGATGACAGTGAAGCATCTGCTGGGTGTGAAAGACTGTTGTTTGTGGTGGAGCTGGTGAAGAGGCAATCCTACCCTTCAACGACCAGTGGAAGACTCAGGAGCAGCTGAAATCTGCCTACTTACTTTCAGCATTTACTTTTTGCACTTAGTTTATTTCATTCATCAACCTACTGAATCTAGCAACTGAAATCACACACATGCACTACTGAGTATCTAATAATTAGTATCATATTTTAACAACAAGTACTAAGGCTTAATTTTGATATAATTCTGTGGCACAAATTCAGCGAACTAAGCTGTCAGTAGACTACTGTTTATCAGCAGGCTACTGAGGTCTCAGCAGACTCCTGAAATATCAGCAGGCTGCTGAAGTTGCAGAATTTGTTAACTCCAAAGTTTTAAGTGTTAAGTTTATTCACCCCCCCCCCCTCTAAACTTAACCAAAGCCTTTTCAAGGGACCAACGGAAACAATAAAACGCATGACCGCTTAATCTTTCTAATATATGATCAATGAATGGTAGGGGAAAATGATCTTTACGAGTTGCGTCGTTCAGTTTCTGAAGTCAATGAAAACTCGATGTCCAGTAATCAGTCTCATAGGGATTAATTCGTCAAACTCATTAGGTGTACAGTGAATCTTCCCTTCTTGGGTACCAAATGAATCGGGCTTACCCATTCACTGTCTGCAATTGGGAAAATGATTCCCATCTCCAACATCTTTACAATATCTTCCTTAACAACATCTTTTTGTTGTGGCGTCAGCATCCTTTGAGGTTGTGCTACCGCTTTCTTCTCAGGGTATATAGAGATCTTATGCATGCACACTGATTTATTCCTCTAAAATCTGCAATTGTCCACCCAAACGCTCCCTTATGCTCTCTCAGTGCACTTAAAAGTTTCTCCACCTCTAAAGGTGATAACAACAATGAAATTATAAGTGGAAGAGTATCATCTTGTAAGTACACGTACTTCAGGTGAGATGGCAAAGGTTTCAACGTTAAGTTCCTTGGTGGCTCTTTTAATGATGATCTTAACAACTTACAAGTCAATTGTAAGTCAAAGAACTTATGCCATGAAGGTCTATGAATGGTTCCTCCTAAATCCACAGAAGATATAGGTTCTATTTCTCGCACTTGACCTGTGCTACACCCAGGCCAGGTTTCCTCATAACTTTCTTCTTCCTTTAGGAGAAAAGTCTCTGCTACTTCAGGGTCTAGTGCCACTTGCTGATATAGTTCCAAAACAAGCTCGTCGATGGCATCTAGCATATAGCATGCTTCTCCTTCATCTTGAGCGTATCTCATTGAATTCACCACATGGAACAATACCTTGTCCTTATTCACTCTTAGAATCAGCTCACCGTTATGAACATATATCAATGTCTTGCTCGTAGCTAGGAATGGTCTTCCTAAGATCAATGGAACATCGTGGTTAGCCTCCATATCTAGCACCACAAAGTCTATAAGGAATACAAACTTATCAACTTTCACCAAAACGTCCTCCACCACTCCATAGGGTTGCTTCATAGACCTATCTGCTAATTGAAGGGTTATAGATGTTTCATTCAAATCCTTCATACCTAACTTATGAAAGACGGATTGTGGCAATAGGTTGACACTGGCTCCAAGATCGCACAATGCTTTGTTTAGGCATACTCCTCCAATTGTGCATAGTATGAGGAAGCTCCCAAGATTTTTACACTTTGGAGGCAGTTTGCGTTCCAAAACCGCCGAGCATTCCTGGTTAAGGCATATGGTCTCAAGGTCTAACAACTTCCTTTTGGTAGAGAATGCTTCCTTCAATAATTTCGCATATTCTAGCATTCCGGCCAGAGCTTCTACGAAAGGTATGTTCACTTGCAACTTCTTAAACATCTCTATGAACTTTTTATAATGAGCATCATCATTATTGGGTTTATATTTCCTAGGGGGATATGGTAAAGTAGCAGGATTAATAGTTACAGTTCATGAAGATTTACATGTTGACTGCTGCTGCTCTGCCTGCTAGTCTACAGAGTTTGTTGACTCTCGGTTACCGGAGTGGACACCCGGTTTACCGGCCCATATTTTTCTACTGATTCTACTGCATTTTGCTGCTGACTGCTTTCTGAATCTTCCTAGATAGTTGGTATAATTGGTCCAGGCAGTTCCTTTCTACTTGTAGTCTTGGTTGCATTCATGTCCTCCGGGTTCTTCTCAGTGTTACTTGGCCATCCTCCCGGTGGACATGCTGACACTTGTTCTACAATCTGCCCCACTTGGTGCGACAGATTCTACACTAAGGCTTCTTGATTGGTCAGTCTTGTATCATTCTTCTGACAATATGTGGTGAAGTTTGTATTCAGCTCAGTCATGGATTTCGTAAGTTGATTGACGGTATCGGTCACAGTTGAGCTCATTTTATCCATGGTTGCTTCCCAACCACCGGACATGTATAATTGAGGCATGAATCCACCAGTTTTTCATGGTCTCTCTCCACCGTTAGAATCACTATGTCGAAAACCCCCATTAGGGTCACTTTGTCTAAAACCCGGGTGGTCATGAGAACCTGGGGAATGTCCGCCCCTAGAAGGATTTCCTTGCCTCCCTATATAGTTCACGTCCTTAGTGTTGGTCGCTCAGATATCTTGTACTTTTTCAACCTTGGCAATGCGATCTCGCATGCCATCTATCTTCTCATTCATCGCCTTTTGCTGTTATAAGATCTTTTGAGAAGTATCTTCTTCAATTACCCCTTCCACTACTTTGGCTGTCTCGATTTGATGCCTACCCCATTGACTTGTCAGTGCGATTTGTTCCGGTTTTTCTTCAGCTTCCTCAGGTGATTGCAACGCAAAACATCCGTTGCTCGATGCATCAACTCTCATTTGTTCACTTGGGCACAATCCGTGATAGAAGCTATGCATTCATACCGGCTGAGTGATATCATGGTGAGGGCATCTCCTCTGTCCTTCCTTAAATTTCCCATGCTTCTTCAAAAGTTTCAGTGGGTTTCTTGATATATGTCAACCAGATGATGTATTTTAAATTACGTTTCTTTTGTTTTAGCGACAGTTTCTTAGCAAAATATAATAAAATCATAATAATATATTAAAAAGTAGATATAATAAAAATCTTACTATTTTGAATTATTCAAAGCTTATAAGCCTAATTTTGTTCTCAGATTTACCCGTGGTTTTTCTCTTTTTTTTTGTTTGTACAGATACCACGAAGTTAAATCTGGAAGTGGTGATGATAAGCTCGGAAATCAGAATTATATTTATAGAAATCTAATTGACCTCCTCAAAGATTAGCCGATATTGAGCATTTATGGGCAATGACACAAGAGATTCCGGCACAAACCGGTAGAATCACCAGTCTACGCCGGATAAAATCAAGGATTTGTCAAGATTAGAAAAGTGATGGGCATTTAATGGGTCTGACAAACTCCAACAAACAAGATGCCGGCGCAAACTGGGGGTAGTTACGGTGCGTGCCGGGAAGAGACTCGGCCTAAATTATTTCCAATCAATATTCATGTACAGAGGCTAAATCCTATATATATTAGAAGAAATCACAAAGGGAAGGGGACTCTCACTTCTACTATTTTTCTTTATCTTGCAGGCAACAAACATATAGGCTCTGACAGCCACACATATTAGTATATGCTAACTATTTTTCATCACAATAAGTTTTAGAATGTTGGCATCAATTGGTGATAATTGATAAGGAGAAGCAAGGTTTTTGGTGCAAACTCAGTTAATTACAGGATACGGAAGCGAGCTATCCTTACAATAATTCTACAATCGTAATCGGTAACACTCTAGTTATACTTTGTAATGACAATCTGATTACCACGAATGCTAAATTAAATATGTTAGTATTCGTACTAATGAGTGGCTAGCCTTGTAACTATCCAAGCCATGTAATTAAACTATTTTGATCTCTTTTGGTTGATTGGATGAGGATTATGTATTGTATATTTTAATTGTGTTGAAACTTTTTCTGCTTAAATTGATTGTTAGCTTGTGTTGGAGTAATTAACCAATATTAGCGAACACACACTTAATTAATACCGAACGGAGTTATTAGGTGTGAGAATGAAGTAGAAAAACCGGAATGTAAAGTTGACCGTTATCGGAGTTCAATTTCTTATCAGGGGAATGACTAGTTTTACTCATGAGTTTTTCTTGTCAAATCATTAGGTTTAGGGGTCTTAAACCAAGGAGGAGGCATAGAACAATTTCGTACACTCGTATAAGGGGAAATTGTTAGAATAGGAGTACACCGTTTCACACACTTGAATACCCTTAATAGGCTGAATTAATCATATCCTTGAAACTAAAAGAGAATGTAGTTCAATGAAATTGTCTTGGCTAGTACCTTTATTAATAATCATTAATTTTATTAGTAGCGTAAAACTATCACTTTTATGTTAAAACTGCGACTTAGATCAAGATAATAATAGCTAATTGGTGTTTAACCACACTTTGAATTGTATCGTGTTCCCTGACGAGACGACCTTGATTCACTAGACTAGACTACAATTTGACTCGGTACACTGCCGGTTAGATTGGACACCTAGAAAAGAAACATCTAGTTTTTGGCGCTGTTGCCAGTGAATCACCAATTTATTGTGTTATTGGTTACTACTTGTATTAGTTCAAAATTCTTGAGGATAAGTCAACACTTTTCTTAATCTTGTTTCTATTTTTGTTTCCTCGGTACTTACCTCTCGGGTAAGTAGCCATGTGTTATTTTATTGTTTTCGTGTTAATTCTTCTCCCGAATATCATCCATCGACTCAGATATTGCTAACAACGGCGGTATAAATTGTCGACCCTCAATCTGATCAAATCTACGGAGTTCCAGCCCATCTAACCTTTCTGCCACATCTTCGACGCTTGAAACTGCAAACACTATTTTCCTGCTTAATGCATCTGACACTACATTGGCTTTTCCTGGATGGTACTTAATATCCAAGTCGTAGTCCTTTACGAACTCCAGCCATCTTCTTTCCCTCATGTTCAGATTCTCTTGAGTGAAGAAATACTTTAAACTTTTGTGGTCGGTGAAGATCCTTGCCTTAACTCCATACAAGTAGTGCCTCCAAGTCTTTAATACAAACACTACTGCTGCCAACTCTAAGTCATGTGTCGGGTAGTTCTTCTCATGCACCTTCAACTGTCTAGATGCATAAGCAATCACCTTTCATGCCTGCATCAATACACAACCTAAACCCTGTCCCAAAGTATCCGTGTAGACATCATTGTTATAAAAAATCTCCAGAACTGCCAAAACTGGGGCTGTAGTCAACTTCTTCTTCAACGTTTGAAAAGCTATTTCACACTCTCTAGTCCATTCAAACTTGACATTCTTCTGTGTAAGCTTAGTGAGTGGAGTAGCTATCTTCGAGAAGTCATGCACAAACTTCCTATAATAGCTAGCCAATCCAAGAAAACTTCTTTCTTCTGAGACTGTGGTAGGTCTAGGCCAATTCTCAACTGCCTCTATCTTGGCGGGATCGACTTGAATACCATCTCCAGAAATGACATGACCTAAGAAACTGACTCGTCTCAACCAAAAGTCACACTTAGAGAACTTAGCAAACAACTGGTTCTTCTTCAAGGTATCCAACACTATCCTTAAGTGTTCCTCATGTTCTTTCTCATCCTTATAGTATACCAGGATGTCGTCTATGAACACTATCACAAACTTATCCAAGTATGACATAAAAACTCGCTGCATCAAATCCATAAATGCAGATGGAGCATTAGTGAGTCCAAACGGCATGACTAAGAACTCATAATGTCCATACCTCGTACTGAAATCCGTCTTCAGTATATCCGCCACCTTAATCTTCAACTGTTAATAACCGGACCTAAGATCAATCTTAGAGAACGCTTTCTTGCCTTGCAACTGATTAAACAGGTCATTTATCCTCGGTAAAGGGTACTTGTTCTTGATAGTAAGATTGTTCAACGCCCTGTAGTCAACACACATCCTCATGCTACCATCTTTCTTCTTGACAACAACACATGGGCTCCCCAAGGCGAGGTACTGGGCTGAATTATGTTCCTCTCAAGCATATCCTTAAGTTGAGCCTTCAACTCTTTTAATTCAGCCGGTGCCATTCTATAGGGTGCCTTAGCAACTGGTGCCGCTCCCGGTATCAACTTGATCTCAAACTCGATTTCCCTATCCTGCATGTTTCCTGATAACTCTTCTGGAAATACCTCAGGATACTCTCTCACTACCGGAGTTTCTTCTATCTTAAGCTTCACTTGTTCCACATCCACTGCGTAAAACAAGTAGCCTTCACAACCTTTCTGACAAGCTCTAATTGCCTTAACTGCTGAAATTATCAGATGTCGCTTCTTGCTCGGCTTGTACACATTACCCCTGATACGTCTTATCTGATTTCCTGGGTATCTTATAAGTCACTTTCTTGTTTCGGCAATCTAGGTGAGAAAAATTCATTGATAGCCAATATATTCCAAGAATCACATCAAAGTCTGAAAAGTCTAAAACTGTAAAGTCGCTCTTGCATTGATAAGATTCAACTCAAACTTCCACTTGAGGTATCATTCTAGTTACCTTTGTTACCTTTCCTAATGGTGAAGTTATCTCCAAAGTGTTTCTTAAAGGTTCCGAGGGTAAACTCAACTTCTTAGCTACCTTGGTCGACATAAAAGTGTTAGACGCTCCCGTATCGAACAAAGCTCTGACCAGTAGATTATCTAACATTATCGTACCTAAGGTGCATATTAATTCATATAAATAAAATTACAGCATGAACAAACATGCTATAAAAATATCTTAATAAAATAAATTGACAACTATAAGGTACCTTAGATAACATCATCCTTTGGTTCTGCATCTCTAGCATCAACGGCAAAAACTCGAACTTGTCGACTCGGGCTGCTTCTCCCGTTTCCTCGACTTGTACTCCCTTTATTCCCCTTATTAGGACATTCATTGGAAAAGTACCCCGGTTCTCCGCAAAGGTAGTGTTGGTCCTTTGGAAAGGCTAACACAAGTTTAGAGGGGGGGGGTGAATAAACTTGTCACCAAAAACTAATCATGAGCTGGAAAAGCCCCAGGAACTGAGTTTCTCTGAAACTCAAACTGATCTTCAGTTCAGTTTTGTTCATGTCCCTTAACTTATGCGGAGTTCAGTTAGCTCAACTAAATATAAGTTAATGCTGACTTACATTTAGTCTTGTTAACTGGTAGCGGATAAAACTAGCCCTTAGTGCAATCGATGTGTAAATAGAAAACTAGACCTTCTATGTATCAGTTATGTGCTGACTCAGTGTCTGGTGTTTGCTGAGTGATAATGCAATAAATAAAACAAACACAAATGCATAAAGTAAATCAACAAATGATTTTTTTAAGGAAGTTCCGGGTGGTGTAATCCCGTACGTCTCCCCTTCTCCTGTGGCGTAGGAGGTATCACTAGAATAATGAGATAACTGTTACAAAATCCTAGCACTATGACAATCCTTCACGACACCCTAGTTTCACTGTCTACACAAAATGAAGAAAGGTGAGATTGCTGCCTTCACTCTGCACACTGATCCTTCGGAGGTGGAATTGCTCCTTCACCAGCTCACCACTAACATACACAGTCCTCAGACTGCACCAACTGCTGTAGCAACACCGTATGAGAAAAGGTAGAATTGCTTTTCTCAAACTATGCACAGCCAACCCTTTTTACAAAGGTTAGGTTTAGAATTAATCACAAGATTAATTCAGTGAGCTGTCTGATTCTTCTGGATCTGACTTTGTAGATTCAAGATGCCTTATTTCCCCCTTAATGGGTTACTGGATCTTTCTTTGAAGTCTTCAAGGAAATTTCATTGGCTTCCCCTTTTTCTAGATATATATGATCTGATTTTGTAGATCTGGATTTGGATCTTTGAATATATGCTTGTAAAGCTCTTTTTCTGATCCTCTCCTCTCTCTATCTCTTGAGTGATTCTCTTGTGTATTTATAGGGGTGATATAACGGTTACTAGCTCTTGTAGCCGTTACCCTTGTCATTTAGCCAACGTTCATATGTACGATATTTTGTCGTATTTTCAGTTTAAATTCAATCAAGGCCTTAACTCAGTTTTCTACTCTTCTTCAAAACTGAGTACCTTGTTTACTTAATATCTGACTTTAATTGACTAAGTCAGAGTATACCATTCAATTTCTTCTTTTCCAGGTAGCTGATAATCTTTGTTCTTAATATTATTCAGTTTTACATGATCGATAACTCAGTTTCAGGTCACCACAGACTTGCCTGAATCCTGATTTATAGTCACGACTTAATCAGCTTCTAACTGAGTTTGCCACCTCAGTTCTTCAGTTATATGTACCTGAGTCTGTGTCCCTCAGTTCTTCAGTCTTCTAGATAAGCCAACTGAGTCTGTGTCCCTCAGCGAACTTATCTTCTTCAGTTCTTGCATAACTGAGTTTGAACCCTCAGTTCTTCAAGTGCATATTCAGTTTTCTTGTTATAACTCAGCTGTTCGCCTAGTTCCTATTCTATTACAATGCTTGTCTGAAACAACCTATACAAAGTTCAGACACTAGATAGAACTTATACATTTATCTCTAGACCATTTCTTGCTTCTTCTTTTATTATGCACTATAACAGTTAGTTACGACTTCATCATCATGGGTTGAAAGTGATTTGTCTAATTTCGTGACGAATCATCATCAAAACATAAATAATATTTCCAACAATTTCCCCTTTTTTTATGATGTATCATAACCCTCCCTAAAAGCAATAATAAAAGAATAGTGCAAGAAATCAAAACAAATTAAGTTAGCAAACTAGAACAACCAAGTTTATTACAAGATTCAAAATGAAATAGACTGAGTTAAAAAAAAACTGAATAGATTACACCTTTTCTTTTTCCAGTGCTATTAACTTTTCTCCAAAAAAGATGCTTCTCTTCGTTTCCAGAAGTCTTCTTTCTTTTCCTTCTTCAACTGATTCGCCATCTCTAGGCTTGATTTCCAGATATTCATTTAGCAGACGGTTTCCTTCTTCATTCTCTTTGTTTTTGAACTTGATCAGAATTTCTTTGATTTCATTTTCAATCAATTTCTCTTCTTCTTCTGAAATGAGATTAAGTTTTTCTTTTTCCACTTTACTTTCTGATTTCTTTTCAGTTTCCCCATTTGTTTGTGTCTTCTTATCTGCCAACTTCTCAAGAGATTTGACACAGATTACAAGCTTCTTTCTGATACTCCACACTTCTTTAATTGAGGCTTCCTCATCATCCTCAGTTCTTGTTTCTTTAAAGTCTCCTTCTGCAATCAGCTCTTCAAACAGACTATCAACTGCTTCTTCATCAAGTTGAGTAGTTAGTAGATCAGCATCTACTTGTCTGGCTTGATCTTCCATCAGTTGTCTGGCATAAGCCTCTTCAGCCTTTTCATTTTTAGCTGCATCATCACTTACAGCTTCATCACCTACAGCTTCATCTTCCCCCTTGTTTGAAGATAAGCCAAAGCAATCTTAAAATAACTTACGTAGGGTGATGATGTTTGAGTATTTGTTCAAACCTGAATAATGTATTCTTCCAATTAATTCATGCAGGTTGAACAATTTCTCCTGTATATTATGTATTAAACATTCAATGAAATCCTTCAAATTTTTCAGTTTTTCTGCTTCAGTTTCTTGAACCAGAGATTATTCAATTTCATATTTGCTTGTGGATGCCTCATGAGCCTGGGAGGAGGTGCTGGCCTCAGGATAATAAAAATGAACATCGGGAACTGTCAGTTCTTTTTCATACTCAGCCTGGCAGGATTCTGCATCTTCCACGGCTTCTCTTTTATCTTCAGTGTATTCACCATACATGGTAGTGGGAAATTCACTTCCTTCAGATTCTTCATCAATTTCAGTTTCTTCAGATTCTTCAATCTCTCTTTCAGTTTCACTTACCTCATCTTCATTCGGTTCACTCTCTTCAGTATCATCCTCAATCTGGATTACATTCTCAGTTTCAGTTTTCTTTGACTGAAGCTTGTTCCACATCCTCTTCTGCCTTCTCAGGGTTCTTTCGTCTAGATTCTCAGTTCCACTTGAACTTGAATCAAACTTCACTCCATTCTTCTTCAATGATTTTTCTTTTCTTTGTCTAAGTGAGCACTGATTTGAGTTTTGATATGGATAAATGATCTAGTATTCTTTGCACTAGATAAGGAAATCCCTTTTTCAGTAAAAATGATTCTCCGATATCTTTTCTTTCTTTGACTCTTTCTTCCTCGTCTGAAATTTGCTTTATCAACTGATTGAGAACAAATTTATTCCAATACAGTCTTTTCTCAAACCAAATAGCATAAATCATCTTCATTTTATCAGTTGAGAGAGTGTAGAAATTTTGAACGTGACCGATGACGTTTCTGGTAAGAAGTATTGTCAAGGCTGCGAATTCCTTCTTTTGTTGATAGATGGAGCCAATGAAGTTCTTCTCCTTCTTGTTGATTGCAGTGACATTCCAAAGTTTTCTCTTTTCTTCATTTTCGAATGTGGAAGATGAAGAGCCTCCAATTATATCTAAACGGAACACCATGGAAAGCAACTGTTCATCAACGGTGAAGCTTTTATCTTGAACAGTCGTTTTGAAGCTTTTTCCATTGTTGATGATTTCGGCATTTCTGTAGAAATCTCTGATGCCATCTGGACACAAAGTAGTGACCTTTGTATCAATCAAATTCTTCAATCCTCGAATCTTTTTGATCTTCTTTGTAATTTGGATTGAAAGAGTGGAGTTTGAGAATTTTTGACAGAAATTGTCCAGGCTGGTGGTGATTCCATCATCAATGTTGTATCGCTCCATTGATTTTTGAGTTAGGGATCCTTGAATGCTTGATTTTGGGTGAGCAGGATTTTGTCAAGATTTTGCATTCGTTTTCAAATGAGAGTCGTGTCACAATCAATGAGATTATGTAGGGATGTACATCTACTTTTTCTCCCAGATTGACACGTGGCTTCGAGTGATTTTCCATGTCAATCCAAACGTAAGATGGTAGCTGGAATGTTTTTACTTCTTTTGACCAATTTGTCCTTCATCAGCCTTTGCCTTCTCAGTTTTGAATATACGTTAGTTTTCTAAGGATTTTGCAAAGTGAACTCACTTTTCCTGCAAAATGGTTTAAGTTTTCTTTGGTACCCATACCTTTTTGGGTCCGGTGAAGTTAGTTACTGAAATATTACTTTCAGTTTCATTGTTGAGAGAATTAAACATTCTCAACTCTTTTCTGGATAAACCATTACGCTCAATCTTAGTTGATTTCACAAGGATTCTTTTAGATTTAACATTTTTCGTTTCCTTGTGTAGTCCACTAGATCTTCCAGTATCTTGATTTCCAAGGTTTATCCTTTTTGAAGCCTCAGGACTGGGTAGGGGTGGGGGATTATCATTGCTTTTGTCAAATTTAATAGACATTAATCTATCAGCTAGATTTGACACCTCAGTTTCAAGAAACTCATTCCAAACTTTTGCTTTGTCAAGTTCTTTGTCCTTTAATTTTAGTTCCAACGTAAGTTTTTCAGTTAACTTGACAAGATCAAAGTTTTTCAGACTGAGTTCAGCAAATGATAACTGATTTGAAGATTGTACCTTTCCTTGATGATTTGATGCAGTTTTAGGATTCGAATGTACACTCTTTTGTTGTTGTGATGAATCTTCTATATCAACAACCACTTGTAACTCATTTCCTTCTTCTTTTGAGAGGTCTTTTAGTGATGGAACTCCTCTGGATTCGTTAATATGAACATTGAAGTTTGTATCCACATCATAACTAAGTTGAGGTTCTGGATTTGTATATAAATCTGTCGCACTGAACCTTCCGATCATTTGATCCTGAAAATCAGATATATTTTGCAAGCAATTAGTCAGGGGGTGAATAAGCCAACTTCTAGTTCTGGATGTAGACATTGAAACTAAGTGAACTGATACAGTGAGGGATTTTTAACAATTGGTTTAAAAGTGTATTCTTGCATCTCTTCAAAATGAAAGACTTGCTCCGATACCAATTGTTGGTCCCTTGGAAAGGCTAACACAAGTTTAGAGGGGGGGTGAATAAACTTGTCACCAAAAACTAATCCTGAGCTGGAAAAGCCCCAGGAACTGAGTTTCTCTGAAACTCAAACTGATCTTCAGTTCAGTTTTGTTCCTGTCCTTTAACTTGTGCGGAGTTCAGTTAGCTCAACTGAATATAAGTTAATGCTGACTTATATTTAGTCTTGTTAACTGGCAGCGGATAAAACTAGCCCTTAGTGCAATAGAAGTGTAAATAGAAAACTAGACCTTCTATGTATCAGTTCTGTGCTGACTCAGTGGCTGGTGTTTGCTGAGTGATAATGCAATAAATAAAACAAACACAAATGCATAAAGTAAATCAACACATGATTTGTTCATGGAAGTTCCGGGTGGTGTAATCCCGTACGTCTCCCATTCTCCTGTGGCGTAGGAGGTATCACAAGAATAATCAGATAACCGTTACAAAATAAGGATAATATGTTTCGAGAAGGGTTTACGGAAATATCCCGACTCGAAATGAACAGTCTATGGAGGATTTATCCATATGTAATGATTATATCAGTGGACGCCTTAACAACTCATGGTTGAGTGTAAGTTTTCTATATTCGGTAGAGTTCAGTTTCGGGTTTATGGTGGTGTAATCCCGGAATTAATAGATTGAATATTATTGTTCGGTCTGACAGATAATATTATTCGATTTATTGTAGCTACTGAATATGGGTCCATGGTCCCCGACGTGGCTCCTAATTTAGCTTATAGGTTTCTTGTCGTTGCACCTCAATTATAATTAAATAGTAGCATTGCACTGTTTAATTGATATGTGGATTAATTGTTTAGTTGGACTAAATGATTAAAAACATGGAAAAGACGTTTTTTCATGGACTCGACCCGGTTTTGTGAATTTCGGCCCATGACCTATTTAATTAGGTATTGGCGCCAATATGTATATATTAATAACAAAGAATTTGTTTTCTTGTGTTATTATATGACATGTGCTTAATTATTTATTGGTTAAATAATTATAAAATTAGATAATGATCTTTTATTTATCCTAATTTATTTGAGAAAATATTAGATTTATCTTTTATGGAAAATGATTTATTTGATTGATTATCCATTAATTAAATTAAATCCTTGTGGAACAAGGATCTCCCTCCTATATAAGAAGATTTCTTCATTGTACCAAAAAAATGACTATTCACGCACTATTCACAAGAGAAATTGGCTGAAAATTTCGGCCTCTATTCTTAGGGTTCGAGTTGGAAAAATCTTCGGGATTTTTCTGGTAGCATATCGGGGAGGTCCGGCGGCGTGAAACACCATCCACTTGGTGTTGCCTGGAGATACGCGTTGGAAGATTATGGCTTCTCAACCGGCGCATCTACAAGGATTGTTCATGGAGTTTATTCACAATAAACAAGTAAGCAATCTATCATTCTCGTATATTAGATCTATTGTATTTATATATTTTGGTTGACTAGATCTAGATCTTGTAGTTTCCGTTGCGTAATCGGGTGGATCTTTGATCCATCCAGAGATATTACATCTTACAAGTGGTAGCAGAATCTTTGATCTATCAATCAAAGTGTGTAAATTTTAGATCTAGAAGTGGAAATTGCATGTTTAGATTGCATTGTTTTTTTCGAAAATCATGATGATGAATGCTTTGATATGTTGTGGTTGAAGAGATGGATTGGGGTTGGTACTGTTTACTCGTTAAATCTATTGTAAACTCATATAAATTCGTTTATATGAGTATATGACATTTTGTAATTTTAATTTCCTAAAAGTAGATCTCTTTTGTTTCTGTTCCGTTCATTTATTTTTTCCCAGTGTTTGAGCCGTTGAAACGACAATCCCTCCGGTCAGAATGAAGAATAAAAGTTGAAGAACATGCTCTCAAAATTTTGTGACGATCGGAGTCAATCTCGATGTCCGATCGCTGCTATAAAGTTGCTGCTGTAACAGAAAAGCACATCAGGCATTAAAACCCTAGCTGTGAGTTCGTCAAATTTCTGGAAGAGATTGGACCGTTGCAACGAAGATCCGACCGTTCAGATCAACTACCATGGAGTTATGAAGAAGTCCTAAAAGTTTTAGGTCGATCGGGATTTGTCTCGATGCCCGATCGTCCCCAGGAAGACACTGCTGCGCCGCAGTTATAAACAGATGCAGCAGTTGGATTGGCGGCTTTCTGGGATCAATTGGACCGTCAAAACTCAGATCCAACCGTCCATATTCAAGTAGGAGGAAGAGTGAAGAACATGTCCATAAAGTTTCGTGATGATCAAAGTTCGTTTGGATGTCCGTTCATCGATCAAACGCAGCAGCAGCAGATCAGAAATTTTTAAACCCTAGTTAGGGATTGTTTGTTTTTTTTAATAGGTTTGATACGGGGGTACCAACGATCCATCTCGGTGTTTAATTTTTCTGTTATTTTTTCGTGTATGATCGAAATTATGTGATAGAATCGGAAAATTGCCATGATATCATGATTCCACTCCAATGCATACATGTAGCTAGTTTATTTCGAATATATTAGGCATGTATAACTCGTATAATTAGTTTAAAGGCTTATTTAATTAATATGTGGTAGTTAATTAATTAAGTAACTAATTATTAAAACCGAGGAACCGGGTTTTTGTCAATCGTTACGATTTTAGTGATGGATTCTTGATGAACCCCACTTGGATAAATCATTGAGCTTTTCGGTGATGGTTTCTCAGTGAACCCACCTTAAAAAGAAACGAGATTACGCTTTGGGTGACAATTTAGAAATCCGAGAATCTTAGTACATGGGTTCGGAAATGGTCTAACCATGGTTGGGCGAGTTCAACCGAGCTTCGGCTCAATCGACTCCCCTCCTCGTGTGATGTACATTACAGCAGTTCGACAGGACTTAGCAAAGCCGATAAGCCTTCGGGCTAAACGGGGCTTCTCTTTCCGGATTGGCCTGAACTGTCACATATGTTCCAACGAATAAGACGGCGTAGGCTTTCCTACATAACCGACCCTGTTCAGAGTACTTTGATTTATTGTTTCCTATTGGCAAGACCAAAACCGTAATTAGTAAACTCACCGCTTTTTCAAAATATTGAGTGGGAGCAGGGAAGGCGACAACCGACCCCACGGCCTCTACTATAGGTGCAAGCACGTGAGAGAAGGGTGACGCCTCGAGCCGCTTTGATTCCGCCCCCCTGCGGGTGGTGTTCACCCCTATCAAAATTCAAGGCTTGGCTTCTGAAAGGATAGGATTTCGGGTACTCGTTGAGTCACTGACCGACCCTGCGGCGGCATACTCGGGGCGTACTTTGAGATCTGATATAGTGTCACACTCTTTATGGATATTTTCGAAATATCTAGGCTAGAAATGGAAGGTAATCAATGAGTAAGGCCCGGGATGTCTGATTCCCGTGAGATGTTCGATTCTCGAAGCTTAATCATTGAGAGTGATTGTCTCAGTTTAATCATCACCTCTTTGACTGACCCTGCGGCGACACTGAGGTGTGAGATTAAAATCCTTGGAATGGTAGGATAGACTTTAAACAAGTTTATTATTCCTAAAATAAAAATCTAGTAGTGAAAATTTATTTTTGAATTTAATTTTCTGTCATTTTATTTACAACTAAATCTCTAGGCTACTGAACTGTTAGTAATAGGACTTCATTAAAAATGTGGAGAGTAACAAGTACGTTGTAATTATCAAATGCAGTTAATTTTCCGGAAGAGATTTTCCCTTGAGCCTTTGAAAACTTAAGTGACATAGTATAGGTATGTCACGGGTGTCACTCGTGTTGAACGAGAGACGACCATACTTAGTTTACAAAAGATGACATAGGACTATCAGATAAAATTCATTTAGTGAATTTTAAAAGCGTAATTACACATCAAATTTCTAATTGAAAAATTGGAAAATCATATACATAAGGCGTTGCTAGTTAGACGGTATTTGGAACCGATAAACTAGTGGGAGCCTTAGTCTTATGATTTGTTGTTTTTCTGAATAATTAGAAATGTGTAATGGAATGCACAAGAGTTTCTCCATTCATTGGAAAAACAAGAATAAGCGTTACTAGTTAGACAGTATTTGGAACTGATAAACTAGTGGGAGCTTAGTTCTGGAGATTTTATAATCTTTGAAACATCATGAACACAGCATTGCTAGTTAGACAGTATTTGGAACTGATAAACTAATGGGAGCTTAGTTCTAGGTGATGTTCTAATCTTTGGAAAATCATAAATACAAAGTGTTGCTAGTTAGACGGTATTTGGAACCGATAAACTAGTGGGAGCTTTGGTCTTATGATTTGTTGATTAGAAAAAATCAATAGTCCAAGCAAGTAACACCGAACATCCCACAGTTCAAGAGTAGTGTCTACTCAAACGAACTGCTAGTTCAAGACTGTTTTCCTCTAAGGAAAGTCGAGAATGGGAAAGAATGTTTATACATTTAGTCATCTAAACTAAGTAGTTTTAAGGCTAAACCGAAAATTAATAAAATTTGAAATTAAAGGATAAGGAAAGTGATTTCGGATCACTGACCAATGCATCCTTAGCAATTTTATCGAAAGCTAAAGTTTTTGGAAAAACTAGGTAGCTTTGCATTAAAACGATAAATAAAATAGACAACGGGCAGTTATTTCATATAGACTAGTAGGAGTGATATAAGGATATGAATCTCGGATTCAATTCTTGAGTATCACAGAAAATTCATTTGCTGTTTTCGGATTCGTTGGAACGACCGTATTTATTTTCAATAGGATAATTGGTTTTTGTCTTATTGACGATGAATATAACATTCGTAGCACGAACCCAATACTCAGACTTTTGTTTGATAAAGTCAGAACCACTAAGAAATGCTGAATAGGTATAGTAACGCTTCTTAAAATATATAAACGCAAATGGTTCCCGTATTTCGATAAACGCTTCTTTCTATTCTATTAATTAGTGCATATTCCCTAATAACAAGATCTGAAGACTGACTTAGGGTGATTCCTACTTCCCAGTCAAAGGAACCCTGTCTCAAAGGAAAAATGCCTAAGATTCATTTCAATCGGGAAAGGGTAATAGATTTAAAGAATTTACATAGCCTGCTCATATCGACCTTCGGGGTCATATGAAAGATACAAGCTAGTGGGAGCTTCTGAGTAGTAACATATAGTCTGACAACTATTCAAGACTCCAGTAAGTTTATCCAAAATACTTGGAGGAAATCTCTGATTTCACTAGAGATAGAGTATTCCATACTCAGAAATAGGTTCTTGCATAGTCTTCGGGACTGATGATCGGCCTGCCTCCTAGTGAAATGTTTTCACTAAAGGATACTCCATAAATTTGCCTTATATAGTTATTGGTGTGCTACGATACACTGCTGAACTCATTTAAGATATAGGTTGCAAAATAACAGTTTATGTTGAAATAAAAAACCGAGAAGTCTACATAAAATATGCCTACGTATTTGCGGATAACGAGTGAATTCGGTTCACTTAACTTCCGTAAATAGAGGCATTTAGCACCGAGTGCTTGAAGGTAGGACTAGAAATTTTGCGTACACGTTCAGGTCGTGAAATATCCTAATGCATTGAGTAAAGGTTGGTTATAAAACTCGTAAAACCAGAGAATGACGGTTATACTGTCAAACTCGGTCTGATAGAGTCTATAAATAACAACCTTGGATCTTGAAGTATTTGTACTCAAGATGTTACTAATTGATTTTTTCAGTCCACATCCAACACTGGCAGTTGGTGATAACACTAATAAGAACTACTAAACTAGATCAATATATCAATCCACCCCGAACGTAGTGGGAGTATGGTTTGTCCATTACACATTGCAGGACCTTACGGTCTATAGGGTAGATTGATGACCTATAGTCCTTCGTGGACTGTATAGGATCCTGATCATAGAGGTTGGTTTAAAAGCCATAACCCTGTGAATGGAGTTTGATACTCCAGTTCTATTGAAACTCTTGTAGAACCACCTGAGTATCTCGGGCCCAGTGGGAGTAATTGGAACTACATGGAGAAGAGTCGAATGAATAGGAAAGTTTAACTTTCAACGCAAAGCTGAGTAATTTAGGGGTGATCCCTAAAAGGTAGAGAGTTAACCAGACCGTGATCTCTCTTACCACTTAGTCTTCCTTGATTTCGTCAGAAAGCGGGAAATAGAGGTGATTCCCTAAGACTTCCTTGCCGAACAACGGAATCTGAATTCATTCAGCATTGAAGGGTTTTAGCTAAGAACAAATGATGGATTCGTTACAAAGCAGAAAATAGGGGTGATTCCCTAAAACCTTTTGTGAGACTAACGGCATCTTCATTTATTCGGAATGAACTTTTGGCAGGATGCCTGCCATAGCTTATATCCTTTGGGGATTAAAGCAAACCTATCGGTCATTTCAAAGTCATATATTTTAATATATGGACTTGACCAGAATATTGATATGTCTTTCGTAGACTGGGCTTCGATATTAGTAAAGTAGTATGTAGATTAGTGTTTGTGAATGGTAACACTGAAACAGTTGGGAACAACATGGGTGTGTTATCTGAAGTCAGAGTCTGACATGCCATCGGGATTCATTCTAAAGGATTTGATTCACTCAAATTCTCGAGAATCGATTATTGGCAATCCCATCAATTCACCTGGTTAAGATATTATTGCATTTATGCAACATTCAACAATGTAGTCTACCCTACCTCTCAGGAATGGTTATCTAAACCTGCAGATGAATACGAAATGGGATGCTTAGTCAATCCTCAAGTCTCTTCGGGAGAATGGGGAATAATATGCTAGTATATTCGGGTGCAAACTAGAATATAAGTGATGACACTGATTCTGACTATAGGTCAGATTAAGGATGATCGTTAAGTCGATTTTGTCCTCAGTGTTGAATCAAAGGCATATTGCAATCGTACCACCGGATTAGATGGAAAGGCAACGTTTCGATCACAAAGATTGACCCAAGCCGCCAACCTACCTGATCAGTGTACCGAGTCACGTGGTATTCGGATTTTAAGTACGCGCCGGGTCACTGACCTACCCTACGGCGGCACACTCCGGTCGTGCTTGGAAGGCTGAAGTACTAAGATGTGCTTGAAGGGTACAGATTTGAGAGATACGTCTCACTTGTTTTGAGCAAGTGGGAGAATGTTGTAGATATAGATAAATAATGGTGTGCCCTAAAACAATTAATCCACTTGCCTTTCGTGCAAGTGGGAGATTGTTAGGTGTAGTGCCCGAAAGACAATTATGTAATTGTTTTAGGACAGAATTAATTATTCATCTTATTATATGCATTTATTTTTGTAATTAAGACACTACTGAACACCCTAAGTACCTCGTTTATGTAATCACATAACTCAGTGTACGGCTATACACAAGAGGATTGAGTTAGTGAGATGTACTTAAAATTAACTTAGTCCGTAGCGCTGATTAATCTGAGTACGGGTCTCATGATTAGTATGCTAATTATGCGCCCAGAACACTTTTGGTGTGAGAGTCTTATCCGGACTGTCGGTAATAGGGTACCTAGTGGGGCATTTATATATGATGATAATCATATAGGGCTGGACCGATTTGATTTGAGTTCTCGATATAATTCCATAATTGAGAAGTCTTATCGAATCACAAGATGATCATTTATGGATTAATCTCAATCCTGAGGTGATCATAGACAACTGCTTAGACTAGGGTAGAGTTTGATGTGTTAGTAAGGATCACTTCGAAGTATGTGGTCCAACACTTCTCGTTGGCTCTATTCTGGAATGAATGAGTAGTCTGTGTTATCATAGTTATGGAATCCATTGCTTCCCTCGGGAAGTAGACAGACAGTTCCCTTATTTGTTAATCCTAGAAACTGATCGATCCGCGGAGTTCATGTTAGACTAATTAGCTACTAGTCTGGTATGTGAACAAATTGATCACTAGGGGGTTAATGGTAAATAAGGAAAATATGTTTCGAGAAGGGTTTACGGAAATATCCCGACTCGAAATGAACAGTCTATGGAGGATTTAACCGTATGTAATGATTATATCAGTGGACACCTTATCAACTCATGGTTGAGTGTAAGTTATCTATATTCGGCAGAGTTCAGCTTTGGGTTTTTGGTGGTGTAATCCCAGAATTAATAGATTGAATATTATTGTTCGGTCTGACGGATAATATTATTCGATTTATTGTAGCTACTGAATATGGGTCCATGGTCCCCGATGTGGCTCATAATATAGCATATAGGTTTCTCGTTGTTGCACCTCGATTATAATTAAATAGTAGCAATGCACTGTTTAATTGATATGTGGATTAATTGTTTAGTTGGACTAAATGATTCAAAACATGGAAAAGACATTTTTTCATGGACTCGACCCGGTTTGGTGAATTTCGGCCCATGACCTATTTAATTAGGTATTGGCGCCAATACGTATATATTATTAACAAGGAATTTGTTTTCTTGTGTTATTATATGACATGTGCTTAATTATTTATTGGTTAAATAATTAATATATTAGATAATGATCTTTTATTTATCCTAATTTGTTTGAGAAAATATTAGATTTATCTTTTATGGAAAAAGATTTATTTGATTGATTATCCATTAATTAAATTAAATCCTTGTGGAACAAGGATCTCCCTCCTATATAAGAAGAGTTCTTCATTGTACCAAAAAAAATGACTATTCACATCACTATTCACAAGAGAAATTGGCTGAAAATTTCGGCCACTATTCCTAGGGTTCGAGTTGGAAAAATCTTCGGGATTTTTCTGGTAGCATATTGGGGAGGTCCGGCGGCGTGAAACACCATCCACTTGGTGTTGCTTGGAGATACGCGTTGGAAGATTATGGCTTCTCAACCGGCACATCTACAAGGATTGTTCATGGAGTTTATTCACAATAAACAAGTAAGCAATCTATCTTTCTCGTAGATTAGATCTATTATATTTATATATTTTGGTTGACTAGATCTAGATCTTGTAGTTTCTGCTGCGTAATCGGGCGGATCTTTGATCCATCCGGAGATATTACATCCTACAAACTCCTCCTAAGACTCTTTGTTTGATCAATGCGTGCGCATCCTTATGAATGCATATGCATTTAGCAACCATAAACCAAACCAGAACTCTCTGTTCAAGGAATGCGTGCGCATTCTTTTGAATGTGTACGCATTCAGCGTCCAGAAGCCAAATCCTGCTAACATGTTACAGGAATGCGTGCGCATTGCCTACAATGCGTACGCATTCAGCCTACTGCCCTAAATTTCTGATTTCGATCCTTAACGGTTTCTAATCCGTTTCTAACTCAAATCTCATCAAATTTAACACAGTAAACCATAGAAAAACATCTCTAACCATACCAAAACATCTATGAATCTTTGATCAACGAAAAACACATCTTTCTAGCATTAAAGCTCCTTAAAAAATGGTTTAAACCCTATAAACGATAATTGAGATCATAGGAAGAGCCTCTTACCTATTTTGCAGCCAAAAACTGATCCAAACAGCCTTGAAAAGTCTGCTGCACTTCCCTCGAACTGATATCCAAACGACGTGCTTCTCACAACGGTTCAAATTCTCTCGTCCGATCTGAAAACGATCAAGAACCGCTTTAGTTATTGTGAAGCCTCTCTTGTCCTTTTTCTCTTCTCAAGAATTGCGCACAGGAGAAGAACGTGAAGAGTGATTTCTGATTAATTAGGTTATGGGGATTAATGTGTGTTAATTTTTCCTTAAATACAAATTTCCAAATAAATACCTTTTCCTTAATTACCCTTAATTACAAAAAATTAGAAATTCCCTTTAATTAAATACACAAAATTCGAAAATTATACATATATAATTAATACAACACTTAACTCCAATAAAAGAAAAGAAATAATAATATTTCGTTTTCGCAAAATGACACGTCTGCCCTTTCCCGAAAATCAGAATATTACACACACGTTTAAAATTGTTTCCAGGTAAGCTTAAGTCTAGGTGGACATGACCATTTTTGGTGACTTAAGTAAATGCCTCCGGAGCTATGGAATTGACAGATGGAAAAACGACTTTCATAGCCAATGGTCATAGAGTGAAGGTTTATGTGGAAGAAGAGGGAGTCCCTCCAACTCGAGAGGTGATGTTCCTTATCGACACCCCCAACTAATTGAAACATGAGATAGTCTAGCAATAGACCATAAATGTAGCAATCACGGGTACTATCTCTCCTATTACTCATTAAGCATTTATTTCCGGGTGGCTTGTGTACTTAATTGCTACATGCCTTGGTGAGTAATTGTTAAAAGTAACCACTTTTGATTAAATATATTAATTAATTATCACTATTTCGGTAGTTTAAGTTGTCAAGAAATAAAATAAAATAAAACGTAATAAGTAATGATATAAATAGTAACTAAATGAAGTAAAAAAATTAAATAAATATATATATATATATATATATATATATATATATATATATATATATATATATATATATATATATATATATATATATGTATATATATATATACTAAAATAGATGTAAAATAGATTTCTTAGGATAATCTAATATAATCAAATAAATGAATAAGTCATAATTTTATAACCGCCCAGATATTTTCACGGCATACGCCGTGTATACATACAGGTTTACGCCAAGGATTTAATTCAAATCGAGGAAAATCCCTAATTTCCGGCGTACGCCGTCCATATCCGGTCTGCGCTGACAAACTAAGATTTTGAAATCAGGATCGGTTTTTTTCTTCTCTCTCCTGTTAGGTGTAGTGCCCGAAAGACAATTTGTGTAATTGTTTTTAATGGATGACAGAATTTATCTCACCTTATTACTTGCTTTGTGCTTGTAAGTAATACACTACTGCAAACCCTAAGTATATCTGTATGTAACCACTTAACTCAGTGTATGGATTACACGTGAGGATTGAGTTAGTGGAGATATGCTTAAACTGTTAGTCCGTGGTGAACTTAATCAGAGTTTAGGGTCTCTTGATTAAAACACCAATAATGTGCCCAGAACACCTTAGGGTGTGATAGTCTTATCCGGACTGTCGGTTGAGGGTACCTACGTGGGGCATTTATATATGATGGCATTCATATAGGACTGGACCGATTTAATCTGAATTTCTCGATATAATTCCGTAATCGAGGAATCTTATTAAATCATTAGATGATCATATATGGATCAACCTTAATCCCGAGGTGATCACAGGGTGCTGCTTGTCCCGGGGTAGTGTTTGATGTGTTAGTTACGGTTCACTTAAATATGTGTTCCAAGCCACTTCTGATTGGCACTATCTCCAGATGAGTGAGTAGTTCTGATTTTCACAGACATGGAATCCATTCCTTCCTGCGGGAAGTAGAGAGACAGTCCCCTTATTTGTTAGCCCTAAGAAAGTGATCGATCCCGGGAGTTCACATTTGACTAATTAGCTACTAGTCAGATATGTGTACTAATTGATCATCAGGGGGTTAATGGTAAATAAGGATAAGATATTCTGAGTCGGGTTCACGGGGACCTCCCACTCAGAATGGACAGTCTATGGAGGGTTAATCCGTATGTAGTGATTATATCAATGGATGCTTATCTACTCTATGGGTTGAGTATAAATATACATCTATAATCGGTAGAGTTCAGTTTCGGGTTTATGGTGGCGTAATCCCGGAATTAATAATTAATGTACTTATTCTGTTCGATGAATAATTAATTATTGGAGCTACTGGTTATAGGTCCATGGTCCCCGATGTGGCTTCTGTAATTCGGACTGATAATCTTGTTATTTGGGCCTCAGTGATAATTAATTGGCTGGGCTAATTAATTGATATGCATTGATATTATTTAGTTGGGCTAAATAATATAATACACATAAAAGACATTTTATGTGGGCTTAGTAAACCCTTAATGTGGCGCCAATGTGAGTCAATTAATTAGAGAAAAATTAGTTTTCTTGGATAATTATTTGACATGTGATTTATCTTTTATTTGTTAATTGATAATTCATGGAATATTAGATTATAATATGATTTATCCTAATTTGTTTGGGATAATCATTTTATTTAACTTATATTTGAATTAAGGATTAATTTGACAATTATCTCTTAAATTATTAAATCCTTGGAGGACAAGGATTACCCTCCTATATAAAGAGAGTTCTCCCAAGCCTTAATATATTGGCATAATTCGACCACTCATTAAAAAAGGAGAGAAAAAAATTTGTTTCTCTTGTCTAGGGTTTTAGAGGAAGAAAAACTTGGAGTTTTTCTTAGTGTTGCATGTCGAGGAGGTTCGTTTATCAAGAAGGGTGTCCACCAACCGCCGTTTGGAGAACACATCGGAAGATCAAGGCGACTCTTCCCGTTGTTGGTAACATAATCTTAAACCCCCTTGTAGTACTTAAGTCCTTTAATTATGTATTGTGATATATGAATCGTGATCCATCCGCTGCGCATAGATCTAACTTGTTTAGATCTAAGAACATGCATCCTTCATGTGGTATCGGAGCCAGGTTCCACGATTTATATAGTCATAATCATAATTAAACGACTTAAAGGAGTGGAATTGCATGTAGGTGATATTTTATTTATTATTATGCATTAATAATTTTAAATTGCTATGGTTGAAGAGATGGATTGGGGTTGGCACCGTTTTCCCGTTAGATCTATTGTAAACTCATATAAACGATGAAAATTCGTTCATATGAGTATAGGAAATTATGTAATTTATTTATTATTGCAAGTTTAATTTCCTGTAAATAGATCTGTTTAGTAGCTGTATAGTGTTTTCGTTTTTTCCGTTGTTTGAGCCGTTAAAACGAAGATCCCTCCGGTCAGAATCGAGATTGGAAGTTGATGAACAATCCCACAAAATTTGGCGTCGATCAGAGTTCGATTGGTTGTCCGTTCGTTGACCAGAAGAGGCAGCTGTAACAGAAAAATGCAGGATTCACAGAAACCCTACCTGTGACTTCCTCGAATTTCTGGGAGAGTTTGGACCGTTGAAACACAAATCTGACCGGTCAGATCGATAAGCATGGAGTTTTGGACGTGATATAAAATTTTCAGGACGATCGGGATTCATCTTGATCCCCGATCGGCCTTGGGAAGTATATGATGCGCTGCTGTAAGAGTCTGTTTCAGCAGCAAGTTGGGCGGCTCACTGAGGAAGATTGACAAGTCAAAGCTCCAATCCGAACGTCCATCTTGATGTCCGAAGAATGAAGATCAGATATGGAAAGTTTCGTCCCGATCCAAGTTCGTGTGATATGCCGATCGTCGAAGATTCTTAACAGCTGCAGATTAGGGTTTTTAATTTATTTTCGAATAGATTAGTTACGGGGGTGCCAACGGTCCATCTCGGTCTTTATTTTCCGCACTAGTATACATGTGTAGATTGTATGAGTAGAACCGGAAAATTGCCATGACATGCATCATATCATGAATTCCACTCCATATGCATTGACGTCACCAAACCAGACCTTAGAAACGGCGTCAAGAAAGGGACAGACCTTTTCTAGGTTAGACGGATCCTAACCGGCAGTGTACCGGGTCAAACTGTAGTGATAAAGTGGTGAGTCAGGTGTCGAATTCTCAGGGAAAAAAGTGGTAATTCTTTTAAGTGTGGTTAAACACCAAAGAGCTGCTATTAACTCGATCTAAACCGCAATTTTATAACACAGATTACTACTACTCTAACCAACATAAAATAAATGCGTAATTTAAAAGTTATTTTATTATAATATATATAGATGTACATAAATAGTAAAATATATATATATATATAAATATATAGATACCGATATATAGTTTATAGACTAGACTAGCCAAAGTATATGTAATCAATTTATTCGATCTTTTCAATTAATAGAATGTGTTCGGTCTTCCTTTTTATTAGGTCCAATTGAGTAAATGAAACGGTGTACTCCTAATGTCAACAATTCCTCCTCACACGAGCGTATGAAATTGTCATATGTCAAATTGTCATCAGTCCAATGTCCACAACTGCCCCATGCTAAACTTAGTTAGTCAAAACAGGTACCGAGTACAAATCTACCCCGGATAAAAGAGGTGATTCCATTTGTCAGATGGCCGATGTTATTCAAGAGGCTCCGGTTGTCAAGCGGATCGATTTAATACAAACGGTGTAGTTTCAATTAAACTGTGATTTTAACATTATTAAGATCTCGAGTACAAATTTTAATAAGATTTGTTTTACTAGGACAAATCTGCCCCCGGGTAGGAAATAGGATTCCGTTAATCAGACGGCCATTTTTACCCTCCGGTTTTTCTATTTTTACTCATATCCCGACTTCTCTGGTCAGTTCATCGCCAGGTTATATGTGGTATTCATCCTGATTGATTACTTCATTCCGAATATGTTATCTTTACGTAGCGAAATAGAAAAAGATTCATTTTAACTCAATTTTGATCATTTTTATTTTAACATCATTCTTTTAACGAAAAGATCGAAATAATACGATTACATAACTTTGGCTAGTTATTAGATTTAGCCTAATAACATTATAAAAACTAAAAAGAAGAAAATAACAAACATAAACATAATTATTATAGAAATTACCCGATTACAACTGCTGACTCAGAAATCGTCTTTTTCCGGACATTACAACGACTTCAGCAAAACTGAACTTCCGATAATTTCGAGCATTACTACGATACTACTACTACTAATTTATTTTGGCATAAAGCCTATTTACAAACTAAGAAAGGAGAAGAAAAAGAGAAAGAAGAGGGAGAGAATATATATAGAATATTGTATATATATATTGGTACCCTCTCTAATGAGTCTCTGCTGCTCCCCTTTTATAGATTTTCTTCCTTCCCGGACCGGTCCTGAAAATCTGCCGGATCGGTCCGGTGTAATGATGGCAATCATTACAGTTAGTTGCAAGCATGTGCCCCCATGTTACCCTCTAATCATTACTTAGCATGTGTTGTAATTATATATAATTATATATAATTACACACTATCTTCTAAAAATCGTAACTTGAATTCTTGATATCAGAATGACATAATCGAACTTCCGTTGAAAAGCTCGTTGAATTCTCTACAACTTTCATCAAGACCATTTCTTCAGAAAACGTATTCTCGATGAGCCATTTGTATTATCGTCCTTTTTCGAGATTCAGAAACAATTATTCTCTTGATCATTTATATCGGTGACGCTTTATAACTCCCTTTCAACAACTTGAATTGACTTCAAAAAGTGTCTGTACTCGGGATTTCAGTTCATCTTAGGATTCTGCAATGAAATAAACAAAAAATACCCGTGTAAAATAGACACAATATTCCGGTCATTAAAACCGGTACAAAAACTACAACTTTTTATTATAAATACTAATTTTTACTACTAACTATACTAAACTATAAAGATTAATAATTTATACTAATTATATCATAATTTTAGATATTTTACATAGAATTTGTCAACAAAACGTAATAAAATCACGTAAATTCAATCATATAAAAATAATACATCAAATTACTCTCCACTTAGCTTTTGATCGTCCTCGAGCAAAAATAAGCGGTAATAACAGATAATATAATTGATCGATTAAAATTTCAAAAGTAATATATATCGTCAATATTACAAACATATAATTTATAAATTTTATAGAAATTTAAGAAAGGGAGATTATATAACTTAAATGAATTAAGTATCAAATATGAATTAGATGGAAACATGCATGAAATAATTCAGAAATATAAATAAAATATTAGAAATACTTTCTATCTCGATTATTACGAATTTCTGGAATCATTAACTAAGTCGGATAGAAGACATATTGGCTTAATATATTAGGATAGGACATTGGTTAATCGAAAAGATAGAAAAGGAAATCAAAAAGAGAAAGATGCAAGTCGTACGTACCTACGTCTTCACATTCTTGATCAAAAACAGTTCTGATTAGTAACATCCTTTTATTCCAACTATTTTTCAGATTTTCTCTCTTCTCTTTTTTTTTTTTTTTTTTTTAACATTAAGAACTAAAGCGTGAGTGTGTGTAAATAATCAAATTTTACAAGCATTGCTTCATCAAGATTGATCGGAGTACTACTCTTTCGATCTAAAATTACGAGTCCGGTTTCCTTAAACCCGTAATTATTCTTGAGATCTTATGATTCGAATTTTTATCGGGAGCTTTATACCTCAAAGTGATATAGGACGTTTCTAGATAACACCCTACTGCACTCAAATCATTGGTAGCTACTACCGATATATTTTATTTTTATATTGTCGATCAAAGATAGGGAAGATACCTGATATTTGATTAATTCTGTGTAAAAATGGTGCTTTGTTCCTAATATAAATTGTTCATAGGACACTAACATATCTGAACTCATTCCAATCATATACCATTTTTCTCAACTCTTAACTTTTTCTGTCATCATCTCCTCTCATAAGTACGTACAAACTCGAAGGATGTCAAAGAAATGTAGACCACAACAAGCTAAGGGTCGGAAATTTCTAGTTAATCAAAATGGCTAAATTCCGAGTGAGGTCTTAATCACTCTTTAAAAAGTTGAGGTGGGGTCAAAAATTGGAAATTTTATTCAGGTAGGCTATTTGGCTATAGTTATATTTTTGTGGTGCCAAAAATCATCATTCCTAATTTTGATTCCAAATTCATAATTAATCTTGAAAAGAAAATTATCTAAAATTTATTTATAAATATAAAAATTACTTGAATAATTCCATAAAAGAAATATTTGACAAAAATTATTTAGTTATACATACTCAAAATCTTAAAAATCTTATAAAAGATATAAAACATATTCATTATATATCTAATATATTTTACTAAATCAAAAATTAATCCTCTCGAATTATATCATTTTTATTCATATATTAACCAACTTAAATTATTCAAGAAAAATTAAAACTAAGAAATAAGTAATTAAAGTACTAATTTATATGAAAAAGGTTATATTTGATAATTATTTTTTATTTTTTTTTTCGAAAATTTTAATGAATTTTCAAACCTAACTCTACTCCCCACTTACGAAGTGACATCGTCCCGATGTTCAATGAGTATGAAAAGTAGGTTCGAAAATTAAATTAAAATTATAGATGATCGTTATAAACATCGATAACACACGTATATTAAAATCAAACAACATATATATTAAACAAAAAGAAACTATTACAGACTAAAAAAAAAAATAAAAATAAAACAAACTTACTATTAACTTACTAACCTTAATCAACTCTAACTTATTAAAGCAAACCAAACTTAAACTAAATTAAATAAAACCACTAACAACTATCTCAAATAGTTGATGAACAACCCGGATTCTCTACCGGTAGCAATCCTCTACGACAATCACGAGACGGATATATCTCATCAGAAGCAATTTCAGGGACTTCATTCAAATGAATACATAACCTTGAAATTAACCAAGCAAAAGGCATCGGCCTTCCATTATTATACCGTTCCACTGCAAAGTTTACTGCCGTCCTAAAAATCAAAATCCCCCAATCCACATGAGCTCCGCTTATCAACGCAAATAACAAAAGTATCTCACTATCACTAACCCATGCAAAGTCACTAGTCGGATAGACTCGTGAGTTAATGAAGTGTTTCCATGCTCTCGGATGAGCAGGTAGAGCGGAAGTGGTAGAGTCGTAATTTTGATCGAACTCTGGAAACAAATACGGAAAAGCTTCCGTGACATAGTTAACAACATGACAAGAGTTTCCTAATGCCCATTGATATTCATAATGAAGATTATGGATTTGATTGAAAATCGGTATCTCGTAGATATGATTGATAATATGAGGTGACAGGTGAATAAGTGTACCACGAACAGATATAAGCTGTGACGGATCTACCGTAGTAACAGTAGAAAGAGCTGAATAAAATTCCCTAACAATAGAAACATTAATTCTTCCTCGAGGATGCTTAACAAATTTTTTCCATCCTTGATTCTGAATTAAATCCCTTCCGAATCGATCAATTTTTTCAAAATTGATACCCCTTTCCATCAATATAGGAGAATTTGCAAACCTCGCATTCACCAACAAATTAACATTTGAAGCGCTAGACTCCGGGACAAAAACATCAACTGCCTCCGGATCGTATGAATTGACTGATGGTGATGATCGGTTTGACATTTTAGTTGAAACAGATGAAAATAATTAAACAGATAGAAAGGTGAAAGTTACTGAGTGAATTTGCAAGTTTTTACTTTCAGCTTTCTTGCCTTAAATGGACAAGTATGGAGAGTGTACGTGGCTGCATATTAAAACTCTCAACATGACTCAGCAGTTTTTACTCCCGGATCGGTCCTGAAACTGACCGGACCGGTCCGGCTTTAAGATATTTTTACCGTGTACAAGTTGTAAAGTTCAAGTTTGCTTGTTTATCTTTAATAGGCTCATGGCTATTAGTGTTCAAATAAGTTAATAAAACATATTTAAATGATACGGATAAACGATACACGAATTATATTTTAAAAACGACATACGAAAATATTTTTTTTTTTTTTAGATTTTTTATGAAATATTTAAATACTATTAAAAATGATTAAATTTACTACGACGACATAAAACGATTATGAAAACGAAAAACCATTAAATTAGCAAACTTAGTATTTAAAATGCGGAAAATAAAATAAACAGATAGAAAATGTTTAAAACTAACAAAGTTGTACGAAATCAAATAATGTCAACATCATCATCCTCAGCTGGATAAACTGGATCATTTAAACTTGGAACCGATGACGTAACTGGCTGTGGAAACGTAGTCGTGGTCCGAACTGAACTGTCGAGATCCATCGAACTCATACTTGACGTCATCCTTGCAAAATCCGAAAATCCTCCCAAGCTAGATGTAACAGCACCCTGAGAACCTGTATAAAAGACACCCTGACCACTAGACTGGCTTTCAAAAGGATTTGGCATATGATGAAAGCTCTGAGATGGTGGAATAGGTGCTATCCATTCTGGTAACGTATATGGGTTAGATTGACAGGGCGGATAGGCAGTTTTATCGAAAGAAGGATCAAGATGCATCTGCTCATGTCTCAGCATCCCTCTACGTAAATCATCACTCCACTGCCTACTCTGCTCAGCAAACAAAGCCATATTAGCCTGTCCTCGGGCTACATCTGATACTAAGGATTGAAACATATCGTATGTAATAGTGTTTGGGAGAGAAGTCTGCTGTTGCTCAGAAAAAGATGAAAATGCTGAAACTGGTGGAACTGGTGGAGGTGCACTACGTCTAACTATCGAGTCTATCGAACCCTCTGGAGACCTCCTCAGACTAGGGCCTATCAGGGACTCATCTGCCATCATCAACTTGTCGTTAGACCGGAAAGGAACTCCTGATCTACGACATAAATCTGAAATAAAGCCAGGAAAGTACATGTGACTCCCTGCCTTGGCAGTAACAATAAACTCGAAAACCCTTCTATACATGATCTTCCCCACATCCACCTTAACATCATGAATCATCGCCCAAGTAATGCATAAATCTTCTTTACCAAAGGCGGTGTGTTTGGTAGTGGGATAGAGAGTATGGCTCAAAAATCTTTTGATTGCCCTCGGATCTCTAAAACACTTCCCATAATTAAATCATTATCCACCCATTCTGCTGTAGCATCAAACTCCCTCTGAGCTCTAGAGGCAATCTGCTCATACATAGCAGGATCATCTAATCTATAAACAGCTCTATAATCTTCTTCATCTGGAAAAACTTCTACCCCTAAAACAGCATTAATCGGTTCCGGACTAAAAGAAACATGTCTAGACCTAAGGGGAATAGACTCTATCATACTACCCTCAGTGGGTGTCAAAGTAGACAAAACCGCATAAAACTCGCCACTAAGGTAGTATTGATCTCTCCTGTCCTCTGAGCTGCAAAATCCAACCATTGGCGTCTCGCAAAAATACGCCTAACCTCCTCTCCTAAGTCATCAAAATCTAAGCCTCTTTCCAACACAACTCCACATTTACTATAGATATTTTTATAAGCATTCTTAGCTTGAGGTGAAGCTGTAGCAGCAAAACTAACAGATTCTTCTTCCGGTGTTAAATCTTTTAATTCTACGACCGGTACTTCTATTGGAATATTAGGCTTTCGTTTCTTAGAGATTTTTCGACTGGATGAGGCCATTCTACGATATTGAATTGACAAAACAACAATAAAAACAACAAAAAAACAACACAAAATAAAATGTCACAACACACGTAAAATTCAAAACAGTTGAAAATAAATCTAAAAATTATAAAAATCATGAAATTGATAACTAGAGTAAACAAATTATACCTTATAGTGAACAAAACAGTGAAAAGTGGCCGGAAAAGTCGTATAAGCCTCCGGGATGAAATGGAGCTTGTGTTCGATCTTTTTCAAATTTTTCACTATTGGTGAAGAGAGGAGAGTAAAAGAGGAAGAATGTATGTAATGGTATAGTGTAATTTGTATTTTGAAGAGAAAAAGAAAATTTTTGGGGTGGTGGTGATGCTGCGGCTGCTGTTGAAGAAAAGAGGAGAAATGAAGAAGAAAGAAAAGATCCCGTCTTTTTAGGTTAAATCGATCCCGGACCGGTCCTGATAAGGGCCGGATCGGTCCGTGTGAAATTTTTTTTTTTTTTTTTTTCGAAATTTTTTTATTTTTTTGGATTTTTGATATAAAACTTATAAAACTCAATAAAAACTTTAAAATAAAATTTATAAATTTTATAACAATTTCTCAAAATTTATAAAATCTTTATAAAACTTATTTAAAATTTTATAAAAATTCAATAAATTTCTATTAATTCTTATAAAATATCTAAAAACTTAAAGAACTTTTTATAAAACTTTTATAAAACTCCTTAATTTTATAAAGATCCAATTTTATAAAATTTTCAAAGTTATGCAAAAAATTTTATAAAACTAAAAGAAAAAGACTTGAACTTACGGGGTTTCTAATTCTTCAATTTCTATAAACTCCAGATTTCTAACATACCGTTCAAGCAAACTATATCCTAGAAATGTAGCGTTTGAATTAAGTCTTGGAAGTCCATCGGGATTTTCGGTTAACCACCTAATCGTTCCCTTCTTAATTACATTCAAACACTCACTCTGAGATTGAGTTATATTTTTCCCACATTGCCCATTGTGTTCAATCTTTCCACGGATTCTGCACTTCCTTAAAAACTTAGCCCTTCTCTTTATCGAGCTTCTCGACGTACCATTACAAACTTCTTTCAATTTTTTCTCTCTCAACAATTGCTTGTTCTTTTCAAAAACTAAGGCTTCTATAGTAAAGGCGATATCTCTATTAAAACCAAACTTCAAAAGCAAAACAAAAACTCCTAATCTATCTAAAAAAGACATCCAGTTCTTTTACGTCTATCCGGTAAAAGACGAAACTAGTTTAGACATATAAAAGTAAAGATAAAACCTGGTAATTTGATACTTTCAGCTTTTAAGAGCACTGCTTTTTAGTCTTTCGGAGGGTCGATCAGCAACATCACTTCATTTATGAGAGAGACTTCTTCACCTTCCAAAAATAGCTTCACCCTGTGACCATTGGCTATAAAAGTTGTATTCCCATCAGTTAGTTCAACAGCTCCAGATTTATAAACTCGTGTTACTTTAAATGGTCCTGTCCATCTTGATTTAAGCTTTCCTGGAAACAACTTTAAACGTGAATTGTACAATAACACTCGATCACCTATATGGAACTCTCGACTATATATTCTCTTATCATGGAAGGATTTCGTGCGTTCCTTGTAGATTCGAGCATTTTCATATGAATCAAGGCGAAATTCTTCTAATTCCGTTAACTGAAGTAGTCTATGATCACCGACAGCCTTAGGATCGAAATTTAAAAATCTAATAGCCCAGAATGCTCGGTGTTCTAACTCTACTGGGAGATGACAAGATTTACCAAAGACTAATTTGTAGGAGAACAACCAATTGGAGTTTTAAAAGCTGTTTTGTATGCCCATAACGCATCATCTAGTCTAACTGCCCAGTTTTTACGGTTTGAATCCACTGTTTTTTCTATGATTCTTTTAATCTCTCTATTCGACACCTCTACCTGACCACTGGTTTGCGGATGATAAGGCGTTCCTAACTTATGCGTTACACCATATTTTTCAATTAACTTAGTAAATGGTCGATTGCAAAAGTGCGAACCTCTATCACTAATGATCGCCCTTGGAATGCCATATCTAGTGAATATGTTTTTTTTAAGGAATCGTATGACAACCTTGGTATCATTAGTGGGAAGAGCTTGACTTCTACCCATTTTAAAACATAATCTACCATTACAAGAATAAATCTTTTTCCAAACGATATAGGAAAAGGTCCCATGAAATCTATACCCCAAACATCAAATAACTCACATTCTAAAATAGGTTGCATAGGCATTTCATGTTTTTTCGATATATTTCCCCATTTTTGACATGATTCACAAGATTTAACATATGTATACGCATCTTTATAAAGTGTAGGCCAATAAAACCACATTGCAAGACTTTAAAAGCAGTTTTCCAACCTCCATGATGACCTCCTGCCTCACGATCATGACAAAACGATAAAACACTTAAAATTTCATTATCAGGCACACATTTTCCGATTATTCCATCCGAACATTTACGGAAAAGATCTGGTTCCTCCCAGTAATAAAATTTTAAGTCATAAAAGAACTTCTTTTTTTGTTGCCAAGTCCAATGAGACGGAATGTAATCACAAGTTAAGTAGTTAATGATATCTCCAAACCAAGGTGAATTTTCCTTAGAAGGAATTCTTTTCTTTAATAACTGCATGGTTGAAGGAGTATCGATTCTAAACAGTTGTTCATCGGGAAACGAATCTTTAATTTCATTTCCTATTTCTTCCTCAGTTTCCATTCTACTTAGATGATCTGCTACTACATTCTCACTTCCTTTTTTATCTTTAATCTCAATATCAAATTCTTGAAGTAGGAGAATCCATCTAAGAAGACGTGGTTTCGCATCTTTCTTACTCAGTAAATATTTCAATCTGAATGGTCTGTATAAACTATTACCTTAGAGCCAACAATATACGATCTAAACTTATCTAAGGCAAAAATTACAGATAGCAGTTCTTTTTCTGTAGTTGCATAGTTTAGTTGAGCTGCATTTAACGTATGAGATGCATAGTAAATAGCTTTGAGAATTCTATTATACCTTTGACCTAAAACAGCTCCTACAGCTAAATCGCTTGCATCACACATAATTTCAAAAGGTAAATCCTAGTCTGGTGCCACCAATACTGGTGCAGTAATCAACTTCGCTTTCAGGGTCTTAAATGCTTCCATACATTTACTATCAAAATTAAAAGATACTTCTTTTTCAAGCAAATGACTTAGAGGCTTTGCTATCTTTGAAAAATCTGCAATAAATCTCCTATAAAATCATGCATGTCCAAGAAATCCTCTTAACGTTCTTAGATTAACTGGTGGAGGCAATTTTTCGATTACCTCGACTTTAGCTTTATCAACTTCAATTCCTACTTCAGAGATTCTATGACCTAGTACAATTCCTTCTGATACCATTAAATGACATTTTTCCCAGTTAAGCACTAAATTGGTATCCTCACAGCGTTGTAACACTCGTTCTAAGTGTAACAAACAGCCAT
Source organism: Gentiana dahurica var. dahurica (assembly GCA_024500145.1). NCBI lineage: Eukaryota > Viridiplantae > Streptophyta > Magnoliopsida > Gentianales > Gentianaceae > Gentiana > Gentiana dahurica. The sequence continues at coordinate 53,403,120 of CM044900.1, forward strand.
TAAAAGAGTCTCCGTAAACACTAAAGTCGTCCATAAAAATTTCTAAGAATTTCTCAACCATATCGGAAAATATAGACATCATACATCTTTGAAACGTAGTAGGAGCATTACATAAACCAAACGGCATTCTTTTATACGCAAAAGTTCCATAAGGACATGTGAAAGTTGTCTTTTCCCTATCTCCTGCTGCAATGAATATCTGTAAATAACCTGAATAACCATCTAAGAAACAGTAATACTTATGTCCACTTAAACGTTCTAACATTTGCACTATGAATGGAAGTGGATGATGATCTTTCTTAGTATGATCATTTAGTTTTCTAAAATCAATGCACATTCGATATCCTGTAATTTCCCTTGTTGGAATCCATTCATTCTTATCATTCTCTTTCACCGTGAAACCTCCTTTCTTTGGTACAACTTGAGTTGGACTTACCCATTCACTATCCGATATAGGAAAGATTATTCCCATTTCTAATAGCTTAATAACCTCTTTCTTAACGATTAACTGTAAATTCGGGTTGAGGCGGCGTTGCGGTTGAATACAAGGTTTAGCATCTTCTTTTAGAATTATCTTATGAACACATATCTCCGGACTAATACCTTGAATATCGGCAACTGTCCATCCAAAAGCTTTCTTATGCTTTTTCAACATTCCTAGTAATTGATCTTCTTGTTGCTCCGTTAAAGTTGATGAAATAATAACCGGTAAAAGGTTATCATTTTCAAGAAAAGCATATTTCAGATTTAAAGGTAACGGTTTCAATTCCAGATTCTTAGGCGGATCTTCTATTGATGATTTAAGAACTGGTCCTTCTAGTTCTAATTCTAAATACTTATGCCATGGTGGTTTAAAAGTAAAACTTCCTTTATCTAGAGAAAGGATTATCTCTTTCATTTCAATGTCTTCCTCATCTTCTTTATAGATAGATAAAGTTAAACATTCTTCTAATCTATCTTCAAAAGTTGGTAACCGATTATCATAGATCGAATGAATATCTTCTATAAAAGAACATGATTCCGGTGATGTGTATTGATGGTTCATAGCTTTGAAAATATTGAAAGCAACTTCATCTTCATTGACTCTCAAAATTAATTCTCCTTTCTGAACATCGATTAAAGTTCTCCCTGTAGCTAGAAATGGACGTCCTAAGATAAGCGGTGCTGAAAATCCTTCTTCCATTTCCATAACTACAAAGTCTACTGGAAAATAGAACTTGTCTACTTTAACCAATACGTCCTCAATAATTCCTTTAGGGTACTTAATCGATCTGTCTGCCATTTGCAGAGTCATTTCAGTCTTAGTAAGCTTTCCTATGCCTAGCTTTCTATAATCCTCATAAGACATGAGATTTATACTAGCTCCAAGATCACATAAGACCTTCTTAAACAAAAATCCTCCAATTTCACACGGAATCGTAAAACTTCCAGGATCTTTTAGTTTAGGTGGTAACTTATGCTACAGAATTGCAGAACATTCTTCATTTAGGCATATATTCTCATATTCCTCTAATTTTTTCTTATTTGATAGTATATCCTTCAAAAACTTTCCATAGGCAGGCATATTTATCAGAGCTTCGATAACAGGGATATTAACATGAATATGACGAAAAGTAGCAAGGAAACGAGCATACTTCTGATCAGTCTTAATCTTTTTAATTTGATCTTTAGGTGGAAAAGGTAAAGACTCTAAATCTATAACCTTTGGTTTCGAAGTCATTCTCTCTTTTCCTTTATCCTTTGGAGTATTACTTGATCGCCATGTTTCAGGTTCTTGAATTTTTTCTTTTAATTTGTTCCCTGAATCAATCTCTACTTCATACTCCTTCAATTCTTCCTGTTTCTCATCCTTGTTTTCTTTATCTTCTACTCTAACATGTTCCTTAAATAGATTCCTTAAATCTTTATCCATGGGGTCTTTCAAAATTCTAGGGATTTTTACCCATTTTTCACCTTCCTTCTCGGGTTCCAAACTTCTATTCCTTTTCAAGAAATTCTCTATGATTTCTTCTTCCTCATCCGTAAAGTCAAGTTCATCTTTAGTCTCTTCATTTTTATCTAAATCATTTTCTACTTCATTATTCCCGAAGTTTTCTACTCCATTACTACCATAGAGTTTCCTACTTCTCGTAACTACAACATTTACCTCTCTTGGGTTTCTTTCAGTATTACTTGGTAATCCTCCAGGAGGTCTACTGTTGTTACGTTCACCTTCCCTACTCAAATGATCTTCCATATTCCTTAATGAAGCTTCTATCGTTCTCATTCTGGTATCATGTCCACTCATAGATGTTTTCATTGTACTCATGTCCTTCTTGTTGAACCTATAGAAGTCATCATTGTTTCCATATTCTTAGCTTGAGTAGATACTACACCCATCATATTTTCCATCAGTTTTTCCCATTTTTCAACCCCTTCTGCAGTTGAGTTGAACTTTGAGTTCTTGGTATACTTTGAGTGGTATGTTGAGGATAGGATCTTGGTAATGATTGTAAATTCTGATTAGATGTATTTCCTTGATAAACTTGATTATTATTCATATTCTTATACTGAACTGGATACGGCGGTTGTCCTGGCTTACTAGGGTTTTCGGACCATCTAAAAGTTGGGTGGTCTCTTCTAATAGCATTAAATGAGTTTGAATATGCATTGTTCAAATTCCTATGTTGCTGAAGAAAACTCACTTCCTCTTTTGAATATCCTGTTGGTTCTTCTATCCCTAATGACACATTATCATGATTTGAGTATTCAGTTGGAGTACTATTTTCTGAATTTTGATTCTTACCTTGTTGTAATCCATCAAACTTTCTACTTAAATTCTCCAAATGTGCTAGAACTTCCGTATTTGACGTACATCCTTCTGCAAAGGCTACTTTTCTAGTGCTAGAACCGGTTTCCCACATTCTGTTGTTTTTGGAAATCTTTTCTATAGCATCGTAAACTGTTTGAGCTTCACTCATCATTAACGAACCACCACATGCATGATCTACATCTGCACGTGAATCTTTTCTTAATTTACGACTGAAAAGTTGAATTTGCATATCTAAGGAATAACCATGATCGGGACAAGCTCTTAACAATTTTTTAAACCTTTCCCACGCATTCCCAAGTGTTTCTTCAGATCCTTGTCTAAAATTAGCAACCTCGACTTTTAATTCCAAATTCCGTCCTGGAGTGAAATATTGTTTCAGAAATTCAGTTTGAATATCCTCCCAACTAGTTAACGAGTGGTGTGGAAGAGACATAAACCAATCTCGGGCTCTTCCTTTTAAAGAAAAAGGAAACATAGTCATCCTCGTTAATTCCTTATGAGCACCTTGACTTTTGGCTGTATTGCACAGTTCTTCAAACAGATAGAGATGATGATGTGGATCTTCATCATCTTCTCCTAGAAATTGGGCTCTTGCGTCAATTAAACCAAAAAGATGAGACTTAATTTCGAAATTATTTGCTCCTTCATTCGGTAAAAGTATGGGATTATTAGTCTGGTTTCTCCTTACAGTTTGATCACAGATAGGTCTCGGGTTTGGCGGATTGTTACGATTATTCTGGTTCCGATCTTGATTGTTCCTATTATTATTATTCTGATTATTATTAATATTAACAGGGTTTTGTCCATGCCCTAAAGCATGATCTAGCCTCTGTTCGTTTGTTTCATCACTAGTTTCAGCCATTTCTTTATTTTTATTAGAAGATGATTCCGTTGGAGATTTTCCAAGGAGTCCTAAGCTGGTTTGACCACGTTTACTCTCTATCCGCAACTGCCTTTCGTAAGCGTTTATATCAGGCTTATAAGGAGTAAGTGAGGCTTTACCGCTTCTGGTCATCAACTAATTAAAATAGAAAAATGCTCGAGTTTTAAAGAAGAAGAAAATTGGTACTAAAAGAAAGTAGATACCAACGAAAAATAAAAAAAAAAGAAATGTGATAAGAAGAGTGTTGGTTTATCCTCGAGAATTTTAAGCTAATACAAGTAGTAACCATAGACACAAAAAAAAAATAGCGACTTTGTCTCCCCGGCAACGGCGCCAGAAAGCTGACGTCACCAAACCAGACCTTAGAAACGGCGTCAAGAAAGGGACAGACCTTTTCTAGGTTAGACGGATCCTAACCGGCAGTGTACCGGGTCAAATTGTAGTGATAAAGTGGTGAGTCAGGTGTCGAATCCTCAGGGAAAAAAGTGGTAATTCTTTTAAGTGTGGTTAAACACCAAAGAGCTGCTATTAACTCGATCTAAACCGCAATTTTATAACACAGATTACTACTACTCTAACCAACATAAAATAAATGCGTAATTTAAAAGTTATTTTAATATAATATATATAGATGTACATAAATAGTAAAATATATATATATATATAAATATATAGATACCGATATATAGTTTATAGACTAGACTAGCCAAAGTATATGTAATCAATTTATTCGATCTTTTCAATTAATAGAATGTGTTCGATCTTCCTTTTTATTAGGTCCAATTGAGTAAATGAAACGGTGTACTTCTAATGTCAACAATTCCTCCTCACACGAGCGTATGAAATTGTCATATGTCAAATTGTCATCAGTCCAATGTCCACAACTGCCCCATGCTAAACTTAGTTAGTCAAAACAGGTACCGAGTACAAATCTACCCCGGATAAAAGAGGTGATTCCATTTGTCAGATGGCCGATGTTATTCAAGAGGCTCCGGTTGTCAAGCGGATCGATTTAATACAAACGGTGTAGTTTCAATTAAACTGTGATTTTAACATTATTAAGATCTCGAGTACAAATTTTAATAAGATTTGTTTTACTAGGACAAATCTGCCCCCGGGTAGGAAATAGGATTCCGTTAATCGACGGCCATTTTTACCCTCCGGTTTTTCTATTTTTACTCATATCCTGACTTCTCTGGTCAGTTCATCGCCAAGTTATATGTGGTATTCATCATGATTGATTACTTCATTCCGAATATGTTATCTTTACGTAGCGAAATAGAAAAAGATTCATTTTAACTCAATTTTGATCATTTTTATTTTAACATCATTCTTTTAACGAAAAGATCGAAATAATACGATTACATAACTTTGGCTAGTTATTAGATTTAGCCTAATAACATTATAAAAAAGAAGAAAATAACAAACATAAACATAATTATTATAGAAATTACCCGATTACAACTGTTGACTCGAAATCGTCTTTTTCGGACATTACAACGACTTCAGCAACACTGAACTTCCGATAATTTCCCGGCATTACTACGATACTACTACTACTAATTTATTTTGGCATAAAGCCTATTTACAAACTAAGAAAGGAGAAGAAAAAGAGAAAGAAGAGGAGAGAATATATATAGAATATTGTATATATATATTGGTACCCTCTCTAATGAGTCTCTGCTGCTCCCCTTTTATAGATTTTCTTCCTTCCCGGACCGGTCCTGAAAATCTGCCGGATCGGTCCGGTGTAATGATGGCAATCATTACAGTTAGTTGCAAGCATGTGCCCCCATGTTACCCTCTAATCATTACTTAGCATGTGTTGTAATTATATATAATTATATATAATTACACACTATCTTGTAAAAATCGTAACTTGAATTCTTGATATCAGAATGACATAATCGAACTTCCGTTGAAAAGCTCGTTGAATTCTCTACGACTTTCATCAAGACCATTTCTTCAGAAAACGTATTCTCGATGAGCCATTTGTATTATACGTCCTTTTTCGAGATTCAGAAACAATTATTCTCTTGATCATTTATATCAGTGACGCTTTATAACTCCCTTTCAACAACTTGAATTGACTTCAAAAAGTGTCTGTACTCGGGATTTCAGTTCATCTTAGGATTCTGCAATGAAATAAACAAAAAATACCCGTGTAAAATAGACACAATATTCCGGTCATTAAAACCGGTACAAAAACTACAACTTTTTATTATAAATACTAATTTTTACTACTAACTATACTAAACTATAAAGATTAATAATTTATACTAATTATATCATAATTTTAGATATTTTACATAGAATTTGTCAACAAAACGTAATAAAATCACGTAAATTCAATCATATAAAAATAATACATCATGCATACATGTAGAAATTAATTCGAGGATTTAGTTAGGCATGTATAAAACACACGATTAGTTTTAATTAATTGTTTGATATTAATTAGAAACTAATTAGGGTAAAAACCGAGGAACACGGGTTTTTTCAATCGTCGAGGTTGGGTGATGGATTCTCGGTGAATCCCACTCTGCGAAAGCATAAGGAGTAAAATCCCGAAACCTCGTGGTTAAGGTGTTGGATTCTCGGTGAATTCCACCTTACCTAAGACGAGATTACGTTTTTTGTTCCGTAGTGTCTACGTGAAAGTTTGATGTTTAAGGATTGGATAATCACGGGCAAAAAGGTTCGAGAGTGGTTTAACCACGGTTGGGTGGTCAACAGTAGCTACGTCTCAATCGACTTCACCCTCCACGTGTGGCGTTTGCACGGGGGTCTGGCAATACTGAGCCATCCGAAGAGCCACTACGGCTCAACGGACCTCTCCTAGCCTTGACCCGTCCGACGGCCACATATGTTCTAACGAATAGGTCGGGTGGGCTAGCCCACAAAACCGACAAGATTCGGGCCTATGATTTATTGTTCCTTAATGTAACATCAAGTCCAAAAACGTGATCAGTAAACCCACCACTTTTTCAAAATATTGAGTGGGAGCGGGAGAGGCGACAGCCGACCCCACGGCCTCTACTGTTGACACAAGCAACGTGAGAGAATGGTGACGCCTCGTGCCGGCTTTGATTTCGCCCCCCTAAGGAAGGCCTTCACCGCTATCAAAATTCAAGGCTTGGTCTCCGAAAGGATAGGATTTTGGGTACTCGTCGGGTCACTGACCGACCCTAAGGCGGCACACTCGGGGTCTACCTAAAAATCTGAGACAGTAGGTCACACTCATAAAGGGTATTTTTGGAAGTACCTTGGCTGAAAAAGGAAAGGTGATTGAAGATCACAAATGAGATGTTCGATTCTCAATCTGATCTTCAATATTAATCGAAACCTCTTTGACCTACCCTAAGGCGGCACTGAGGCGTTAGATTAAATCCTTGGAACGGTAGGATAGACTATAAGTACTTAGTTTATGTTCCTAAAATTTTAGTAGTGTATAATTTGGATTTATTCTGTCAATTTTATTTACAACTGTTATATATGTCTCTCTAAAGTGCTAGACTGCTAGTGTAAAATTGACTAGTAATGACATCGTTAAAAAGTGGTTAGTAACTAGAACGTTGTACCTATTAATCTCACATGCGATTAATTTTTCGGAAGAGATATTTCTCTTGAGCATTCAAGACTTAAGTGACGTAAACAAGACATGTCACTGCTGTCACTCGTGCAGAACGAGAGACAACCGTAGTTAGTTTGAAAGATGATATGGACGATAAAATTCTTCTAGTGAATTGTGTAGTGTCTACACGAGAAATTTTCTGATAGAAAAATTGGAGAATCATAAATTAAAATGTCGCTAGTTAGACGGTATTTGGAACCGATAAACTAGTGGGAGCTTTTATATTATGTCTTTCTAATTTATTAGAAATTCAGTCCCACTGGGTAACACTTTCATTAGACATCCCACAGTTCACGAGTAGTGTCTACTCAAACGAACTGCTAGTTCAAGATTATTTCCTTTTAAGGAAAGTTAAGAATGGGAAAGAATGTCTATAAGTGTTAATCATCTTAACAAAAGTTTTGAGGCTAAACCGAAACATTAATTAAAGAAAGTATAGGATAAGGAAAGTCATTTCGGATCACTAACCAATGAATCCTTAGCGACTTTCTTAACCGAGTAACTTGACTCAGTGGCTTAGTTCTTTGGAAGAACAATGAAGCTGTGCATTAATAAAGTAACAACGGGCAGTAATTTCAGCTAGAATCGCGGGAGTGATATAAGGAAATGAATTTGATTCTAACCTTGAATATCACAGAAAAATTTATTTTTCTGTTTACAGATTCGTTGAAACAATTGGATTCACTTTCAACTCGATATATTGTTGCCTCATAGAAAGTGAATATGACATTTGTAGTATGAATCCGAGACTCGGACTTTTGTTTGATAAAGTCAGAACCACTTAGAACAGCTGAATAGGTACGTGTAACACATCTAAAACTATTAAAGGTAAAAGGTTTCCGTATTAAGATAAACGACCCTTCAATATCTATTAATTAGTGCATATATCCTAGAGATAAGACCTGATGACTGGCTACGGGTGATTCCTATCTCCCAGTCTTGGAACACTATCTCAAAGGAACAATGACTAAGTTTCCTTTCAATCGGGAAAGGGTAATAGTTTTGAAGGGGTAACATAGCTTGTTCACCATGACCTTCGGGGTCTAGTGAGAGATACAAGCTAGTGGGAGATTTTGAGTGGTGACATTTTTGTCTGATAACTACTCGAAACGCGATTTAGTTTATCGAAAGAATACGAGGAGGAGTCTCTGATTTTAGCAGAGAGTAGAGTATTCCATGCTCAGAAATAGGCTATCGCATAGTCTTAGGACTGATGCTCGGCCTGCCTCCTAGTGGAATGTTTTTCCACTGAGGAAGAAACCATACACTTGCCCGATATAGTTATTAATGTGCTACAATACACTGTTAAACTCGATTAAGATAATAGGTTGCAAAATAACGGTTAACATTATTATGTAAACCGAGAAGTCTACCTAGAAGATGCTAGTGAATTTATGGATAAGGAGTGAATTTGGTTCACACCACTTCCGTAAATGTAGGCATTTAGCATTTAATGCTTGAAGGTAAGACTGGAGATTTTGCACATACATTTCAGATTTTGACTGTTCGTGAAATGCCTTAACGAGACGAGTGAAGGTTGGTTGTAAGATTCTTGAGATCAGAAAGTGACAGTTGGACTGTCACAATTCTGCAGATAGAATCTATAAGTAACAGCCTTAGACCTTGGAGTACGGTTACCCAAAGGAAGTTACTATCTGATTTATTCAGACCACGTCCAACATCGGTTGTTGGTGATTACACTGATAAATACTACTAGATCAGAATGTCAATCCAACCAGAACGCAGTGGGATTATGGTTTAACCATTGACCCATTATGGTTGTGTGGACTTTATAGTCTGCTGAGGTGATTGATAACCTGTGGCTCTTTGCGGGCTGTATAGGATTCTGATCAGAGAGGTTGGTTCAAAAACCTTATCCCTGTGAATGGAGTTTTGGTACTCCAGCTCTGTTCAGCCACTTGTAGAACCACCTGAGTGCCTCAGGCCTAGTGGGAGAAATTGGATCTACAAGGAAAATAGTCGAATGAATAGGAAAGTTTAACTTTCAGCACAAAGCTGAGTGGTCTAGGGGTGATTCCCTAAAAAGTAGAGAGTTAACCAGACCTTGAACTCTCTCACCACTCAGTCTTGCTAGATTTCGTTAGAAAGCAGAAAATAGGGGTGATTCCCTGAGACTTTCTTGCCATAAAATGGAGTCTGGATTCATTCAGAACAGAAGGGTCTTGGTTAGAACAAATGGCAGGTTGACTGCCGGGACTTATGTCCTTTATGGATGTAAGAGAACCTCTCGCTCATTAAAAGTCGCATGTTTTAAAATATGTGGACTTGACCAGAATATTGATAAGTATTTTGTAGACTGGGTATCAATATTGGTAAAATAGTAGTATTAGTGTTCACGAAAGGTAACACTGAAACAGTTGGAAACAACATGTGTGTGCTATCTGAAGTCAGAAACTGACAGGCCAAGATTCTCTGGATGAGAGAATTGGACTATATTCTAAGAATCTGATTTGGTCAAATTCACGAGAATGAGTCATTGGCTATCCCACCTATCTTATTGAATAAGACGATCATGCATATACGTATGCAACATTCATCTAGAGTAGTCCTACCCTACCTCTCAGGAATGGTTCTCCAAATCTTCGGATAAAGAGAAAATGGGATAGAGTCTCTCTGGGATAAGGGCAAGTCAGCTTAACACGAGTCAATTGCAATCGAATCTTGGATTTGAGCAATAAGTAGCGGTTTAGTACATCCTCAAGTATCTTTGAAGAACGAGGAATCATATGATTGTATATTCAGGTGCAAACTTGATTATTGTTGACTACACTGATTCTGACTTATAGTCAGATTAAGGATGATCATTAAGTTGATCTCGGGCTCAGTGTTTACTCATAGTGCTTAGAATTTCTTTTTTGGTCTGGGAGTAATTCCAGGTCTGTTAAGCCGATATCACTTCATTGTGAAAACAATAAAGAGATAGCTTATAGGATCTTCTCAGTCACAAGAAGTCAAAAGCATGTTGAGAGAGAGTACCGCCTGATTGGAAGGACCCGCGACGTTTCAATCCTAAAGATCGTCTCGAGTCGACAACCTAGCTAATCAGTGTACCAAGTCGAGTGCTTGGAGGGTACGGCATTGATGGATATGTCTCATCTGCTTTTAGAGCAAGTGAGAGAGTGTTGTGAATAAGATGAGAAAGGGTGTGCTCTAAAAACAATCGTTGCTTGTCATTTCGTGCAAGTGGGAGATTGTTAGGTGTAGTGCCCGAAAGGCAATTTGTGTAATTGTTTTTAATGGATGATGATTTTATCTCACCTTATTACTTGCTTTGTGCTTGTAAGTAATACACTACCGCAAACCCTAAGTATATCTGTATGTAACCACTTAACTCGGTGTATGGATTACACGTGAGGATTGAGTTAGTGGAGATATGCTTAAACTGTTAGTCCGTGGTGAACTTAATCGAGTTTAGGGTCTCTTGATTAAAACACCAATAATGCGCCCAGAACACCTTAGGTGTGATAGTCTTATCCGGACTGTCGGTTGAGGGTACCTACGTGGGGCATTTATATATGATGGCATTCATATAGGATTGGACCGATTTAATCAATTTCTCGATATAATTACGTAATCGAGGAATCTTATTAAATCATTAGATGATCATATATGGATCAACCTTAATCCTGAGGTGATCACAGGGTGCTGCTTGTTCCGGGGTAGTGTTTGATGTGTTAGTTACGGTTCACTTAAATATGTGTTCCAAGCCACTTCTCATTGGCACTATCTCCGGATGAGTGAGTAGTTCTGATTTTCACAGACATGGAATCCATTCCTTCCTGCGGGAAGTAGAGAGACAGTCCCCTTATTTGTTAGCCCTAAGAAAGTGATCGATCCCGGGAGTTCACATTTCACTAATTAGCTACTAGTCAGTTATGTGTACTAATTGATCATCAGGGGGTTAATGGTAAATAAGGATAAGATATTCTGAGTCGGGTTCACGGAGACCTCCCACTCAGAATGGACAGTCTATGGAGGGTTAATCCGTATGTAGTGATTATATCAATGGATGCTTATCTACTCTATGGGTTGAGTATAAGTATACATCTATAATCGGTAGAGTTCAGTTTCGGGTTTATGGTGGCGTAATCCCGGAATTAATAATTAATGTACTTATTATGTTCGATGAATAATTAATTATTGGAGCTACTGGTTATAGGTCCATGGTCCCCGATGTGGCTTCTGTAATTCGGACTGATAATCTTGTTATTTGGTCCTCAGTGATAATTAATTGGCTGGGCTAATTAATTGATATGCATGGATATTATTTAGTTGGGCTAAATAATATAATACACATAAAAGACATTTTATGTGGGCTTAGTAAACCCTTAATGTGGCGCCAATGTGAGTCAATTAATTAGAGAGAAATTCGTTTTCTTGGATAATTATTTGACATGTGATTTATGTTTTATTTGTTAATAGATAATTCATGGAATATTAGATTATAATATGATTTATCCTAATTTGTTTGGGATAATCATTTTATTTATCTTATATTTGAATTAAGGATTAATTTGAGAATTATCTCTTAAATTATTAAATCCTTGGAGGACAAGGATTACTCTCCTATATAAAGAGAGTTCTCCCAAGCCATAATATATTGGCATAATTCGACCAATCATTAAAAAAAGGAGAGAAAAAAATTTGTTTCTCTTGTCTAGGGTTTTAGAGGAAGAAAAACTTGGAGTTTTTCTTAGTGTTGCATGTCGAGGAGGTTCGTTTATCAAGAAGGGTGTCCACCAACCGCCGTTTGGAGAACACATCGGAAGATCAAGGCGACTATTCCCGTTGTTGGTAACATAATCTTAAACCTCCTTGTAGTACTTAAGTCCTTTAATTATGTATTGTGATATATGAATCGTGATCCATCCGATGCGCTTAGATCTAACTCGTTTAGATCTAAGAACTTGCATCCTTCATCTCCCTCATAACTTACCTTCTTCAACAACCGTCCCTCTTCCCCATTCCCACTCACCATTACACTCCACTACGCCTACACATAACACCTCCCCTTTTCTCCCTTTCCCCTTACCTTTCCCTTCTTCTTTTCTTTTTCTATCCTCTCCGTTTCATCGGAGAACAAGAAGGCCGGTTTTGAGCCATCAAATCTGAAAGGCTTCATCTTCTCCGGTGAAGCTTCGCAAATTCCGGCCACATTCTGCTCCGCTGACTAACACAATGCAAAGGTATTTAATCTTCCACTTTCCATTCATGAATTCATAATCACTGTGTATCTATTTAATTTTGATTTTAATTTATGCTTTTGGAACTATCGTGTTGCCACCACAATCATATATGGCCGAGTCATCCAACCCTCGTAGGAAGAATACCGGTCAAAAATGGAAGCCCAATACTCCAATTGTCATAGTTCTGGTTCATGAACCTTGACCTCTCACCGACAAGGAGGCGGCGGTCTCTTTTCAAAGAACCGCTACTCCAGCCACTGTCACAGCCTATGAAAATTATTTTAGAAATTGTGGTCTCCTCCTAGACCATGGTATAGATTTTGATTCCCTTGCTATTGAGTTTCGTCAAAATTTTTAGCGTCGAAATTGGTTACGAATTGCCGGGCCTCGTACTGGAATTATCAATGCCACGATGGTGGCTGAATTTTATTTTGTACATTATGTCCATGAACCATTAGCAGATGGGCCATTAACTTCAGTAACAATTCGTGGGACTGCTGTCCCTTTTACCCCTGAGACCATCAACGCTTTTTATAGGATCCCAGAAATACCTCGTGATCAAGACTATTTTGAAGTTTGGAACCTTAACCAGGCTAGTATAATGCAGATTCAAGACTTTGAGCCTCAGCGTGCTTTTGATCCATCCACTACTTGGGTAGAAAAATGATTTAGTTTTGGAGGTTGCATTAAGGATATACGAGCTTTGCAACATTTTCTAGGCCATAATGTGAGCCCTTCACGACATCTTAGTGCCTATAACTATCCTATTGCTTGTCTAGCCTGGGCGATAGTTAAAAACATTACCGTTTATTTAGGAAAGACTATCTTTACCCGAGCTAAAGAATTCACCTTTAACCGTCCTCAGAGTGGAAGAATGCCATTTCCAAATGTAATTTCTGCACTTTGTGGCCAAGCTCAAGTCACCATTCTTCCAGCTGACAGACTCGTGTCACAAGATTCACCAGTCATCGGTCCCCGTCTTGCCAATCTACCAATTGGTCGCATTAATTATGACAATCCTGCACCATCTCAAGGGTCACTTCCTAGGTCGACTCCAGCTGTTGTTCCTCATGTTTTTCCCTCTTCTACCATGTTTCCTATTCAATACCTTGCTCAGGAGGCTCGGTTTGACCTCATAGAGTCTACTTTAGCTACCATTCAGGGTGGTCAAGCCACTCATGATGCTAATATGATCCTAGATTTTGAGAGTTCGGGAATGGGATAATGATATACGTGTTGGTATTCGAGGTCAGGGCACTTTTATAAGGACTCTAAATCCGGTTTAAGAATAGATTTCTGATACCCTTGCTCAGTGTCAAGAAGGTCCATATGCCTTGACCGATTGGGTCTCTCAAGCACCTACTCGTACCTCCCACCACTCTTTTCCTAGGTCCAATGTAGCCCCTGGTGGTATGGCTGGTTTTGTGTCTACAGGTATGCTTTCCCTGGTGGCTTTGGCATTCCATCTTCTTTATCCTCCATCTCTGCTGGCTTAAGCAGTATGGGCTTAAAAGGTTTAGTGGTCATGTCTACGACTGCTACTGGTGCTCGATTTGTAGCTTCAGCATCTGTTGCCGCACTCTCTGACCCGATGCAGTTTTTGTGTCATCTCAGTCCATCAGGTTTCCTAGACCCCAGTCTGACCAATCCAGCAAGTACAATCACTCCATGCGGTACTGAGTTTCGAGATACTATTTAGAGGCATAAGATGGATGACTCAAAGACGGATTCTGATATTTGAACTATTTCAATCCCGATCTTTTAAACTTTGTATTATTAAAAACTATGGTGTATAATTTCCATTTCAGTTTTACTTTCTTTAAGGAAATTCGTTACTTTAATGTTTGTCAGATTGATTCAAGACCATAGTTTAGTTCTAATCTTTAGTTTGATGCACTCTTGGGGTAGTGCACTTATTATGCTATTTTGTCTTATATTGATGTCTTTTATAAACTTTGCATAAATCCTGAAGTTTTGTCTTTGTACGTGAAATAGGAAGTACCAGTTTACGCCGGCATTACCGGTCTACGCCGGTATATCCAGTTGTCCGTTTTTGTCGTTTAGCCCGGCTTGTGCCAGAAAATACCGGTTTACGCCGCATACTGCACATTCATGCTGACCTGACGCCCCTATTTTTATTGACATCATCACTTTGATTCCCTAGGTGTTCAGAGCATTATGTCAAAACTCGGTTCATGCCAGGAAATCACCGGTCTGCACCGGCCATACTACATATGGACCGACCAGAATCAATCTTCCATTCTATTTATATCCATTCATCAACACTCCAAAAATTCACACCAACTTTCTTCTCTTTTATTTCTTCTTACAACCATGGATTCACCTTCAACTACACCCATTTCACCCCCTGTTTCTCCAAATTCTATGATTTCACAACCCGACATCCACTACACTACTCCACATATTCTCGATTAAGTGACAGAAACGGCACGTGATCGATTCTTCTCACACTTTGGTCACTCTCCTATCCTAATTGAAAAGGTCTTAAACATGAGCAAGGTTAAAGAGTGGGGAGACATTCGTGTCATGTGGAGCGGGTGGGAACAATTTGTTTGTGTACCCCGCGGCCGAATTAAAATCACTATGGTCCGTGAATTTTATGATGTTCTTTCTGAAACTACATCAATTGACGCCACCAATGCTATCCACATTCGGGGTGTAGTTGTTCCTTTCACTCCGTCTATCATCAATCAAGCCTTTTCCATTCCCCAGGAGCGAGCTGCTCCACACCATCACTACGAGGAAGTTTGGCGTTTGGACACCATTAACAGCCTAGTTGTCAAATACACTGAGGCATCTCAAGTTTTGTTTCCGAGGCAAGATCGTGATCGTGATTTGTCAGCTTATGCCTTGTCATCCCAACTACGTGCCTGGAAACACTTTATTACTCTCACGTTTTTCCAACTAATAATTTCTCCGAGGTTAGTGATGATGAGCTTCTGTTGCTTTATACCATTTTGCTTGGTGCGGTTATTGACTAGGGTATCCTTATCCATCGCATTGCTATCAACTTTACTTTGTCCCGTCGAAATTTTTGTCAACCTTTGCCATTTGCATGGCTCATTTCCCATATTTGCAATCATTTTGTTGGTGTCCCGGTGATTTGCACCGATGAAGTCTTCCCTTGCCGTCGTTCCCAAGTTGCGTTGTTGCCCGTCGACGTTCTTGGTGGTTCTTCCTCCGTTGAGACAGGGGATATGATTAAGCTGGTCGTTTGTTTCTGCATGCCTTGATGTTTGGTCTAGTAATCTTTTATGGATGGTCGAGTTGGTTTGATTTCTATGTATTTTGCTGTTTTAGTCTGGTTTGTTTTAACTTTGTAAGATAAAGAATAATCCGGTTGGTTCGTCCCGAATTTCCCTTTCCTGTTCGTCGGTCTGTATAATATTTTGAACTATCTAAATAAATCAAGTGCATGTTTACTATTAATTTGTATTGGTCCGCATATTTCCATTTTGCATTACATTTTGATACACTATTTTGATAAACTAGTTAGTCAATAAAACGGAAATACAATAAAATATTAGAAAAACACTTAGTTTTTAATTATCCTTAGGCATTCCAAGCATGATTGACACACTTGATGTAGTGTAATTGAAAAAATTAGCGTTTTAATAATGTGAGTAAACACGATGCATTATGATGACATAATATTCGTCAATCTTTGATTTTAATACTATTTTGAGTACGTATAATTAAATAATTATTATCAAATATTATATTTATGAAATTAGACAAGCATACTTGCATTTATATTTAACTTTTAGAAATGCTTTCTTTCAAAACGAATCAAGATTCTGGAATCGGATTAGGGATGACGATTTTTGGCATAACTTTGACTCGACCAAAGCCAAATGGCCTACCCGAACATAATTTACATTTTTATCCCCATCTCAGCCTTGTAGAGTGGCGAGACCCCACTCGAACTAGCCATCGATTTAACCACATTATAACCGACCCTTAGCTTGATTTGGTCTACATTCCCTTGGCATCCCGCAAGTTTAGTATGTACTTATGGATAGCGGCGACGATATCGGAACTGAGAGTCGATGCAGTAAAATTGCACGAGTTGAGATTGGTACATTATCATTTTGAGGTCATTTAGCAAAATTATATCTTCTACTAAAAATAAATAAATGAATAAATAGATTATATATATATATATATATATATATATATATATATATATATATATATATATATATATATAAGAGTTATTGGAGGCAATCTTGCAATCTTACTAGACAATACCAAGATGTTACCGATCGATATATTTTTTATCGAGAGTTGAAGGTGAAGTACGTACGACTTGCTCTTTCTCATTTGATTTTCCTTCATATCCTTTCGATTAGCCAACACCCTGAGCCCGAACGTTAGAAGCCACTTTGCCAACTACTTGGTTTATTATGTGATTCCAGATATTCATGAGAGGCGATTAAAAGTATTTCTAAAACTTTAACTATATCTAGTAAGTAATGCATGTAGAATTTCATTTAAATAATGTTTGATAACTAATTTGATAGTTATACATAGTTTCCTCCATTAATCTCTTAGAAAGACAAAATCATCATATGATCATGATGCTAACTGAGTACAACACTGCATTATAACCTTAAACTAGATAATTACATTATCTCCATTGTGTCCTTATAGATTATCGTTTTGATTGCTCGAGGACGAGCAAAGGCTAAGTGGGGAGTAGTTGATATATGTCAACCAGATGATGTATTCTAAATTCCATTTCTTTTGTTTTAGCGACAGTTTCATAGCAAAATATAATAAAATCTTAATAATATAATAAAAAGTATAATTAATAAAAATCTTACAATTTTGATTATTAAAAGCTTATAAGCCTAATTTTGTTATCATATTTACCCGTGGTTTTTCTCATTTTTTTGTTCGTACAGTTACCACGCAGTTAAATCTTGAAGTTGTGATGAGAAGCTCGGAAATCAGAATTAGATTTATAGAAATCTAATCGATCTCCTCAAAGATTAGCCGATATTGTGCATTTATGGCCCTGTCACAAGAGATTCCGGCACAAACCGGTAGAATCACCGGTCTATGCCGGACAAAATCAAGGATTTGTCAAGATTACCGAAGTGATGGGCATTTTATAGGTCTGACAAACTCAAAGAAACAAGATGCCGGCGCAAACCGGGGGTAGTTACGGTGCACGCCGGGAAGAGACTCAACCTGAATTATTTTCATCACTATTCATATACATAGGCTAAATCCAAAATATATTAGAAGAAAGCACAAAGGGAAGGGGACTCCCACTTCTACTTTTTTTTTAATCTTGCAGGCAACAGACACATAGGCTCTCACAGCCAAACATATTAATATATGCTAACTATTTTTCATCACAATAAGTAATTAGAATGTTGGCATCAATTGGTGATAATTGATAAGGAGAAGCTTGGCTTTTGGTGCAAACTTAGTTAATTACTGGATACGGAAGCGAGCTATCCTTAAAATAATTCTACAGTCGCAATCAGTAACATTCTAGTTATACTTTGTAATGACAATCTGATTACCACGGATGCTAAATTAAATATGTTAGTATTCGTAGTAATGAGTGGCAAGCCTTGTAACTAGCCAAGGCATGTAATTAAACCAATTTGATCTATTTTGGTTGATTGGATGATGATTATGTATTGTATATTTTAATTTCGATTGTGTTGAAACTTTTTCTGCTTAAATTGATTGTTAGCTTGTGTTGGAGTAATTAACCAATATTAGCACACATACACACTTAATTAATACCGAATGGAGATATTAGGTGTGAGAACGAAGTAGAAAAACCGGAATGACTAGTTGTACTCGGAGTTCAATTTGTTATCCGGGGAATGACTAGTTGTACTCATGAGTTTTTCATGTCAAATCATTAGGTTTAGGGCATTTAAACCAAGGAGGAGGCATAGAACAATTTCGTACACTCGTATGAGGGGAAATTGTTAGAATATGAGTACACTGTTTCACACACTTAAATACCCTCAATAGGCCGAATTAATCGTATCCTTGAAACTAAAAGAGACAGTAGTTCAATGAAATTGTCTTGGCAAGTACTTTTATTATTAATCGTTAATTTCATTAGTAGCGTAACGCTATCACTTTAATGTTAAAACTGCGACTTAGTTCAAGATAATAATTGGTGTTTAACCACACTCTGAATTGTATCGTGTTCCCTGAGGAGACGACCTTGATTCACTAGACTAGACTACAATTTGACCCGGTACACTACCGGTTAGATTGGACACCTAGAAATGAAACATCATTTCTGTTTGAAATTCATAATGTCTTGTCTCATCTGTAGTGACTTCCCAGGCGGGCAGAACTTGTTCATAAATTTCTGCAACAGATCTGTCCAAGTTTGGATCGATCCTGGTGTGTGGACAATAACCATATCTTTGCTTTGACCTTCAGAGTGAATGGGAACAACTTCACCTTGATGTTATCTTCTTGCACTCTTGCTGGTTTGGCCGTGCTGACTATCACCAGAATGTTGGTGACGTGTACACTAGGATCTTCATTTGGTAATCCATGAAAGGTAGTGTAGTTGGTCACCATCTGTATCACGTTCAGTTTCGGGTGAAATACCTCAGCCGCATTCTCTGGCTGAACAATTGCTGGCACAAACTGCTCAATCATCGTCATTGAACTCTGTAGAGTTCTCCTATCTACTTGTACCACAACTCATGTTCCATTTTGTCCATTCTGCCCGTTCTGTGCCATGTCGATTTCTGTATCTTCCAAGGGTGGATTCTCTTCTTCCCTCTCATTTTGATCTCCTTTGTGCATACTCACGTCGTCCGCCTGTCTAACAGATTTCTCCCAAGTTTCCTTTCTCTTTTGTCTAGCAAACTTTTCAATCTCAGGTATGAATCTCTTGAGTTTGGCTGCTGAACTTCGCGTAGCGTACTACAAGACACACAAAAAGAAAGTAAAGGGGTTAGTGACTTGCCTCAACGGCTGTTACACACCCCTCGCAGATTCGAAAATATAGACTCTTTGTACTTACTCGACGCTGAACTAACATAAACGATTCTGCCAAAATTAGGTCCCTCGGTAAACCGGAAGCAATATTTTCTTAGATTTTAACAGACTTGACTCTGTACGACTCCAGTATAAACAGACCACTAAATAGACTCGAATATATATAGAAACTCAATCTTAATGTTGGTCCCTTGGAAAAGCTAACACAAGTTTAGAGGGGGGGTGAATAAACTTGTCACAAAAAACCTTACTGAGAACTGAATCTAGAGCAGATTGAGTTCAGCTCAAACTTGTGTGAAGTTAAGTTAACCCAGCTGAGTATAAGTCAGTGCTGACTTATGCTGAATTGAGTTAACCGGCAGTGGATTAAGTTAAGCCTTTAAATACGAAACTTCAGTTTGTAAGTTCTTCTTCACATAATACAGTGTAATGCTGTGCTGACTCAGTTTCTTAAGTTTGCTGAGTCTGTGATCGGGTGCAATGTAAACTAAGGTGCAGTAAATAAATGCGTAAAGTAAGTAAGTAAGTGAAACAAGAATTATAGAGGTTCCAGGTGGTGTAATCCTATCAGTCCTCTATTCCCCTGTGATGTCGGAGGCCAAATTCACTATGTTCTTATGGTTTACAGTTACAAGACACAAAGTAAATTCTAAACACTTGATTGTCCTTCACTAAACCCCAGCTTCACAATCTTCCAACTTCAGTCTTCAACAGGTAGAATTTCTGTTTGAACTAAGCTTGCTGCACTGGTCCTTAGAGGTTAGGATTGCCTCTTCACCAGCTCTACACAAACACAGTCTTCCTGGCTGCACTCAATTGTCCTTCACACCTTCTTGGTGTTTCACAGTCTAAACCTTTGATAGAATCAAATGTGAGACTTGAGACAATAACTATGATTCAATTATGTTTCTAGAATCTTCTTCTAGATGTAAATGATATGTGCTCAGGCTCATTGTTTCTCTTCTAGTGTTGTTCTTGATCTTTCGTTGAATGCTTATGAACACTTGAAGATTTTTTGATCTTGCAGTAAAGTACACAACATGAGTTCTTCTTTGTCGATTTATCCTTTTACTTAAATATAATTCTCTTAGAACTCCGCACTTCTTCTTGTAGTAGAAGTAGTCTATTTATAGGGGTTTCTCCAACAGTTAGCTGAATTTGAACGTTTGTATTTGAATTCTAGTATCCGTTGGTGGTCCTGCTTATTCTGATCAATGTCAGTGTACTTTCTGACAATTCTGTTCAGATAATTTTATTGGCTTCTTTATAACGGTCAGATTTTCCTTCAGCATTCCTTGACCTCAGCTTGAAAACTTATCTTAGTCAGTTTTCATCTTTTAGAGCTTTAACTGAGTTTTTAGTCTTCTTCAAGAACTCAGTACTCCCTTTTCATATGATTATTATTGACTTAATCAGAGTACACCATAACTCTAAATTTAACTAAGGTATCATTGTCCTTATGATAATTAGTCCTCCTATCAAGATCCATAAAGTCAGTTCAGGCCATCACAGACTTTCCTGGATTCTAACATTACAGTCTCAACTAAAGTCTTCAAAACTGAGTTTGAACCCTCGGTTCTTCAATCTTCAATAACTAAGTCTGAACCCTCAGTTCTTTAGTTCTAGATAAGTCAACCGAGTCTGTGTCCTTCAGCGAACTTACCTTCTTCAGTTCTTCAGTAGGTGTGCTCTTAGTCAGTTTCTATCAGTTGATTAATCTTCAGTTATGAACTGAATTCAATAAGCTAGTTTCTCATTTTCTCAGTTCTAAACCTAGAGTTATTACAGTATTAAATCCTATACATTGATTTCTAGACATCTTTTTGCTTTGCACTATAACACTTAGTTATGACACTTTATCAATGGGAATAAATATAATAATTAAAATAACTGATGAATCATCAGCAAAACATAAATTTCATTTCCAACAATTTCCCCATTTTAGGTGATGTCAAAACCCTCCTTAAAAGCAATGCAAAAAGATAAGGACAAAACAAAGTAAAGAACACGAAGAATCGAGATACTGAGATTTTATTGATAACTGAGTTACAATGTATTAAAATACAAGTATTGAAAAGAAATTAAGTTTCAACTTCTTTTCCAGTTCCTTTATCAGCTTCATTTGTCTTATTGCAAAGATTTCAGCAGCTTCTCTTATGGAAATGTTTGTTGATGTGCTCTTGATTCCATGGATGTTTGACCATATGTTCCATGACACTGTCATACTGCTCTTGCTAAAAAACATACTTTTGAATAACACACAAAACACGTAAACAGCTCTTCTCAATCTTTCAATTGTGGCTGTCTTCAGTAAATTCTGAACAAACTCAGGTTCAGTCTTTTCAACTTTATTTGAGACTTTATCTAAAATGCCATTTTTCTCCTATTTTGCGAGCTTGTTCCAATAGTGCAAAAAGATCTTTTGCATGTTCAGAAATGTCTCTAAGGCTTTTCCCTCGATACTCCTTCTTTAATATGTAGGCCTTTGCAAACATTATACATTTGAGAGTCTAGAGCATGTCTTTTGTCAGTTGGCTCTGAGAACTTTGCAATTAGTTCCATCTCTTTATCAGTGAACTCACCTCTAGCTTTCTTCAGTTCAGTTAGTTTCTCATATATACATTCAAGAACTTAAGGCATATCAATTGCATTGACTTTTAACATGTCCAAACTTTCCCCCTTATTGTCTTCATTTTTGTTGATTAAGCGCCAGAAGTAATAGTTCAGGTGCTGCTGATTTGATGCCAATATGGTTTGTGCCACAACTGAATCATTCATTGCATTCTCCAGTAATATCAGTCTATCAACCACATTGTTGAGAATGCCATCGCATTTTCCTTGAGTCTCAGTTTTACTTGCCTTAGATTCAATGGTTGTTTTTCTGATGGCGATTAGAGTATCATGACAGTCTGTCTTGACACTGATTAGCTTTTTTACCATGTTGTTTCTTTCAGCTCTGCTTTCTTCCATTGACTTCAAAACATTCCCGAATACACTTAGATCATCTTTCTGAATCCTTACAAGCTCATTGAAGTAGAATCTGATAGTGTCAGCTTGTGTAGGTACTTCAACTTTAGTTTCAATTTTCTTTTTTTTTTTTCAGATCTTCCTTTGTCAGCTCCAAGTGCTTCGAAAACTTCAGTCTGAGATTTGCTCACAACATTCTCAGATGTCTCTAATTGTTTGAGTTGAGAGGAGGCCTTTTTTCTTTTTCTTCTGAAACAACATCTTTTTCTTTAATCAGATCAGCTTTAGCTTGGTCAGCTTCAGCTAATGCTATTTCGAAAACACTTTTATCAGTCGGGGACTAATAATTTTCCTTCTCTTGATTTTCAGATTGACTATCTGAATCAGTTTCAGTTTCTTCACTTTCATCTGAACTTCCTTCAGACGACTCTTCTGCACTAACATCATTTCTTTCTTTTTTTTCTTGTAAAAAGGTGAGAACCCCTTTCTATAAATCATGATCTCCTTGAGAATCATCATCATCAACATCATTCTTTGTATGTGAGTCTTCCTTTTTGGCTTATCTCTCCCAGTATCTGTTTCTAATGAGAGAGTAACCAGTACTAAGAAATTCTTCAGATCTAAAGAGTTGGGATAAACGAGTGATGTCGAATAGCTGAAAAACCCAATTTTCAGTTCTTTCCATTTCCGCAAGTTGACTTCTTTGATTTGGAATAGAGTTGTACTTTCAATACTGATAATCATCAAGTCTTCTGCAGTCAGCTTCGATCAGGTTTCCAATATCAATGCTTGGACCAAGTTGGTTTAAGACTTCTTTATTTTCTGTAGGAATCTCCACACTTTATTCAGCTAGAGGCTCAAATTGTCCTAACACATTCTCAGCTGCAGATCTATTAGCTTCATTTTTGCTACTGAAGCTAAACTAAAAGTGAGGCAGCTTGTTCAGTTTCCAGTTTTTCTTCAGCTACAACTTCCTCTGGTCGAGATTCTGATAGAGTGATAGGTTCAACTTCAGCTGTAGGTATAGAAACATGTACATAATCCTTTCTTGATTCAGTTTCCTGAGGCTCAATAGCGGTAGGTTCTTTGACTGATTCTGTTCCCAGTTCTGTAACTGGTTCTTTCTCCTTTTCAGTATCATCAACTTTATTTTCAACTTCTCCTTCATTGTCAAGCTCATCCAGAGTGATGACTTTTGCTTGTCTCGATTCAACTTCAACAGCTTCTCTTTTTTGTGACTGAGAAGCTTCTAGTTCTTTGATAGATGCTTTATATTCGATTCTGGATGCAGATTTTTGTTGTGTTGATCTTGATAATGATATTAAATTCAGCATTGCGATTACACCAGGTCCAACAAGTTCCTCATCACAATCAATTTCTTCTTCATCAACTTCAACTCTCAGGGTTTTTTTCCCCTGAGTATCAGTTTCTGGTAGTGAAGGAACGGCTTCTTGAAATTCCTTTGCTGATTCTTGGACGGGTACTTCCTCAGCAACATGTTCTACTTCTGCAATAATTTGTTTGGTGGGGGTTTCCTCAGTTCTGGATTTCTTTCCTTGACATTCAGCAACTGAGGTGGTTGATTTTTCTGGTGAAGCCTCTGCTGCTTTCTCAGTAACTTGCCCGGTTGTGACTTTTTCCATTTCTTTTCATTTCCCTTAGTTTTTCAAGATGTTCCAGCGCCTCAGCTATAGTTTCAACTTTCTTGGTAGACCTTTTTCTTTTCTTTTTGAGTTCAGTTTCAAAACCTCCAACTTTCATTTTCTTGGATTTTTCTTCTTTGGCTGCAATCTTGCAATCAACAATTGCAGTTTCCTTTCTTCTTGCAATTAAAAAATGATCGATAATCCTTTGAGCTAGGAGAGCAAGAGTTTTCTTGAGATATAATCTTCCTTTCTTCTCTGCATATTTCTCATTGGGCACTTCAGGAGATTGTGCCACAATTTGATCAAAGATATATCTTTGCCAATTGAAATCTTCTCCGAACCAAATAACATAAAGCAGATCTAACTTTGTGCCAGAGAGATTACTGAAGTTTCCTGCGTTTCCAATTACGCAG
Source organism: Gentiana dahurica var. dahurica (assembly GCA_024500145.1). Lineage (NCBI taxonomy): Eukaryota > Viridiplantae > Streptophyta > Magnoliopsida > Gentianales > Gentianaceae > Gentiana > Gentiana dahurica. The sequence continues at coordinate 53,427,699 of CM044900.1, forward strand.
TTTGCTAGCAATATTGTCAAGAAATTGAATTATGGCTTGACCATCCCTGTTGATCTAGATAAAGATACACTTGAATCTCCTACGATTGCAATATCTTTCCAAAGTTTCTCTCTATATTCTTAAGATATTTTGAGAACATAAGTGTGTCCAGATTTCTCAAAAACAAATATGTCTGCAATTAAGTTCTCTGTAACCTTAATCTCCTTTCCATTGACTTGAGTGATGTAAGTGTGAATGTCTTCTTCTTCTATGGCTGTTCTTCCAAACTCATAGAAGTCACTAATTCTATACATGTACACACTCTTTAAATTGATGTTGAACACCTGCTCTAGACCTTTGATTTTCTGGATTTTCTCTATCTGCTTGGCTAGAGTTTGATAAGAATATCTTTGGATATATTGATTGAGTTAGATGCTCATTCTAGGTTCAACATGGGTAAAAGATATGATTTATGAAGGTTGAATAGAGTTCGAAGGAATTTGGGAATTTGAAGAAGGATTATGCAAAACAACTGAGTGTAAATAATTTAGGAAGAGAAAATAAGAAAGTATTTATAAGTGGTAGAAAGGGTAGTTAGAAAGTTTTGAGTGGGTTGTCTTCTCATAAGTTCCATCTGGCGTTGAAATCGCGAAAAGGATGGTGAATGGAGAAGATGGACGGTTGAGATGAATGTAGGTCATAACTATTCCATCATCTGTAGCTTGCGTCAGTAAATGTTGTAGATACGGAGTATCTCCAGCTGTAGAGGTTCAACTTTGATCTTATCCAAACTTTGAGTCAGTCGTCCGTTCAGTTTTTCTTCTGCAAAACAAATTAAGAAATTTTGGTACCCATATTTGTTTGGGTGTTTTTTGATTAATTTTTTTATTTCTGTAAGTCTTAGATAACTTATCAGTTCTATACATATACCTATCTTGGTGTTTTGACTGAGTATGGTCTGTTTTCACAAAATTCTGCCTTTTCGAATCGAACGTCTTTTTATTGATGATTTTGTGAAACTGAGTAATCATAGGTCTATTCCAGTCTTCATTAGTGGGAAAATGTCTCCCCCTAAATCTGGTATTCCATGAATTATTTTCATTCCTAGATGGATGTGACTTGAATGTTCTCTTAACTGAACTTTTATCAGTTGTGCCTTTTTCAGTCCTCTGGTACTTTCTATAAAATCTTTCAGTTTGCTGTTTGCCACTAACTGATTTTACAGTTGTGTCAGGTTTAGGTCGAGGCTGTGCTAAGTAATTGTAAGTTCTAACAATATTGTCAGTTTTCTAAGTTCCTGACTTATATGCTGCTACAAACATAGGTGTAGTTGTACTAGGTCTATACTTAGAATTATGTTGTCTGTCAAACCCTGAACCAGTTTTGTCTCCAAATTTTTTACCTGGTTTGAACTGAATACTTGGAATTGAGTCAACTGATGATTCCGTTATGTTTATTACTTATGTTACTTCATCAGTTGTGCAATTCTCCTTGATTCCATTGTTAGCCTTGATAATATTGATCTCAACATTCAATCTTAGAACTTCAACTTTCAACAAATCTTTTTCCTTTTTGACATTCTCATAATTCTTTTGAATTTCCTCTAATTCCTTTATGAGTATGTCGAAGTCATTGCTGAAATCTTTATTTTGATGATTGTTCATGGCAGTGTAAGAGTTGGATGTAGAAGCGTTTACCTCATGATCTTCGATAGACAAATTTTTTTTTCTAGCTTCTTCATCTTCTATTATTTGTTTTCCGATATTTAATCCAACATTGTTTCTTATCAGTGCAGTTCCAAGAAGTATGATTTCTTCATCACTTTCACCATGATTATTTCCTCCAAAGCTTATGGGTAAAATTTCAGCATTATCTTCATTGCTTGTTATGAGTAGATCTTCAACAAATGTTTCAATCAACTTTTCTTGAGCATCAGCCATCAGAGCCTGAAATTTACTTCTGTATTCATCAAATCTCAAAAATGAACTATTAAGCATACTTCTAAAATAATTATATGATTCCATGATGCAATGATTGAAGGAACTCCGTAGGAGGTAACTGATGGCCAGTTACTTCGAGCAAACAAACTGACAGAACTCAGTCGGAGATGTCTTAAAAGTAGAAGATTCGCTCCGATACCAATTGTTGGTCCCTTGGAAAGGCTCACACAAGTTTAGAGGGGGGTGGGGGGGTTGAATAAACTTGTCACCAAAAACCTAGCTGAGAACTGAATCTAGAGCAGATTGAGTTCATCTCAAACTTGTGTGGAGTTGAGTTAACCTAGCCGAGTATAAGTCAGTGCTGACTTATGCTGAGTTAACCGGCAGCGGATTAAGTTAAGCCTTTAAATACGAAAATTGAGTTTGTCAGTTCGTCTAAACATAATGTAGTGTAATGCTGTGCTGACTCAGTTCTTAAGTTTGCTGAGTCTGTGATCATGTGCAATGTAAAGTTAGATGCAGTAAATAAATGCATAAAGTAAGTAAGTTAGTGAAACAAGAATTATAGAGGTTACATGTGGTGTAATCCTGTCAGTCCTTTCTTCCCGTGTGATGTAGGAGGCCAAATTCACTATGTTCTTGAGGTTTACAGTTACAAGACACAAAGTAAACTCTAAACACTCGATTGTCCTTTACTAATCCCTAGCTTCACAATCTTCCAGCTTCAGACTTCAACATGTAGAATTGCTGTTTGAACTAAGCTTGCTACACTGGTCCTTAGAGGGTAGGATTGCCTCTTCACCAGCTCTACACAAACACAGCCTTCCTGACTACACTCAACTATCCTTCACACATTCTTGGTGTTTCACAGTCTAAACCTTTGATAGAATCAAAGTTGAGACTTGAATCAATAACTATGAATCAATTGTGTTTCGAGCTTCTTCTTCTGGATGTAAATGATATTCTGCTCAGGCTATTTGTTTCTCTTCTAGTGTTGTTCTTGATCTTTCGTTGAATGATTATGAACACTTGAAGATTTCTTGATCTTGCAATAAAGTACACAACATGAGTTCTTCTTTGTTGATTTACCCTTTTACATGAATATAATTTCTCTTAGAACTCCGCACTTCTTCTTGTAGTAGAAGTAGTCTATTTATAGAGCTTTCACCAATGGTTAGCTGAATTTGAACGTTTGTAATTGAATGCTTGAATCCGTTGGTGGTCGTGATTATTCTGATGAATGTATGTGTCCTTTCTGACAATTCTGTTCGGCTAATTTTATTGGCTGCTTTATAAAGCCAGATTTTCCTTCTGCTTTCCTTTAACTGAGTTTTTACTCATCTTCAAGAACTCAGTACTCCATTTTCATCTGATTATTATTCACTTAATCAGAGTACACCATAACTCATAATTTAGCTAAGATATCATTGTCCTTATAATATTTAGTCATCCTATCAAGATCCATAAAGTCATTTTAGGCTATCACAAAGACTTTCCTGAATTCTAACTTTACAGTCTCGGCTTATGTCTTCAAAACTGAGTTTGAACCCTCAATTCTTCAATCTTCAATAACAGAGTCTGAACCCTCGGTTCTTTAGTTTAGATAAGTCAACCGAGTCTGTGTCCCTCATCGAAATTACCTTCTTCAGTGGGTGTGCTCTTAGTCACTTTCTATCAGTTGGTTAATCTTCAGTTATGCACTCAGTTCAATTAGCCAGTTTCTCGTTTTCTCAGTTCTAAACCTAGAGTTATTACAGTTCTTGCCTGATTTAACTTATACAAATATCAGACTCTATTAAATCCTATATATTTATTTCTAGACATCTTTTTTCTATGCACTATAACAGATAGTTATGATACTTCATCAATGGGTTTAAATATAATAATTAAAATAACTGATGAAACATCATCAAAACATAAATTTTATTTCCAACACTTAAACAAAACGTATTCTTGACACGAGTCCCCGGTAACGGTGCCATAAAATATTGATCGCGTGCAAAGCACTTACTAGCAATAGAACTAGGTCTATCGTAGTAGAGTACGGGCAAGTCAAGGTTGATCCCACAGTGACTCGTAAGGACGTCTAATTATCAAGATTGAGCTTGTCACGATTAACGGTCTACGACCAACTATAAAACATATAGTAGTAAAATTGGTAACAATGAACTAGCCATATTATGCAAGTTCAACTAAGAAACAAGAGTTTCTAATGTATTAGTTCAAGAGTTTCTAATGTGTTATTCCCCCCCACACATGCAACAGTCCTCCCCGTCGGTGAATTTATTCATTGTTTAGCTACGGGTACAACTCTTAACCCTATCTACTCCGACAATGGTAGTAGACAATCTACACGTAAGCTACCCTCATTAATTGGTCCGTAATAGCCCATACGCATAAAGAACTAGAGCTATCGATATTGAGCGCTAACTCAAACCGCAAACCCGCCTAGACAGCTGTCGACACTGATCAACACTTTCGTAGGGTCCATCAAGATAATATTTAAACATAGCACTTCACTATTCGTATTTCATGCTAGTTTACGATGACTTGCAAATAGTTGACTAGGCTACTAACATGTAAATTAAATATATTGATCAATGTAGCTAGCACCGATTATCATGAATCAGTAATTTACTAGGTATTCAGATCTAGCGATATAGACCGTCGCAGATCTGAAGAACGCAACCACTATTTCATGGTTTTTTCACCAACGAATTAGATCATTAACACATGATGTAAAATAAACTATCTACTACATAATTAAACTAAGTAGGCAATTAAAGCATACTAGCCGAATAGAACAATGATAGATCTACACCTTGGAATGATAGAAAATCATACCCTCGAAGACAAGCGTATATCTCCCTCAGATCTGTCCCTAGGCGGTGACTCCGTCGTCTCTCCGACAAGAACTTATAAAATAATAAAATAAAGAACAAAGAACTTTTATTACATAATACTTGGCTTGAAAACTGTACACTTGTGTTCTGAGGCGCAACCTCTTATTTATAGCTATCTAAACCGACTTAGAAACACCTAGTTCTACCTCTCATCCAAGAAAAAGTGTTTCGGAAGGATCTCGAGCCTCGGTAAGTTGGCGCCGCCTCTCGGTAAATCTGGGGTATTTTTGTCCTTTTTCTTCAGCCGACTTAACTTGGAAGGTTACGGAATACCCGAGGCCGATTCCTTTAATTCAGTCCACTTCAGATTCGTCCATCATGTTCAGTCCAATATTTCGTATCCTGAAAATAATCAAATGATGCACGAAATAATATCGAAATAGGGAAAATAAATGATAGGTGCATATTTCTCGACTCACGAACCCAACATATGATATTCAACTTAAATGGTTCATAATTATAGGTCGAAACAACTATTTTTAGCTCATAATGGATAGAATGTTGATGCCGTAGGATAGACTATTTTAACCGTCATCAGTTATTTGGATAAAAGATTTACCTGAGTCTTTTGCTTCCATTTTCTTAACTCGATACGACATAGTAGAGGCATACGTATAAAGTGGAATTTATTTTATTTCATACGTGTTGAACATTTATTTTCCGGATAAGGACTCGTTGTCCAGGAACGGGGCGTTACAGTTGGTATCAGAGCGAAGCGTCTTTTAGGCTTCCTTTGTTTTATGATAAGTTTTCGTTAGATCTTTTAGTAACGTTTTGGTTTTCCTTAATCATCAGGATGGTGTTCACTAGAACCAGAGCGGATGTGGAGGCTTCAGGAGTATGACGTGAGAGTCCGACACCGGTTGTACGAGGTGGCTTTGTGAGGCAGAATCCTTCACCTCACCCGAACCAAACTCCACCCCCACATACTGCGACCCCCACACCACTATCTCAGCGGAGTCTGTAACCACGGCCACATCACGATCCTACACAACGACCTCAACAAAGATACACCTATATTTATGGAGAACTTGAGGAAGCGCCCATAGGAGTTACCGTAGTGTGTGAGATCCCACCAATCAGTCTACCACCTCCAGTGACCAATATTTACCCTCCACCGATAAGTGTCTACCCACAACAGTAAGTCACCCCTCACCACCAGTGTTTCATCACCAACAATACAATACTTTTTACCCTCCACCAGAAGGTCACATTCCTCGACCTACTATACTCCATTCACCACAGTTTGATCATCATTAGGGCAGTGGTTACCCACCCTACGGCTAGTACCAACCACCACCATACCAACAATAGTCTTACTAGCAGCAAATACATTTTGGATACCCACCAATACCACCAGTTAAACTGGATTTTGAGCAATCACTGCCTATGGATTGGTATACGAGATTGAGAAGGAAATGAGTTCAGGACTTCTTTGGGAATATGGAACATTCAAAACCTGAAGAGTGGTTAAGGAGCTTTGAGAAGGCTTGTAGGAAGATAAACGTCCCTGAATCTGAGATGGCACAGTTGGCTGTTGGTTTTCTTTTGGATGCGGCTGAAGCTTGGATTGATGCTATACAGAGTAATAACAAAAAAGTAACAGATTGGGAAGGCTTCAATGTTATGATTTACAATGAGTATTTCCCAGCAACAGTGCAAGCAGACAAGGCGAGTCAGTTTTTAAAACTTATGCAGGGTATTTATATGACAGTATCTCAGTACACCAACAAGTTCAACGAGTTGGAAAGGTTTTACTCCGAGCTTATGAAGGTTGAAGAGAGGAATATAGAACTCTACAGAGAAGGATTGTCCCATGAAATACAATCTGGTATGTTAGGTTTGACAGCAAAGAATATGGCTGCACTTTTGAAAAAAGCCTTAGAGGTTGAGACCTTCAGGATGAATGCCACCATCGTTATTGGGAATAAGAGAAGTTTTAGAGCGAGTCAAGGCAATCACCAAGGAGCACTGCAGCAGATTTCTAAGAAGATGACAGCCTCTGCGGTAGGTAAACATTCAACCGATACACTACTTTGCTCTAAGTGCAACAGGAATCACTCAGGTGAGTGTAAGGCTAGTAGAAGCGGATGCTATTACTACGGAGATCTAGGACAGTTTTCTAAGATGTGTCCAACAAAGGGGAGTTCGAGTGGTCAGAAATAGGGAAATGGAAAAGGCGGCCTAAATCGTCCAGTTCGAGTGTTTGCAGTGGTGCTGAGATGGCTGAACCAAATGATAATGTTATTTAAGCTACCTCTAATGTTTATTTTGATTTATTAGAGTACTTTTATAGCATGACTTAAATTATGTTGTACCTATATTTAAATAAATTAATTCACATCATAGGTACAATAATATTAGACAACGTAGCAGTTATGGCATTGTTTGATATGGGAGCATCTAACACCTTTGTGTCAACTAAGGTAGCTAAGAAGCTTAACTTACCAATAGAAACCTTAAGGAACACCTTGGAAATAACAACCCCTTTAGGAAAGGTAACTAAGGTAACCAAGTTGATGCCTTAAGTGGATGTGCGAGTAGGAGCATATCGATGTAAAAGTGACTTTACGGTTTTGGATTTTTCGGATTTTGATGTAATTCTTGGAATAGATTGGCTATCCAAGAATTATGTTCACTTGGATTGTAGAGAAAAGAGAGTGACCTTTAAAGTACCTAGGAAATCATCTAAGACGTAGCAAGGTAATGTTTACAAGCCTAGTAAGAAGCATCATCCAATAATTTCAGCGGTCAAAACTATAAGAGCTTGTTAGAAGGGATGTGAAGGCTACTTGTTATATGCAGTGGATTTGGAACAAGTGAAGCCTCGGTTAGAGAAAACCCCTGGAGTAAAGGAATACACAGAAGTGTTTTTAGAAGAGTTACCGGGAAACATGCCAGATAGAGAGAAAGAGTTTGAGATCAAGTTGGTACCAGGAGCGGCACCAGTTGCTAAGGCACCCTATAGAATGGCACCGGCTGAATTGAAGGAGTTGAAAGCTGTTAGTCCCTTGAAAAGGCTTTGGTTAAGTTTAGAGGGGGGGTGAAAAAACATAACACTTAAAACTTTTGGAGTTAACAAACTCAGCAACTTCAGCAGTCTGCTGACTGGTCAGTAGTCTGCTGATACTCAGTAGTCTGCTGACTGTTGAGTTTACTGAATTTGTGCAGCGGAATATATCAAAAATTAAGCCTTATTACATGTTGTTAAAGTATGATACCAAGTATTAGATACTCAGTAGTGTATATGTGTGATTCAGTTGCTAGATTCAGTAGATTGATGTGCTAAATATCCTAAGTGCAGAATATAAATGCAGAAGGTAAGTAGGCAGATTTTATAGTGGTTCCAGGTGGTGTAATCATGTCAGTCCACTCTTCTCCTATGATGTTGGAGGTAATTCACTAGAGATTCTTGAGGTAGCAATTACAAAAATCCATAAGTTGCTTGTCCTTCACCAAGAACTATGGCTTCACAAACTGAACACTTGGAACATGTAGGATTGCTGCTCCAAAGTCTTCCACTGATCCTTGAAGGGTAGGATTACCTCTTCACCAGCTCCACCACAAACAACAGTCCTTGACGCACAAATGTGCTTCACTGGCTTCAGCAGATTCCTTGTAAAAGAAAGTTTGAATCAAGTATGTGATTCATCTTTCAGCAGCTTGATCAGGATGATATGATCAGCAGCTTGAGGTCTTGAAGTGTGTCAACTTGATGTATCGTGAAAACAGATTACACTTGAGGAGTTTCTGGAACATCATCTTTATGCTCAGTAGGGTCAGCAGGGTGTTTTGATCGATTGAAATCTGATAGCTGAAGATAGATCCTTATTTTTCATCACTTGGATCGGAATTAGGAGTCCTCTATTTATAGGTAGGAATCCTTGTGACTTATGTTTGAAATTCAAACATAGCCGTTTCATATTTGTCCTATTTGACTTGCTTTCTGTCATTGCTCATAGTACTGACATTGTCATAATACTTTTTGACAGTTTACAGATCTATCCACCCTTTGACTTGTATCCATTGGATAACACTCTGTTTCTTCTCAATGTCCAATTACTCTTAACCATTGATTTGTTTAATAAAATCAGAGGTTGGTAGATGTCCTTTTATTTGTAATCTTCCAATGCAACCTTTGAATAATTCAAGTATATGTATCAGTAGGTTCCTGTGATCATGAGTCAACTGAAATACATATCAGTCAGCTGATCCATATTTTGCTGTGTTTATGAAACAATGCAGCTGACTTCTTTTATCTAACTTTTATTTATGAAGTTAGATTACACCATTTAATCATAACCAAGTTCCAACCACCACTTAACTTATGGAACTTAGATCTTGTACACAAGGTAAATGTAATCAGTTTAGGTCATCACAGACTTCCTTAAATTCTGATTCCATTTCCTTGACTTTAATTACAAAGTTTGATCCCTTAGCCTTCAATAACTAAGATTGAGCCCTCAACCTTCAGTCCTCAGCAAGTTTCTAAACTAGTCTACTGACTCAGGTACCCTACTGATCTAGACTGGTCTGTTGATGTAAGTCAGCTGACCATTTACAGTGCTTGCTTGATCAATCCTATACAAGATCAAACTCTAATAAACCTATACATTTGATCTATACATCTTTTTGCCTTTGCTCTATAACAGCTAGTCTAGAACCCATCACTAAAACATAAAAATAAGTCCAACTATTTCCCCCTTTTTGGTGATGATGCCAATACCCTCCTTACAGCAAAGAAAAAAGATTAAAAACAAAAACAGAACGAACTAAGACATTTCTCATTATAAACAGTTGTTCAAATTTATTACAGTCTAGAATCAACAAGAATAAAGTAGATACGGTATGCTGATCTAGTGTCTTCTTTCTCTTTCTTCTGTTGCCTTCTCTACTTGCTCTTGATAAGCTCTTATTTCTCTAATCATTTATCTCATCCATTCATTTTCAATTAGAGAGAAATCAATGTGAGGATTCACTTCTTTTCACCATTTCCATGCCTCAGGTAGAGTAAGGTTGATCTGATGTACTCTAAAGCCTAAACGCATGTATACTTCTTTAAATTCATTTAGTGATTCTTTTGCTGATGTGGTAGGTAAAATCCTTCCACCTCTATGTACAGCTCGCAAGGCTTTGACTCTTGCTTCCCAAAACTTGAGTCCCAGAAAGGAGTTCAACCCTTCATGAAATCCCTTGTCATGATAAGGTCTCCTCTTGCTGTTGTAAACTTTCTTATACTCTTTGAGAAGATCATCAGTGAGTGAAAGTCTGCCAGGTGCAGGTTCTCTGAATGCATTAGTGTCATCTTTCCATATTTTCTTTGCAAAAATTCTAGTAGCCTCTTTGCTACTGCTGTTTGGCTCTCTTCCCCCTTATTGACTTCATCAACAAAACGGGACAGCGGGCCATGAACACTCTCCTGGATGATTACTAGATTACTCAGTTGTCCCTCCATGATTTCAGTTCTAGTATCAACTGCCGTAATCCTTCTTTCCATTGTTTGCTCCAGTAGAGTTATCCTCTCAGTTAGTTTAGGATCTAGTACATCTGGCTGAGGTGCAGCTACAGGTTCAGCAGGTCTATGTATTTCAGCAAGATTATCCAATTTCTAATGAATAGAGGCAAGTTAATCTTTCAAAAACTTCTCTTCCAGTGTGTTGCCTTGTTTAATCCCTCTCACATCTTGTGTTAGATCAGCAATAGCATACTGTGTAGATGTGATGTTTGAAGCAACTGTCTCAGTAGACTTTCTATTGTTGTCCACAAGGCTCGTCAATTCTTCAAACCTATGCTCCTAACTATCTAGTTGAGTCCTTAACTGTGTTATGTCATTCCTGATAGCCCTCAACTCTTCCAAGACATGTGTTGTTATGTCATTCCCGTTGCCTCTGTCTGTTGATAACCAAGGCATAGCTCATATCCCTTCCAGCAGGGTTAGGTCCTTGGAATTCCTCCAGAATAGGATCAAGAGCAGGTTCTTCAAAAACTGGTACAAATGCCTGTTGAGGTTCATCATCTATTGGTTCTTCCTCAGGAACTTGAAACTCCTCATCACTGTAGTCATAGTCCAGCAGCTGTTCATCTTCATCAATAACAGTAGTCTGCTAACCATCTTTCCCTTCAATGATTTTTCCTCCAGCAGGCTCTACTACAGCAGCCTGTTCTTCAACAACAGCAGGGGTTTCCTCCAAACCCATAGATAGTTCCAACCTATGTCCAGTTGCTGTTTGTACCTCAACAGCTTGTACCTCCTGTTCCAACCTTTGTTCAGGTGCTGTATGTTCCTCAGCAGCCTGAACCACCAGTTCCAACCTTTGTTCAGGTGCTGTCTGATCCTCGGCAGCCTAAACCTCCTCAAACATCAAGGGTGATCCTTCAAATCCCATCACCATATCCAATCTCTGTTCCACCACTGTTTGTTCTTCGGTGATCAGCACTCTCTGTACAAGAATTGCAGGAAATTTAGCCATATTATCTCTTTGAAATTCCCTAACATCTGCAATCCTTCTTAGAAAATTGGCAGTTTTGGATAAAGTGTCCTGAGTGTCAATCCATGCTTGATATTGAGCTGAATCCTCAAAACTGACATGAGGCTCACTATGATCAGTGACCTTCTCATCATCCAAATCTTCATTCTGCTGATCCTCCGATTGTTCAGCAACTTCTACAACAAATGAAGTATCTGATGCACCAACCAGTCTGTTGCCTCCAAGGTTTATCCCATCATTTATCAAGGCCTCCAGACCATCTATGGTGAGATCCTCCAGATCCTCATCCATCTGTTCATTTTCTTGCCTCTCAATAGACTGTCCAGCAACTGTAGACTGCTCTACTCTTGGTTCAATTATCAATACAGACTCACTGACTCCTCTTGGACCAGATGGATGATTATCACCAGAATCAGATGATGAAGAGTCATCACTCTCTGACTCATATTTAGGATCTCTGATTTTGATACCCTCTTCATTCTTTTGATCATCAATAAGATCCATCAGTCTTGCTTCCAACAGAGAGGTATCAACCAAATCCAGTAGATTTTCCACTACTAATTTCCTAAAAGCCCACTCCTCAAAATATGTCATTGGTTTTGCCGCTGGCTTTTGTCTTTTATAATAACCAAACTTCCACTGAAAGTAATCAGGTACCAGCTGGAGCTTTGGATCAACATACCCTTCTTTCTTCTTTTTCTCCTTTCTTTCAAAAGGCATGGTTGGGTGTCTAGGAGCAGTTTGAGTACCTTGCTGACCTTCAAAGGTCTCAACAAGCAGTGTTAGAGTTTCTTCCACAGATGCCTCTTGGTCAGTAGGTTCTTCAGGTTGTACATTGGTACCTACAACCTCCATCTGCTCCACACTGGGTTCCCCCTGACTTACATTCTCATCAGCAGGGTTAGTAGCAGACTGCTCTTCCCCCTGAACTATTGCAGAACATGCAGGGTCTTGTACCAACTTCTCAACTTCCACAACAGGTGCAGACTCAATAGTCTACTTTGGTTCTTCAACAAGTTGCTCAACAACAACTTGTACAGCTTCAGTAGGCTCAGCAGCCTTTACAGGGAAGGATTCTACTTCTTCAGCAGGCTCAGGTTCAGCAGCCTGCTGTGATTCTCCAGTAAATTTCTCAACAACAACCAGTTCTTTCTCAGTAGGCTTGATAATTGTTAAGGGATCAGCCTCAATAGCCTCCCCTTCTTCTTCTTCCCTTTCAGTCTCCAAAATCCTCAGTTGTTTTCCCTTGCCATGTTTCTTTTTCATGATAATTTCTTTCATTCTCTTGGAAGGTTGCACTTCTTCAACTTCAGCAGCTTTCCTCTTCCTTGTAATTTCAGCTATATCAATAACTTAAACTGACTGCTTCCTTGTCTTCCTAGGCTTTAACATTTCAGTTATCTTTCTTGTATCAGCAACCTTTCTCTTCTCAGCAACCTTCTTAGGTGCAGCAGACTTTGTAACTTCCTTAACAGTTAGCTTGACCTGCTCACCACCAGCATCATCATCTCCTCCATCATCATCACTTTCTATGGCTTCATCATCCACATCTTCATCATCATCTAAGCCAGGAATAGGAGTAGTAACTTCTGGCTTATACCTTGATTTTTTAATCTTTTCAGATGAAATATCAGGTATCTGTAAATGATTCAACAAGGTCTGAATCAGTAGGCCTAGTGGATTGACTTTGGACTTCCTCACACCATCTCTGTCTTCAGTAGTGTATGAAGAATCCAGCCCAATCAAACTTCATACTTCTGCAAATGATGATCAGCATATCTATCTTAGGTCCAGACAGCGTATCTAGACTGCCAATGAATCCCAAAATAGTTTTGGCAATCAATTTGCTCAGCAGGTTGTACTCATATCCAATGTGCTTCACATTGATGCCTAGATTTGAAGCTATTTTCTCATTTGTCTTTATTGCATCCACAAAATTCATCATTGGTAGATTCATAGCTTCTGGATTGGTGGGGGAATTATCTCCAGGTCCAAAATGGAATAATTCTCTCAGTAGGTCTGAGGAAATTTCAATTTCTCTTCCATTAACAGTTGTAGTGAAGGCCTCTCTACCTTCATGTATAACAATGTTCTTCCAGAACTCCAACACATTAACATATGAAATTCTTTCCAGCCTTCTGTTGATAATGTTTTCCAAACCAGCAAACCGTCTGATTCTACATCCTATGTTAATGGCTAGTCCAGTAAAGTGACAGTCAGTCACATAGCCTCTTACACTTTGACTTTTGCCAATATGAAATTCATCTTTGTTTGCCATTTTAAGTGAAAAAGATGAAGAAGAAAGTGTTCAAATTTGTGTTCACACAAGGTATTTGTAAAGAAATCGCAGATTGAGAGTTGTGAGTGTGAACTCTGTGTATATGTCTGTATATATAGACAGAGGTAATTGTAACTGTCAGAGCACGTACTGTGATATTAACCACGATTAAATATGAGTGAATGATGTCTTGACACGTGGCCCATTACATTTCCATAATGTTTTGTACCGTCAGATCGTGTAACTACGGTTTCAAAGATAGAATAAATATCCCGTAATTTGCTTTTTCACTTTGGTAAGGTTGACTGTGTAACGTTTCCTTTAGTAGCCTTGTCATCAATAGACTTGGCTTCGCAGCCTACTGACAAATATGCCTCAGCAGCCTGCTGACAGAATTACTTTGTTGATCTTCCATTCTTCTTGTTTTGTCCAACTGATAATATAAGATGAAGTATAATACCAATGACTGATCGGTCAAGTGAGCTCACCCAAGATGACAAAGACCAATCCCCTTGGCAACCTCATTTGCTCCATTGTCCAAACATAAGTACATTGAATTGTTGATACCAATGACTAATCTGCTAAGTGAGCTCACTTAACATAGCAAAGACTAATCCCCTTGGTGAATTCCAGTACATTGTTGATCATAGATATATCAGTCAACTTTTATAATTCCAAGTTCAGTCTTTAGTTTAGCAAATCTTTCACTATCCAGTGGTTTAGTGAAAATATCAGCAAGTTGATCTTTAGTAGGGATATACAGAACCACCACATCTTTCTTTTCAACATGATCTCTTATAAAGTGATGTCTCACATCAATGTGCTTGGTTCTTGAGTGCAAAACAGGATTTTCTGTGATTGCAATTGCACTTGTGTTGTCACACATTATAGGAATTTCTCTTTCTTCAATTCCATAATCCCTAAATTGTTGTCTTAACCAAAGTACGTGTGCACAGAAGCTTCCAGCAGCAATATATTCAGCTTCAACAGTGGAAGTTGATATTGAATTCTATTTCTTGCTAAACCAGGAAACCAGTCTATTTCCCATTAACTGACAGGTTCCTGTTGTACTTTGTCTATCAATTTTGCATCCAGCATAATCAGAATCTGAGTAGGATATAACCTTGAAGGTTCCATCTTTGGAATACCATATTCCAACATCCAAAGTCTCTTTTAGATATTTGAGAAATCTTTTGACTATAGCTAAGTGACTTTCTTTAGGTTTTGATTGAAATCTTGCACAAACACCTACAACAAAGGATATATCAGGTCTGCTGGCAGTAAGGTAGAATAGACTGCCTATCATCTTTCTGTATATGGTCTGATCAACATCTTTGCCATCTTTGTCTTCATCCAATCTAATGTTTGTACTCAGAGGAGTTGATACCTTGGTGCTATTTTCCATACCAAATTTCTTCAGTAGCTCCTTGGTATACTTGGTTTGATGAATGAAGATTCCATCTTTCATATGTTTGACTTGTAAGCCCAAAAAGTAGTTCATTTCTCCTATCATACTCATTTGGAATTTACTTTTCATCAGATTGGCAAACTTCTCACAAAGTGTATCATTTTCAGAACCAAATATTATGTCATCAACATAAATTTGTACCAGCAGGGTGCTGTTTCCTTCATTGATTCTGAAAAGAGTCTTGTCAGTGGTACCTTTGGTAAAACCATTGTCCACTAAGAATTGAGATAAGGTCTCATACCATGCTCTTGGTGCTTGTTTCAAACCATAAAGTGTTTTATTGAGTCTGTACACTTTATCTTCTTGATTTTTAACTTCAAATCCAGGAGGTTTCTGATCATAGACCTCCTCTTCTAGAATGCCATTCAAAAATGCACTTTTGACATCCATCTGATATACCTTGAAGTTTTTATATGCAACATATGCCAAGAATTCCATTCAGATTCATCCAACATGTTTCCGTATACCCATTTTGTTCAAATTATGTTTGCATGATTTGGCATTTCCACTAGGGTCCAAACTTGATTTCTTTCAAATTCATTCAACACTTCTTGCATAGCAATTATCCAATCTGGATTTGATATTGCTTCTTCAACAACTTTAGGTTCCATTTGAGATAGAAAGCAAGTAAACATTGCTTCTAATTGTCTTCTAGTCCGCACACCTTGTTGTATATTGCCAATAACTTCTTCAGCAGGGTGATCTCTTAACCATTGTTGATTTTGGTTGGATTGATTCTCAGAAAAATCATCTTCAGTAGGGTTTGATGTTGCTTCTTCAACAGGGGGTTCAGTAGATCCTTGAAGTGCTTCAATTGTTGCATCAGTAGTGTTACCAGCAGGGTGTTCAGCAGGGGCAGAATAAGAAATCTTTAAGTCATTAAACCTTTCCAAAACTTCTACACATTCTGGATCAGTGACTTGTTGATTCTCAGCAGGATCTAAATCTTCATCTTGCATTCTAGTGAACTTAGGTTCATCAAACACAACATGTATTGTTTCTTCATGTTTCAGTGTCCTTTTGTTCAGTACCCTAAATGCCTTGCTGACAGAAGAGTATCCCAAGAAAAGTCCTTCATCTGATTTAGGTTGGAATGTCTTCAATTGCTCCCTATGATTCAAGATAAAACATTTGCTCCTAAATGGATGGAAATAGGATATATTAGGTTTCCTTCAATTCCAGATCTCATAAGGTGTCTTCAGCAGCTTCTTGTTCACTGAGGTCCTGTTTTGTGTATAGCATGCTGTGTTAACTGCTTCAGCCCAATATCTTTCAGGCAATAATGCTTCACAAATCATTGTGTTTCCTGCTTCTTTCAAAGTCCTATTTCTTCTTTCAGCAACCCCATTTTGCTGAGGTGTACCAGCATCATCAAATTGATGTAGTACACCATTCTGTTCACAATATTCTCTTATAACTTTGTTGAGAAATTCAGTACCCTTATCTGATCTGATCTTCACCACTGTCAAACTTTCCTCATTTTGCAATCTCTTCAAAAGTTCAGGTATCTTTTGAAGTGTTTCACTTTTCTTGTTCATGAATACTACCCAAGTGTATATTGAATAATCATCCTCAACCACCAAGGTGTACTTCTTTCCTGTTACACTTGTTGGTGTTACTGGTCCAAATAGATCCATGTGCATCAGCTCCAAAACTCTTCTTGTTGATTGCTGTGTCTTTGATTTGAAGCTTGATTTTGTCTGTTTACCTTTCTGACAGGCATCACATATAGCATCCTTTTTGAATGTGATTTCAGGTAAACCAATAACCACTTTCTTCTTCACCAATTGATTGATATCATCAAAATTTAGATGATTCAACTTCTTATGCCTTAGCCAATTGTGTTCTGACTTGGTATGCACAATCAGGCAAGTTTCTGGAACAGCAGTAAACCCTAAACCCTAAACCCTAAACCCTAAACCCTAAATCCATAACAAACATGTTTTGTTGTCTTCTTCCAGCCAACATCACTTGATCACCTCTTTCACTAATGACAATACTATTGTTTTTGTCAAAAGTGACCTTGTAGCCTATGTCACAAAATTTTCCAGTGCTCAGTAGGTTGTAGTCCAGTCCTTCCACGTATACAACATTCCTGATTGTTAATCCATTTCTCACAAGTGTGCCATATCCTCTTGTGTATCCTGGTGTATTCTTGTCGCCAAAATTCACTCTTGGACAATCCTTTGCCGCAAAATTTGACAAATAGTGCTTATTCTTTGTCCTATGTCTGTAACATCCACTGTCAAAATACCAGACACCCTACAAAACAAAGGAAATGAATTTTAGGTGCCCAAAACTGTTTGGTCCATAGTGGTCAGTGGCAAGCATGACCCTCAGCAAATTTCCATAAGGTCTTCTTTGAAAGGTATCATACTTTGGTTCATACATGTATTCTACACACCCATAAGGTTTAACAATTGGTTGTGTAGGATTCATATATGCTTTCTGGCCTTTTGGAATATAATGCTGTTTAAAGTGATTTCTTTTGTTAGAAGCACTAGTATAACCATTAGTTTGCTGTCTGTTAGGCACAACCCTGCAATATGGAGTCTGCTGAGGTCCCTGCTGAGGTCTTGTATAAGTCCTTTGCTGAGTCCTCTGCAGATTCCATTGCTTAGGTTTTACCCTAGCAGCATGGTTATCTCTATTGTTTCTAGCAGTAGGTGCATGAATATTCCAATCATCATCAGTAGGGAACAGTCTACCTTTCCCCCTGAGATAAATATCCCTAGAATGATTGACATTTTTAGGTTTAGGATTCTTAGCCTTGGAATATTTCTGATTTTTACTTTTCTGTGGTGTAGCAGACTTGGTAGTAGGTCTGCTATTAGCATATCTAGAAGGTACATCAGCCTTATTTTTGGATTTATTCTTTTTGTTAGATGTTTTTGACCTTTTGACTTCTAATTTTGCTTCCTTGAAGCTTTCTCAGTAGGCTTTACTGCCTCAGCAACCTTTTTGGGAGTTGGATCTTATGCAGGCACAAACTTAGGACCAATTCTGGTACTAGGTTCAGTGACCTTACTGGATCCACTCTTATTGGATTGTTGAGTTCCAAATCCAAGGCCTGTTCTATCACCATAAGGCTTTCCAAATTTGAATGCAATGGAGGAACAAGTTTGTTCAGCAGATTCAACAGCTACTGAATGGACAGCAGACTTATGTTGATTCTGGCCAACCTCTTTTTCCTTACCCTTGAGAACTCTTAATTCATCCTTTAGTCTTTTAACTTCTGATTGAAGAGCTTCTTTTTCAGCCTTCACAATCTCATAACCAGATTGTATTATCCTCAGTTGATTAAGAATGGCATCTAAAGTTTCTTCATTGTCAGAATTTTTAGGATTTGAACCACAGGTTGATTCACAATCACTTCCAGCATGAGTGTTAATAGATACAGAATTGTATACATCCTCTGTTTCATCCATATTTGCTATTAAAGCATAATCATCCATATCAGCAACAAGTGCAGTATCATCAGATTCATTTCCTTTTTCTGATTCTACTTTATATCCAAATTCATCTTCAGCAACCATAGCTTTCTTGCCAGATATTCTTTGTTGGCTCTTGCTCTTCAGTAGGTCTGGACAATCAGGTCTAAACTATCCAGGTTTCTTGCAGTTGAAGCAAAGATAATCAGTTGCTTTTTTCTGTTTTACTTCAGGACATTCAGGTTTGAAGTGTCCTGGTTTCTTGCAATGATAGCATAAATAATCTTTATCTTTCTTAGATTCTTCCTTCTTCTTTTCACTGAATTTCTTTGTGAAATTCCTTGGAGAACTCTTTCCTGTTTTCATCATCCTGATTTTCTTGCTTAGTAGGGAAATCTGCTCTTGCATCTCAACCAATAGATCATCTTGAGCTCCTGATGTCTCTTCTTGATGTGAAGCAGTCATTGCATTGGTCTTTGGTTCTTCTTTTTCAGTCTCAGGAACAAGCTTTTTGCTGAATTCATAGGCATTTAGATCTGAAAACAATTTGAAGGTGTCCTCTTCATGCAAACTCCTCATTTCTTCAATGACAGTCACCTTCATCTCCCAAACTTCTTTTGCAGGTAATGCTTCCAAGATTTTTGAGTTGATTTCTTCCTATGAGTACTTCACACTCAGCAGGGTGAGTTAATCCATGATTGTAATGAATCTTGACTCCATTTGTTCAATGGTTTCATTTTCTTTCATTTTGAACTCCTGAAACTTTTTCTTTGCCACACTGATCTTATTATTCTTGATAGCATCAGTGCCTACACAGATTAATTGCAACTTATCCCAAAGTTATTTTGCAGTCTTGCAATCTTTCACTTTCATGTACATATTGCTATCCAAGGTTCTGTATATGATATCAATAGCAATATTCTTGAGGTTTGCTCTCTTTCTATCTTCAGCAGTCCATTCCCTTTTTGGTTTTGGAATGTACTATCTCTCATCTCCCACTGTTACAGACTTGGTGATCTCTAGTGGTCCATTTGTCCTCGCATCCATCATTTCATCATGTGTTGCAGCTAGATAAGGCTGCATACGACGTTTATACTCATCAAAATGATCTAAGGAACACATCAACATTGTTCTAGCATACTGGTTGTTATCCATGATGCAAAGATTTGAAAATCAGAAAGTTGAACAAGCACAACAAGTAGGATTACATCAGAACAGAAGCACTGCTCCGATACCAATTGTTAGTTCCTTGAAAAGGCTTTGGTTAAGTTTAGAGGGGGTGAATAAACTTAACACTCAAAACTTTTGGAGTTAACAAACTCAGCAACTTCAGCAGCCTGTTGACTGGTCAGTAGTCTGCAGCAGACTGTTGAGTTTAGTAAATTTGTGTAGCGGAATATATCAAAAATTAATCCTTATTACTTGTTGTTAAAGTATGATACCAAGTATTAGATACTGAGTAGTGTATATGTGTGATTCAGTTGATAGATTCGATAGATTGATGTGCTAAATATCCAAAGTGCAGAATATAAATGTAGAAACTAAGTAGTCAGATTTTATAGTGGTTCCAGGTGGTGTAATCCTGTCAGTCCACTCTTCTCCTATGATGTTGGAGGTAATTCAGTAGAGATTCTTGAGGTAGCAGTTACAAAAATCCTAAGTTGCTTGTCCTTCACCAATAACTTTGGCTTCATAAACTGAACACTTGGAACAGGTAGGATTGCTGGTCTAAAGTCTTCCACTGGTCCTTGAAGGGTAGGATTGCCTCTTCACCAGCTCCACCACAAACAACAGTCCTTGACACATAAATGTGCTTCACTGTCTTCAGCAGATTCCTTGTAAAAGAAAGTTTGAATCAAATAAGTGATTCAGCTTTCAGCAGCTTGATCAAGATGATATGATCAGCATCTTGAGGTCTAAAAGTGTGTCAACTTGATGTATCTTGAAAACAGATTACACTTGAAGAGTTTCTAGATCAACAGCTTTATGCTCAGTAGGTTCAGCAGGGTGTTTTGATCGATTGAAATCTGATAGCTCAAGATAGATCCTTATTTTTCATCACTTGTATCTGAATTAGGAGTCATCTATTTATAGGTAGGATTCCTTGTGACATATGTTTGAAATTAAAAAATAGGCGTTTCAGATTTGTCCCATTTGACTTGCTTTCTATCACTGTTTATAGTACTGACACTGTCAGAATACTTTTTGACAGTTTACAGTCTGTCCACCCTTTGACTTGTATCCATTGGATAATCCTCTGTTTCTTCCCAACATCCAATTAATCTTAACCATTGATTTGTTTGATAAAATCAGAGGTTGTTAGCTGTCCTTTTCTTTGTAATCTTCCAATGTAACCTTTGAATAATTCGAAGTATATGTATCAGCAGGTTCCTGTGATCATGAGTCAGCTGAAATACATATCAGTCAGCTGATCCATATTTTGCTGTGTTTATGAAACAATGCAGCTGACTTCTTTTATCGAACTTTTATTTATAAAGTTAGTTTACACCATTTAATCATAACCAAGTTCCAACCACCACATAACTTGTGGAACTTATACCTTGTACACAAGGTAAATGTAATCAGTTTTGGTCATCACAGACATTCCTAAATTTTGATTCTATTTCTTTGACTTTAATTACTAAGTTTGATCCCAGAGCCTTCAATAACTGAGCTTGAGCCCTCAGCCTTTAGGCCTCAGCAGGTTCCTAAAATAGTCTACTGACTCAGGTACCCTACTCATCTAGACAGGTCTGCTGATGTAAGTCAGCTGACCATTTACAGTGCTTGTTTGATCAAACCAATACAAGATCAAACTCTAATAAACCTATACATTTGATCTAGAAATATTTTTGCCTTTTCTCTATAACAGCTAGTCTGGCACTCATCACTAAAACATAAAAATAAGTCCAAAAAAAGCTCAACTTAAGGATATGCTTGAGTGATATATAATTCAGCCTAGTACTTTGGCTTGGGGAGCCCTAGTGTTGTTTGTCAAGAAGAATGATGGTAGCATGAGGATGTGTATAGATTACAGAGCCTTGAATAACCTTACCATCAAGAATAAGTATCCCCTACCAAGGATTGATAATTTGTTTTAATCAGTTGCAAGGCAAGAGAGTGATTTCTGAGATTGATCTTAGGTCTGGTTATCACCAGTTGAAGAACAAAGTATAAGACATACCGAAGACGGCTTTCAGTACGAGGTATGGACATTATGAGTTCCTAGTCATGCCTTTTGGATTCACTAATGCTCCATCTGCATTTATGGACATAATGTAGGGTGTGTTCATGCCATACTTGGACACGTTTGTGATAGTGTTCATAGATGAAATCTTAGTATACTCTAGGGATGAGAAAGAACATGAAGAATACTTGAGGATAGCGTTGGAAACCTTGAGGAAGAACCAGTTGTATGCTAAGTTCTCAAAGTGTGACTTTTGGTTGAACCAAGTTAGTTTCTTGGGTCATGTCATTTCTGGAGATGGCATTAAAGTTGATCCGGAAAATATTGAAGCAGTTGAGCAGTGGTCCAGACCGACTACAGTTTCAGAGGTTAGAGGTTTTCTCGGTTTGGCTGGCTATTATAGGAATTTTGTACAAGACTTCTCAAAGACAGCTACACCACTTACCTGGCTCACTCAAAAGCATGTGAAGTTTGAGTGAACCAGTGAGTGCGAAGATGCCTTCCAGACTTTGAAGGAGAAGGTGAGTATGGCCCCAGTTTTGGCAGTTCCGGAGATCTTTGATAATTATATCGTTTATACTGATGCTTCAAGACAAGGATTAGGTTGTGTGTTGACGCAAGGGGGAGAAGTCATTGCCTATGCATCTAGACAGTTGAAAGTGCATGAAAAGAATTACCCAACACATGATCTAGAGTTGGCAGCGGTAATGTTTGCCTTAAAGATTTGGAGGCACTACTTGTATGGAGTTAAGGATAGGATCTTCACCGACCACAAGAGTTAGGAGTACTTCTTCACTCAAGAGAATCTGATTATGAGGCAAAGGAGATGGCTAGAGTTCATAAAGGATTACGACTTGGGTATTCAGTACCATCCAGGTAAAGCTAATATAGTGGCAGATGCTTTGAGCAGAAAACTAGTGTTTGCAGTTTCAAGCGTTGAAGAAGTTGCAGAAAATTTACATGGGCTGAAAATCCGGAGTTTTGATCAGATTGATGACCGACAGTTTGTGGCACCATTGTTAGCAAGATCGAGTTGATTGATGATATACGGGAAAAACAAGATGAAGATCTAGTTTTGGTTGATTTGAAGCGAGTTGCAAGACAAAAGCCCACTGTAGGGTATGTGTGAGATAAGAATGGAAATCTCTGGTACCAGGATCGGTTGTGTGTGTCTAATTTCGATGATTTGAGATAAAGAGTTATAGAACAGGCACATATGATTGCTTTTGCAGTTCATCAAGGAGCTACTAAAATGTACAGAGACTTGGAAGAAAAGTTTTGGTGGCCCTCTATGAAAGTGGAAATAGCTAAGTTTGTAGCAGAATGTGATACAAGTCAGAAAGTTAAAGTAGAGCATTGAAGACCGGGAGGAATGCTTAAGCCATTGGATATCCCTGAATGGAAATGAGATAAGATCACAATGGATTTCAACATCGGTTTACCAAGGAAAAAAAATGGACATGATATGATTTGGATCATTTTGGATATATTGACCAAATCCTCTCATTTCTTACCATTGAAGGTTGATATGCCCTTGAAGAAGATGAACACACTATACATGGTGAATATATTAAAGTTACACGGAGTAACTATCTCTATAGTCTCGGATCGAGATAGTCGGTTCATTAGTCGATTTTGGAAAGGTTTGTAGAAAGGTTTTGGTACAAGGTTGGATATGAGTACGGCCTTTCATCCTCAGACAAATGGGCAGTCAGAAAGAACCATCCAAGCACTCGAAGACATGTTGAGAGCTTGTGTTTTGGAAGTAGGTGGATCATGGGATGATTTCCTACCTGTAGCGGAGTTTGCCAATAACAACAGTTACCACGAAAGTATAGGCATGCAACCTTTTGAAGCTTTGTATGGAAGAAGATGAGTAACATAAACTTGTTTTCGGGGAAAGACAAGTCACCGGGCCAAAGTTGGTTGAACAAGCTAAGAAAAGAGTTCAGTTGGTTAAGAAGAATGTGAAGGCTGCACAAGATAGACAGAAAAGTTGGGCAGATGTCAGAAGGAGAACTCTTGAGTTTGAAGTCGGTGAGAGAGTTTACCTACGAGCTTCACCAATGAAAGAAGTGAAACGTTTTGAACAAAAGGGAAAGTTAAGTCCAATGTATGTTGGACCGTTTCAGATTCTGGAAAGAGTTGGACCATTACCATATAAGCTTATGTTACTGGAATCAAATGGCAAAAGTCCATAATGTGTTTCATGTATCGATGTTGAAGAAGTGTTTGTCAAAGAGTGATGTTGAAACCACAGTTGAACCGGAGGTTCTTCAAGATAATCTTGCGTATGATGAGAAACCGATCAAGATTTTGGACCAGAAAGAAAAGATGATTAGGAGACGATTGATCCCTTTGGTTTTGGTGCAATGGAGCAATCATTCACTGGATGAAGCCACTTGGGAAGTTGAAGACGACATGATCAGCGAATTTCCAGAGTTTTTGGATTTACCAAGTATGTTCTAGTTTCGAGGACAAAACACCTCTTAGGGAGGAGGAATGTAATATTCCAATTTTCGGGAAGGGGCAGACGTGTCATTTTGCGAAAATGAAATATTATTATTCGACTTCTTTTATTGGAAGTATTTTTTGGGATTATATATATATATATATATATATATATATATATATATATATATATATATATATATATATATATATATATATATATATATTAAGGGAAAAGAAAATCGATTCAAGGGTAATTAAGGAAAATAGGTTTTTTTTGGGAAAAACTTATTTAAGAAAATATAAATTCCACTATGTTTAAAACCTATTAGAAAATAAGATTTTCCGCCTCCTAATCTCCTTTCTTGCGCATAAGATCAAGGAGAAAGGGCGGAGAGAATCCTTTTTCAGAATTCTGAGTCGTTTCCCAACCGTTTTCAGATTCGAGTAGAGCGTTGGAATCATCATGAATGAAGCGTCGTTTAACCACAAGAAATTTTGAGCTTTTCTCGAGGTAATACTTTTTGACCTAGCTGCTGTTTTACATGAGTTTTGGAGATCAAAACTCATATCTTTCTTAGTTCGTGTTAATCGAAGCGTACGATCGAATCTAACACTTTTTGGAATTGATCACATAGGTTTATGTGAGAAGAATGATCGTTCCTACTGTCTTTCTGAGGATTTGGAAATTGACTAGCTTGTGGAATGGTAAGAGGGTCTTCCTAAATGTTAATTTCGGCTTATAGGGTTTAAGTTGTGAATTTCGTTGATGTGTTGATGATTTGAATTCATGCTACGAGTTGTTTAAGATTCATATGTTGTTATGGTCCTGTAAAGGTCAATTTTTTTGCTATTTTCTGAGTATATTGATGTTGATTAAGTTTGAGAATGATCAGGGATCGATTAGGGTTCAAAACCTAAGTTTTCGGGGAGTTGCCGCTCTTGGTGCGGGTGCACCAAGCCCAATGTGGGCGCACTGGACGACCATAATCGTATTTTACATACAGAGGCTGAGTGCATGCGTACAGAAGCCCAGTGCTGGCGCACTGGCCCCTGGTTTGAGGAGAATGTGGTTTTAAATTATGCATTGAGTTTTAAATGTTAATCCTTGATCTAATAACATTAATTAAATATAAACAAGCCCCGATTGAGTTTCTGATGCATTTGCTTCCGGCACCGGACGTACTCTTAAATAGAGTTGAAGTTCGGGACCTTCGGAAAGACATGAAAGGGCTTGTGCTTGATGAACTAAAGTTCATCAATGACTGTGTAATTGATAGGATGCGATGTCTAGCTGTCTCAGTGAGGGAGTATAGTTGATAAGGTGAGTTTTTCTTTGAAAACACGTAGGTGGCTTGTTAATACACAATAATAATTACATAAGTGCAGTAAAAGATAAAAGCGTCACTTATTCTCGGTTAGGCACTAATTCATATCAGCGATATGCTACGTTCATAAAAAGGTGAACAACGCATTGGCTCAAAAGGCTGAAGGGTAGTGGAGGAAATTCATCGAACGTGTTTGTATACCGGGGAGATCCCGGGACTATCGGTGCTACTCACCGTAGTTGGCAAGTATATCTCGTGATGGATATTCATCAGACATAGTGCCATTGAGTAATGATGTAACCAAGGTAAGCTAAGCTAGAAACGTATAGTCATGACGTGTCGATGGGCATGAAATGAACCATAGATTGAGTTGTTCTCATAAAGATAACTATTATAATAAAACTTGTTAAAGAGCCTTAGTTAATTTGTAGCTTCTACTTCTTACTATGTACAATGTACTTACCTCAAATGCATGTTTATTTATGTGTTTGGGGGAAAGAAGACGAACAGGTAAATATGGAGTTCGAGGAGGATTTTGATGACGACGTTTAAGGACGCCGAAGTTGAAGAGTTCATTTATTTTTGCATTCAGTTACAATCTAGATTTGTTTTGGAAATTTTGTAATTTTGTGTTTAGTACTTTTTGGAGGTTTCGTACGTCCTGAATTTCGTTTGGTTTCTTTTCCAATGTAATAAATGTTACATTTCCAATCTTTAGATATTGAGTTTCTATTCTTGGTTATTTGGAAAAAAAATTACCCGAGTCTTTTGGTTCCGTTTGCTGAACTCGACACGACATAGTAGAGGCTTACGTATAAAATGGAATTTATTTTATTTTATACGTGCCGAACGTTCCTTTTCAAGATAAGGACTCGGTTTCTGGGAACGGGGCGTTACATTGAGGAACACAATGAAAGGGAGGTAAGTATTTATGTACTACCTCCGTCCCACAAAAAGTGTCAACTTTTTAAAAATGTATTGTCCCATAAAAAGTGTCCACCTAGAAATCCAATACCTCATTTAATGCCTTTTTTTTCAAACATACCCCTATCAGAACATTTAATGTTTAAATATTCATTGTATATTCCAAAAGAGAATTTATTATGTGATAAGAGCATATATGACCATCACTACGTAAATACAACACATTAATTTTTTTTTCTATGTACACCGCAAAAATATGACACTTTTTATGGGACATGGTTAGTACTTAGTAAAGAGTAGAAGTAATCAAATAATTTAAATTTACTTATGCACAATAAACAAGCATATAGTCTACTATCATTATTTTGCACAAACCTTATAAGTACCATCATACCAATACCATAGTCTTTAAAAGCTACTACCAACAAAGGAGTTTGTTACACCATTGGTCTAAGGGGGCACTACACATTATGTGAGTGCATCATGAGACACATCATGTATGCAATCCGTAGGCGGTTCAGGGTTGGCCATGTGGAATTCTTTCCCACATGGCAATATTGTACCATGCCTGACAAAAAACTAAGGTGTGTTATCTTTAAAATTGAGAGCAAAATTTATGACCACGTTAAGTTATAATCACTTATGTACATTCACATTATGATTTACCTGTAAGGTCAGAACCACCTTTTTCCCTAGTTCCTTCTAACTAACTAAGCCTAACACATTGCACATATAACAAGGAATACTCTTTTAAGTATTATACATAATATGAATATAAGTCTTCCGGTGCTCCCGTACCTGTTCCCATAGAGGATCTCAGCATATTGCGGAGTCGAAGACACCAGAAACCTGACACCCATGTTTTCCACATAAACTTTATATACTACCACAAAAAGCATACATATACCACTAGCTAAATATTGAATTTAAGAAAGACAATTCCCGAAAAAC
Source organism: Gentiana dahurica var. dahurica (assembly GCA_024500145.1). NCBI lineage: Eukaryota > Viridiplantae > Streptophyta > Magnoliopsida > Gentianales > Gentianaceae > Gentiana > Gentiana dahurica. The sequence continues at coordinate 53,455,027 of CM044900.1, forward strand.
AGGCTCAGGGTACGCATGTACCATTCAGTGGCTCGACTGAAAATAATGGACATTTTGTTCGTTCATCTGACCTCAAGCGCATGCCGAAAATTTAAGTCTCAGACGCACGGTTTAAATCTATTGTACCTATTGCCGAAAATTTAAGTCTCAGACACACGGTTTAAATCTATTGTACCTATTGCCGAAAATTTAAGTCTCAGACGCACGTTTTAAATCTATTGTACCTATTGCCGAAAATTTAAGTCTCAGACGCACGGTTTAAAGCTATGCATCGTGTCTGTTGGAAATAAAATTTATGTTTTGATGATAATTCATCATATTTATTCAAAGTATTATCTTAACCTCATTGATGAAGTGCTGACGCTAGCTGTTATAGTGAAAAGCTAAAGATGTCTAGAACAGAATGTTTATGTCTTACTAGAGTCTGATAATTGTATATGTTACATCAGACAAGCACTGTAATAGTTAGTGTGTCATAAAACTGAAAACTGGAAGTCATTTAGAAAACTGGAAATCGTCAAGATAAACTAACTGACTCAGGATACACCAATATGAAAACAGAAGAATAGAAGCTCGCTGAGGGACACAAACTCGGTTGGCCTATCTAGTAGATTGAAGAACTGAGGGTCACAGACTCAGTTGTTGAATAATGAAGAACTGAGGGTCACAGACTCAGTTGTAGAAGATTGAAGAACTGAGGGTTCAAAATCAGTTATGAAGATTACAAGTCGAGACTATAAAGTTAGACTTCAGGCAAGAATATGCTGACCTGAACTGACTTTATGGATCTTGTATGAAGACCTAAGAATCATAAGGACAATGAATGCTTAGAAGATAATTAGTCATGTTGTACTATGATTAAGTCAATTATAATCAGATGAAGAACTGGAGTACTGATATTTGAAGATGAGTAAAATCTCAGTTAACGCTCCAAGTCAGTCAGGAAACTGACAAGTGATAAACTCAGTATAAAACTGATAAGGAAACTCAGTTTTATATGTCAGTCATCCAACAAACTGATAGTACAGTCGAACGTTATAAAGAAGGGATTCTGTTGGATGAAATATTGACACATCAGAACGGTCACAAAATATATCCGTTACAAGATAGACGTTGATTCAATTCGAATTCAAGCAAGATGAATGTTGGACCACACACTATAAATAGAGGACTTTGCACCAAGCTTAAGAGAGAGAATTAAGAATAAGAAATATCAGTATTAACAAGTATTTTTTTGCATTAGTCACATTATTTGAATTGCTATCATCTCTGCGCTATAACAAGATCATATCAAAATTTCTTCAAGTGTTCAAGCTACATAGAATTTATCAAGAATCAGACACTTTGAAGAACCCCAAACAAGAATCAATTAATTGATTCTCAACCCAACTTTGATTCTACATCAAAGGTTTAGTCTGTGAATCAAACCGGGAAGGTTTTTTCAAGGACAATTGTTACAAGCAGTCGGGTAGACTGTGTTTGTGGTGGTAGCTGGTGAAGAGGCATACGTTACCCTTCAAGGATCAGTGTTCAAGCAATTGAAGAGAAGCAATTCTACCTGTTCTACAAGTGTTTATGTAGTGAAGCTAGGATTAGCCAAGGACTACTGTTTAGTACTTTTTGTAACAGTTCACCTCAAGATGTTCTAGTGGAATTTTCCTCAGCACCACAGGGAAAGAGAGGATGTACAGGATTACACCACATGGAACCTCTATAATTCTTGCCTATTTACTTTACACATTTATTTATTTACTCAGCATTTACTTACACCACTTTGATAGTTGATTGTTATACACTTCACAGTTCACAAACTGACATTCACCAGAATTCAGTTTACCATACTCAGCTTTCATAAAGAATAACAAGATCATGAAAAATGAAAGAACTATATCCGCTGCCGGTTGACTCAGTTTTTGCTTAAGCAGTTTGACTTAAACTCAGCTTAGTCAGCTTAACTCCACACAAGTTTTAACTGAACCGTAATTTGTTTTAAATCCAGTTTAGGAAAGTTTTTGGTGACAAGTTTATTCACCCCCCCCCCCCTCCTCTAAACTTGTGTTAGCCTCTCAAAGGGACGAACAATTGGTATCAGAGCAGTGTTTCTTTGACAATATATCATTTGCTCTATATCTCCTCTAGTTGTTCTCATTTGAAAGCTCAAGTTCCAGTTAATTTACTATCAGTCTTCAGTCACTCACAATGGATAACAATCAATATGCAAGACAGATGCTCATGTGCAACACGGACAAATTTGATGAATATGAATGTCATATGCAGGCTTTTCTAGCAGCTACTCATGATGAAATGATGGATGTACTCTTTGATGGACCGATTCAGATCACTCACATGAAAACTGATGGTGAGAGACAAATTTGAGTTCCAAATCCTAAAGCTGAATAGACCAGTGATGATCGAAAGCGAAAGAATCTCAACAATGTTGATATGGACTTTATCCTCAGAACTCTTGACAGCAACATGTATTTGAAGGTGAAAGAATGCACAACTGCTAAGGAAATGTGGGACAAGCTTCAGTTAGTTTGTGAAGGAACTGATTCAATCAAGGAAAACAAAATTTCTGTTTCAAAGCAAAAGTTTTAGAATTTCGAGATGAAATCCGGAGAGACCACTGACCAAATGGAGACAAGATTCAGTGCTATCATGGATGAATTAGATTTACTCAAGATTGAGTACTCAAAGAAAGTTGTCAATACAAGAATCTTGATGGCATTACCAATGTGCTGGAAGATGCAGGTCACTGCAATGGAATAATCTAGAAGACTTGACATAGAGGATACATTCAAAATCTTCTCCAATTTGAAAACTTATGAATTCAGTGAAGATTTTACAAGTACAGCTGCAATAATCAAGGCTTTGGAAGAACCAAAGACCACAACACTTGCAGCAACATCAAATGATTCTGAAGAAGCATCCACAAACAATCTTCAACAGTTGGATGTAATTGAGGAACAAATGGCACTAATGATGAGCAGAATCAGAAGGATGAAGAATGGTCATCTTGTAACACAAAAGTTCATTAAGAAGACTCCAGAGAAAAGAAAAGACGATGAATATCTCTGTTTCAACTGCAAGAAACCTGGACATTATAAAGCTGAATGTCCAGAACTGACCAAGAAGACTCCGCCAAGAAGAGTTGGTAGAAGAGCACTCCTTGCTGGAGATGAGTCAGACTATGAAGCTGGTACTGAAAGATTGTCATATGACACAGCTTTAATGGCACACATGGAAGATCCAAATGAGGTATGTGAATCCAATTCAAAATACTCTTCAGCTCAGATTTCCATGCAAAATGCATGTTCTTCGACTGCTGACTCCAATCCAAAAAATCTAGAATTAGAAGAAACACTTGACGAATTGATGAATCAGCTAGTAACTATTCAAGATGGTTATGAACCAATTAAAGCTGAGAAAGAGAATATAATTCTTGAAGTTGAAAGATTGAAGTTTGAACTAAAAATGTTGAAACTGACTAAAACTGATAAAGAAAAGATCCAATATCAGTCTACTGCATCAGCAGCAGCAACTGAATAATTTGCTCAATCAAGTTCAGTTACTGGATTCAAATCAAGAAAGCCGTATGGAGACAAGACTGGTTTAGGATTTGATACACAACAATCTTCCAAGGATAGAACTAGAAAAGCTGCTGAACCTAGTACCAAAACTTGTATTAAGTTTGTAGCTGAGCAACTTCCACAAACTGAGAAAATTGTTGAACCGGTAAAGCCAGTATCACATAGGATAAATTAGTTTTCTAAGAAAACAACTGTATCTACCAACAAAGGTAAACCAAATGGTAGAACAGCTGTATCTAAAGGAAACCAAAATGCCAAATCAACTGCCATATCCACAAAAACCAATCAAGTCAAGAACCAGAAAAATTACAATCAAGGTAAATCCAAGAATGTTAATCATTCAAAGATTCACACATCCAGGGGGAAAGGAAAATTATATCCCACTGATGATGATTGGAATTATATCGCATCTACTAATAAAACTAATAATAGCAATCATTCCAAACAGTAAACTTATCACAGGTTTCAGTCCAAAACTCAGCAGAGAGCTAATCTCAGTTCTCAGCAAAAGTCCCAGTACCAAGGTCAGTCCAGACCTCAGTACAGAAGGATTGATGGTTATTATTATTCAAATTTTTTAATAATAGAAAGCATGATGGAAATAAGTTTCAATCAAAAGATCTAAGAGATCATAAAAATAAGACACAATCCAAACATAGATACTATGGGAGTGTGGCTTACTTATCTGAAAACAAGTGCAACAATATCCGAAGAATGCCTAAAGGATATATTCCTAGAGTTGTACTGACAACTGAGCCGCATGGACCCAAACTGAGTTGGGTACCTAAAAATATTTAATTTTTATTGTTGGATATATGGTACTTTGACAGAGGTTGCTCTAGGCACATGACAAAGAGTAAAGACTGTCTCAGTAATTTTATTGCAAAAGATGGACGAAAAGTCAATTTTGGAAGTAAAGACAAACCTGGATACACTAAAGGTTATGGCACCTTAATCAGGAATGGACTCACAATAAAGAATGTATCTTATGTAGAAGGATTACACTACAATCTGCTCAGTACCAGTCAATTCTGTGACATGGGATACAAAGTTACTTTTGACAAAGACTTATGTATTGTCGTCAGCGAAACAGCATTTCAAGTTGTCTTAGCCGGAAGAAGAAAAGAAAATATGTATGTAGTAGATTGGACAACAGCGTTGCTAAAACTTGTTTGCTTGTGCATACCAAATCAGAAATCAGCTGGTTATGGCACAAGAAACTGAGTCATCTAAACTTTGATGACATCAACACACTTGTTAAGAAGCAGTTAGTCATTGAACTACCAGAAATCTCATATAAGAAGGATAGCTTATGTGATGCTTGTCAACAAGGAAAACAAACAAAAGAAAGTTTCAAGACCAAGTCTCAGCATTCAACAACCAGACATCTGGAACTACTACACATGGATTTATTTGGACCTATCACACCAATTAGTATCAGTGGAAAGAAGTATACATTGGTGGTAGTAGATGATTTTTCGAGGTACACTTTGGTAATCTTCTTAACCAAGAAAAGACTTACAGAATTACTCAAGAGACTTCAGAATCAGAAAGGAGTATCAGTTGTGAAGATAAGATCAGATAAGGGAACTGAATTCCTCAATAGTGTGATTATTGAATATTGTGAAGAAAATGGTGTTTTACACCAACTTGCTGCCACAGGAACACCTCAACAGAATGGTGTTGCTGAAAGAAGAAACATAACACTCAAAGAAGTAGGAATGACTTTGATCTGTGAAGCAAAACTACCTGAAAGATATTGGGCAAAAGCAGTTAACACGGCTTTTTACACGTAGAACAGAGCTCTGATGAATAAAAGGCATGAGAAGAACCCTTATGAAATTTGGAATGGAAGAAAACCAAATGTTTCCTACTTTCATGCTTTTGGAAGCAAATGTTTTATACACAATAATGGGAAATATCAACTTCATGTTTTTCAGCCCAAAGCTGATGAAGGAATTTTTCTAGGATATTCAAGTGTCAACAAAGCTTTTAGAGTACTAAATAAAAGGACACTCAAGCATGAAGAATCAATTCACGTGGTATTTGATGAACCAAACTTCCCTGGTGAAACAACTGAAGACAGACCAGAACCAGTTTCTCAGTCTCAGTTAGCAGTCTCAGCTAGCCAGAATCATGCTTTGTTGACATTGGAAGACTATAGATTTCAAAATCTTTAGATCCAGACCAGTCTTAGTTTACAACTACTCAACAAACCACACCTGAACTACATAATTCTGATCCAATTGAAGAAATTCAAGAACCAGTTCTTGTAGAACCAGTCGAACAAAATGTAAATCCTTTGATTCATGCAGCAGTTCATCAATGGATGAGAGATCACCCTGGAGAACAAGTAATTGGTGACGCTCAAGCTGGAGTTCGAACAAGACATCAACTAGATGCAATGATTGCATGTTTTCTATCTCAATCTGAACCTAAGGAAATAGAAGAAGCTTTGAAAGATCCAGATTGGATACTAGCTATGCAAGAAGAACTGAATGAGTTCGAAAGAAATCAACTATGAGAATTGGTAGAAAGACCAGTTCATGTGAATATCATTGGAACCAAATGGGTTTTCAGAAACAAACTTGATGAAGATGGGAATATCATCAGAAAAAAAATCTAGACTTGTAGCTAAAGGATATTCTTAAGTAGAAGGCATAGACTTTGATGAAACTTATGCACCAGTTGCAAGATTAGAAGCAATCAGATTATTTCTTGCCTTTGCAGCTCTCAAGAAATTCAAAGTTTACCAGATGGAAGTTAAAAGCGCATTTCTGAATGGAGTTCTTGAAGAAGAAGTGTATGTTCAACAACCACCTGGATTCGAGATCAAAGATCAAGCTGATAAAGTTTTTAGACTAAGGAAAGCACTTTATGGACTTAAACAAGAACCAAGAGCTTGGTATGAAAATCTATCTCAGTTTCTAGTAGATAATGGATTCATCAAAAGGACTATAGACAAAACATTATTCAGGATGAAGAATGTAGAAAATACTCTACTTGTTCAAATCTATGTTGATGACATTATTTTTGGATCAGAAAATGAACAGTTATGTGAGAAATTTGCAAGTTTAAAGAAAAGCAAATTTCAAATGAGTATGATGGGAGAATTGAATTATTTTCTTGGACTACAAGTTAAACAATTGGATGATGGAATTTTCATTCACCAAACCAAGTATACAAGAGAAAATATCAAAAAATTTGGCATGGAAAAATCAACCGGAATCTCTACACCAATGGTGACCAACATTAGATTAGATGAAGACAAAGAAGGCAAAGATGTTGATCAAACACTTTACAGAAGGATGATTGGAAGATTACTTTATCTTACAGCAAGTAGGCAAGATATATCATTTACTGTTGGTGTATGTGCAAGATTTCAGTCAAAACCAAAGGAAAGTCATCTCACAGTTGTGAAAAGAACATTGAAATATCTGAAAGACACAGATCGAGTTGGAATTTGGTATTCAAAAGAAGGAGAATTCAAGCTGATTTTTTATTCAGACTCAGATTATGCAGGATGTAATGTGGACAGAAAGAGCACCTCAGGCACATGTCAGTTGCTAGGAAATAGACTTGTGACATGGTTTAGCAAAAAGCAAAATTCAATCTCACCTTCAACCGCTGAAGCCGAATATATAGCAGCTGGAAGTTGTTGTGCTCAAGTTTTATGGATTAGACAACAATTAAGAGATTATGGGATAGAAGAAGGAACAATTCCCATAATGTGTGATAACACAAGTGCAATTGCAATCACTGATAATGCAGTTTTACACTCAAGGACAAAGCACATTGATGTGCGTCACCACTTATAAGAGATCATGCGGAGAAAAAGGATATAACAGTTCTTTATGTTCCTACTGAATATCAGTTGGCTGATATCTTTACAAAGCCATTTGACAAAGAAAGATTTGCCCAACTAAGAACTGAATTGGGGATAATCAAAGTCAGTTGAAATCAATTAAGCCAGAGATTCGTCAAGGGGATTATTCTTTGTTATGCTGGGTATGCTCACTTAAAAAATTAGTCATTGACATCAACAATTTCAAACTGATCAACTAAAACTGACAGACTTTACTGAAACTGAATAATTTGATGAAACTAAAAGTTATCTCTAAATCTGGCTTCAGCATCAGTTTCTATTCCTATCAATTCAAGTCAAAGGTTGACAAGATAAAAGCGACAGCGAACGACAGTTTCTTTTAGTCAGAATATGTTGTGTGTACACCCCATTACTGTCAGAACAGTACATGCCTTGGTTTTCCAAACCATCATGGAATTTGAAAAGTTGTACTAACCAACCGTCAGTACACTGCTCCTATATGTTCAACTCCCCATTCACACTTCATAAAAATCAAAATCAGATTTTTCACAACCCATATTCATCTCAAATTCAATCTCTGTGTTCACACCCAGACATGGCCACTTCAAAGAAATCACAAGAAGAAAGATTGATAACAGATCTGGATGAGTTTTCATTCGAAATTTATGAAGCTATATGTAAAAACACTGTTAGCAAGTTACATCTGTGAGAAGATTCAGAAACAACCAGGATTAAGAAACATTCTGGAGGTTACCTTCAAAGAAGGACGTGACTTGGAAGGTATTTTGAAGTTCTGGCAAAATATGCTTTTGGTAAGAGACTCCTTAATCACAACAGTTCGTGGAGATCGCATTGTCATCAATGAAAGAGTTATGAGGTCACTATTTGGTTTCACAAATTCATCTGTGACATCAATAGACTTGACCATTCTACCATTGAAAAAGGAAGCCTTTCTCAAGCAGATTTCACCATATAAGGAACCAGCAGAAATTGATACTCATGTAGACAAACTAAAGCCAGAATTTGCACATCTCAATAGATGGCTCAGCAAACATGTCATTGGAAAATCCAAAGGAATCAGTACACTATCCGAAGAGAATGTTTATCTGATGAACATAATTTGGAACGAAATAGAATTCAATAAGGCAGGTTATGTCGTAAATCAGATAAAGAAGCAACACTTAGCTGAATTAGAAAGCGTACAAAGAGCTCAAGCTAAAGGCCAAGTAACTGTTGGTAGATTCCGACTGAAGAAAACGCTCAGTGGAATCATTCAATTTTATCTGGAAAGACTCAAGGATGGGAAGCAAGCAAGGAAAATTGCAGCTAATAAAGTGGTAATCACAGCAGCAACAAGATGAACTTCCAAACCTGAAGCCAGTCAGAAAAGTATGTCTCAGCAGGAAGCTGAACACAAAGGAATTAAGTGAAAAGCGGAATCAGCAGAGGAAAGATCTGTTGTAAGATGTTTGTACCCAGAAACTTCAAGTAAGACAACACCAACTGAGGGGGAAAAACAACAACTAACAACTGAAGTTACAAGGAAAAACACTCTTGCTGGTGATACTTCTCAATTACAACATCAATCAGATCAGCAATCAGCTCCTGTTTTTTAAGCTGACAGTGTCGTCAAGCTGATGAAAATGATGCTTAAACTAGAAGATTCTCGTGATGTTAGTCTACAGACTGAAGAAAAGTTACTCTTGGAGAAATCGGAAATCAGAGATCTATATACTCTATTTCCTATATCAGAGTTTCTTGAAAATTGTTTCAAAAGATTTACTGAACTAGCTCAATGAAGAGAATCAGCCACATCATCTATTCTCAAAGATACATCAAAGAAAAAGAATGATGATGAAGATCATAATACAAGGAAAGAAGCTGATGTGACTACAGTTTTACTTACAGAAACTCAACCTCAATCTCTAGCTACTCAAACTGTAAGTCACTAAGAAGATTTGCCAGTTGGAAATCAGACAAATGACACTCAGCAAGCAGATGATGGAATTGATAATCAACAACTTATGATTATTGAAGATATCACTCAGTCTAAGGATCAAACTGAAACAACATATGATCCTTCTGATATCCTAACAAAGGATGAATTGGCCAAAGTTCATGAGAACTTGAAGATTGTGCTCAGTCACAGGGATGCACAAAACGGCCTTCTATCAAACATTTCTGGATATCTAGATTATAGAAGTAGAACAGATGTCTCAGTTCATGCAAGACTAGAGATGATCCACAAATCAAGTTCAAGTTCTGCTTTAGAAATTTTGTTACTTAAACAGAAACTTGAAGATTCAACAGCAGTAGACAGGGAAACACATGCTCAGGCTCACTGGCATATGAATCATCACATCTACGGGTTAGAGAATCAGCTTAAGGAAGTACTTGCTTCTCAGCAACATATATCAGCCGACCAACAGGCACCCCATGCCATGGTAGATAAACTGTATGATGCCAAAAAGAGGGAAGCTGAAGAAGAAAAGCTGAAGTTACTTAGAGAAATGAAGCGACTTGAAGACGAATTGGAAAAATACAAATCAGATCCTAAGTTCTTAAGGAAAGAGCTAACTGACGAGCAACTCATTGAAAAATACAGTCAACCTGGAGATAGAAGAGTTACTCTTACAAAGGATCTGTGGATGAAGTTTGTCAACGATCATAATCCTATCAAAGCCAAGTACAAGGATAAGACTATTGAAGAATCCTTGAACTACTTCTTATCTGATAGATATCATGATCAGAAAATGGCACAACACAAGAAGAATCAGAGGATTGAAGACAACCTGAAGATTAAAGACAAAACTGAACAGATGAAGGCTGATATAATAGAATTTGAAAAATACTACTTGAAAGAATCAGACTTACCAAAGTTATTTCTATGGAGAAAATGGAAAGAAGGAAGTCAAGTTGACTACAACAAGACCTTTTCAAAGGAGGACTCCAACATAGAAAATGACTATCGTCTGTATGACAAAGAAGTTTATTTCAGTTAAACAAAAAGCAAAGAAAAAGCTTTGTCTTTAATCACAATTATTTGGACAAAATGTCATTATACCAGTTTTTGCTCATTCTAATGAAATCCAGTTTTCTAGTTTTACATTGTTTTGATCTTTAACTTTTCTTTTAGGGAGAGTTTTGGCATCATCAAAAAGGGGGAAGTTGTTGGAAATAAAATTTACGTTTTGATGATAATTCATCATATTTATTCAAAGTATTAACTTAACCTCATTGATGAAGTGCTGAAGCTAGCTGTTATAGTGAAAAGCTAAAAGATGTCTAGAACTGAATGTTTAGGTTTTACTAGAGTCTGATAATTGTATAGGTTACATCATACAGGCACTGTAATAGTTAGGGTGTCGTAAAACTGAAAACTGGAAGTCATTCAGAAAACTAGAAATCGTCAAGATAAACAAACCGACTCAGGATACACCATTATGAAAACTGAAGAAGATAAGCTCGCTGAGGGACACAAACTCGGTTGGCCTATCTAGTAGATTGAAGAACTGAGAGTCACAGACTCAGTTGTAGAAGAATGAAGAACTGAGGGTCATAGACTCAGTTGTAGATGATTGAAGAACTGAGTGTTCAAACTCAGTTATGAAGATTACAAGTCGAGACTATAAAGTTAGACTTCAGGCCAGATTGTGGTGACCTGAACTAACTTTATGGATCTTGTATGAAGACATAAGAATCATAAGGACAATGAATTCTTAGAAGATGATTAGTCATGGTGTACTCTGATTAAGTCAATTATAATCAGATGAAGAACTGGAGTACTGATATTTGAAGAAGTGTAAAATCTCAGTTAACGCTCCAAGTCAGTCAGGAAACTGACAAGTGATAAACTCAGTATAAAACTGATAAGGAAACTCAGTTTTATATGTCAGTCATCTAACAAACTGATAGTACAGTCGAACGTTATAAAGGAAGGCATTCTATTGGATGAAATACTATTACAGAATATATCCGTTACAAGATAGACGTTGATACAATTCGAATTCAAGCAAGATGAACGTTGGACCTCACACTATAAATAGAGGACTTTGCACCAAGATTAAGAGAGAGAATTAAGAACAAGAAATATCAGGATTAACAAGTATTTTTGTGCATTGGTCACTTTATTCGCATTGCTATCATCTCTGCGCTATAACATGATCATATCAAGAATTTCTTCAAGTTTTCAAGCTACATAGAATTTATCAAGAATCAGACACTTTGAAGAACCACAAACAAGAATAAATTTATTGATTCTCAACCCAACTTTGATTCTACATCAAAGGTTTAGACTGTAAAGCAAACCGGGAAGGTGTTGTCTATGACAATTGTTACAAGCAGTCGGGTAGACTGTGTTTGTGGTGGTAGCTGGTGAAGAGGCATACGTTACCCTTCAAGGACCAGTGTTCAAGCAATTGAAAAGCAGCAATTCTACCTATTCTACAACTATTTAGATAGTGAAGCTAGGGACTAGTCAATGACTATTGTTTAGGACTTTTTGTAACAGTTCACCTCAAGAAGTTCTAGTGGAATTTTCCTCCGCACCACAGGGGAAGAGAGGACGTACAAGATTACACCACCTAGAACATCTATAATTATTGCCTATTTACTTTACGCATTTATTTATTTACTCAGCATTTACTTACACCACTTTGATAGTTGATTGTTATACACTTCACAGTTCACAAACTGTCATTCACCAGAATTCATTTTACCATACTCAGCTTTCATAAAGAATAACAAGATCAAGAAAAAGGCTCGAACTATATCCATTGCCGGTTTACTCAGTTTTTGCTTAAGTCAAACTGACTTAAACTCAGCTTAGTCAGTTTAACTCCACACAACTTTTAACTGAACCGTAATTTGTTTTAAATCCAGTTTAGGAAGGTTTTTGATGACAAGTTGATTCACCCCCTCTAAACTAGTGTTAGCCTCTCTAAGGGACCAACATTGTCCAAAATTTTCATGTCTCATGCACACGCCTGAAATGAACAGATAACAAACAACCTACAATTCATGTATGAAAATCCGCACCAAAAAAATACACAATCCAACAAAAATAAGGCTACAATACAATACGAAATTTATTTAAGAACATAACTAAAGTATAAACATTTAATACCTAATTTTTTTGATCAACTCAAAATAATAGCAACACGAAAAAAATTCTAGGGACATAGGGATACTTTAACGTCTAAGATTTCCTACAATTCAAGATACAATATTTCATTTAGACTAATGATAGATATAATTCAATGGGTACAACGATAGATCGAGAAAAACCCTGATTTTCGGGCATGGGGCCTAATCGATCATGAAAAAGAGGAAAGAGAATCAACATTCGAAATGCTTGGAATAAATTATATGTTGTTTTTCTCCTCACGGTGATCGTCCCGATATGGTTCTTCTAGGTTTTGGACAAACTTAAAATTAGATATGAATTTTTGAAGGCGGACGAGCAACTTTGGAACAAAAGTGCCGATGGGAATGAGGGAGAGAACAATGTTTTATCTGATGAATTCCGGGAGATTTTAATTAGCTATTTTTAATAGATTTTAATTAGCTATTTTTTCCACATACATTGAATCTAGCCAGTAAATATTATCCTTGTTCATTTATTTTTTGGAACTAAATAATAAGGAAATAGATTAACTCTGAAAATTACTCGATTGACAATTTTTACTCTTAATGAGAGTACGTGATATTACATCCTCTCATCCTTCAAGTATGTTTCATCCTCGAAACTTGCCCGCCCATTGCGTCGTTGATCATATGTTTTGTTTGCACACCCTGAGTTATAGTCATCAACTCTAACGTTTCATATCCATATTTGTAATTCAATTCTCATGTCGTGCATGCATGTAGCTTATACTAGCAAGATACTAGGTCAATCGTAGTATAGCAAAGACAAATCAATGTCGATCCCACAGAGACAATGCAACGCTGATAATAAACGTACTAATCGAATTAAGAACAAATATAGTAGTCTACGACCAACGTAAAGACAGAAAATAAAGTGGTTTTCCCCTGCCTAACCTATCTCCTAGCTTGGTATAATTAATCGTTATGTTTACGCCCCCTGTAATTGTCCAAGTTAATCAAAACATGTGTTTCAGTTCAATTTTAGCTACGGATGCAATCTCTTAAACAAGTTTACTTCCATTTGCAAGGATAGTAAACGTCTTTGTGCAGTTTACCTCTTTACATGGTTCTATTAACCCACACGCAATATATTCTAGAAATTGCCGGCTCAAGACCGAGAACCTCCCTAGACAGCAATCGACAACCACTAGAACGTTCTTAAAGATTGATCCAGACTACGTCCTAACGAACACTTCCCTACCTAGTCCTTCATATTAATTTACGATGAGGAAAAGCAGATTGGATAGATTTAACCTAACAACAATTAAACCTTTGGATGAACGTAGCTGACGCTGACTTTCCAGATTTAGGGTAACCTAGGTTGCCTCACAATTTCGAAATAGACCATCGCAATTGCGAGTGCAACGGTTTCTAATCCTTGAATTACATCTTATCGTTCTGATTACTCTGGTACATTACGAGTTCGCTAAACATGCAGATCAATTATAACACGCAAAAATGAATAAATCTACCATACCCAAAACACAAAGCAAATTTGAAAGTTTCGAACCTTTGATAATGGAATTCTAACTTGATCAACTCAAGCTAGTTGATGGCCTGGGGAAAGAAACCAAGAGAAAAACTCACAAGCAAACCAAAATTTCATATAAAACTTGATAAGAGTAAAAGTATATATTACAATGGACTGCTACAACCTTTTTATAGGGAGCTGTAGCCGACTTAAGCTATCTAAACCCTAACTGACCTATCCATAACACGACAGCTTTGATTTCTTTCTTCCTAATTACTCGTTGTTGCTGCAGGGATTCCGCAATTGTGGGCCTAACTTCAGCCTTTTCTTTCCTCAACATATTTCTTCTTGGAATGCCTTACTTCGGCTCATTAACTCTTTCAGCCCGGATTCAATCTTCTTTTCTCCCAGAATATGGTACGTGTGAGAATAACACAAAATGCGACAATACAGTACACACTCCAAGGGATAATTAGATGCTATTGGCCAAGGAACACGCACTATGCATCCGACACGTATTTCGTACAATATTCATACTATCTTTTCTCGATTGAGCATAATTTAGGGTAAATAATGGTATAATATGTGATACTAAATCTAGTGTGATCAAATTCTAAAATCCTCGGCATCACGAATTCCCAGTGCCGATCGCTAATATCCTTTTAGGTATAACCTAAGCACTACCCAAGCTTACTTTATAAATTCCATAAGCCTTGTATCGCTACTTATTAATGTCTCTGTGAGTTGTTCATGTAATATCCCGAAAATCCTATTTTATTTTCGACCTAAAATGAAATATAATTAAAAAGGAATTAATTACTAGATTTTTGGGATTTAATTAAAAATTTATTTATGCAAATAAGTACCTAATTTCCCATAAATCAGTCTACACCAGTTTTTCTGAAAAATAAAAGAGAGGGGCGACGCATTCACTACTACAAAATATGATATATGTCACTCTTAAGATATGATAACAATCACAGTTTCAATAACCGAGACAAAGAAAAAATATATATATCACACATACTACCTTCTATCACACTTATTGAAAAAGCTGAGATAACTTATCTTAATCAATCTCATTTTTAATGTGTAACTTAATTGATATGATTTTTCTATCACGGTTATTGAAAAACCGAGATAAATTATATCAATCAATCTCATTTTTAAACTGTGACTGAATTGATATGATATTTCTGTCACACTTATTAAAAAACGAGATAAATTATATCAATCAATATCATATCTAAAACAGTGACTGAATTGATATGATGCTTTTGTCCCAGTGACTGAAAAAACGAGATAAATTATATCAATTAGTCACACTTTTAAACTGTGACTGAATTGGTAGGATATTTTTTCACGGTTATTGAAAAGTGAGATAAATTATATCAATTAATCTCTTTTTTAAACTGTGACTAAATTCGTATAATATTTTTGTCACAATTATAGAAAAAGTAACACAAATTATATCCAAAAATTAAAACAAAAAGTGCCACAGATCACATTTATAGAAAGATAAGGATCACGCTTTTAAAAGAACTGAGACAAGGAAAATGTATATATCACACTTAAAGTTTTTATCTCA
This sequence comes from Gentiana dahurica var. dahurica, assembly GCA_024500145.1. Lineage (NCBI taxonomy): Eukaryota > Viridiplantae > Streptophyta > Magnoliopsida > Gentianales > Gentianaceae > Gentiana > Gentiana dahurica. Next base: position 53,470,647 of record CM044900.1, read on the forward strand.
GTTATTAGGTGTGAAAAAAAAAGAATGATCACACTTTTTAGATGTGATTGAAATTATAATAGATCTCGGTTTTTAAGTGTGATAACAACTACTGAAATAGATCACAGTTTTTAAATGTGTTGAAATTAAAATTGATCTCGGTTTTTAAGTGTGATAACAATTATAATAGATGACAAATTTTAAGTGTGATAACGACTAAAATAAATCACAGTTTTTAAATATGTTGAATTATAATAGATCTCAGTTTTGCAGTGTGATAATAACTAAAATAGATCACAATTTTAATTATCATGGTTTTTAGGAAAACCGAGACAAGGACATTATTCAATCACAGTTTTTAACTATGATTCAAATAATATGATATTTTATAATGCGATTTAAGTTTTGTGTGGTAAAAAATGATAAGAAAGTACGAATCGGTCCGGCGGTAATTAGTGTGGTTTCTTAATCCTGAGTATATGGGTTCGAGTCCCACTGGAAACAAAAAATTGTTTGTGCGTATATTTTGTTTTCAAAAAAAAAAAAATAACGATCACACTTTCTTAGGTGTGATTGAAATTATAATAGATCTCGGTTTTTAAGTGTGATAACAACTACAAAAATAGATCACAGTTTATAAATGTGTTGAAATTATAATAGATCTCGGATTTTAAGTGTTATAACAAATATAATCGATCATGGTTTTTAATTGTGATAACAACTAAAATGGATCACAATTTTTAAATGTGTTGAAATTATAGTAGATCTCGGTTTTTAAGTGTTATAACAACATAGATCACAATTTTTTTTATCACGGTTTCTAGGAAAACTGAGACAAAAACATCAATCAATCACAGTTTTTAACTGTGATTAAAATAACTTGATATTTTATAATAAGATCTTAGTTTAGTGTGGTCAAAAATTAAAAGAAATAAGTCATCGGCCTAGTGGTAATTCTTCTTGCTCATTAATCCGGAGTATTTGGGTTTGAGTCCCATTGGAAACGAAAAATATGTGTGCTTATATATGTTTTTCGAAAAAAACACTTTAATAGGTGTGATATATATTATAATAGATCTCACTGTTTAAGTGTGATAACAAATAAAATAGACCCCAGTTTTTAAATGTATTAAAGTATAATAGATCTCGGTTTTTAAGTGTGATAACAACTATAATAGATTACGGATTTTAAGTGTGATAACAACTATAATAGATTATGGTTTTTATGTGTGATAACAACTATAATATATCAGAGTTTTAGATGTGATGAAATTATAATATATTACGATTTTTAAATGTGATAACAACTATATTAGATCATGGTTTTTATGTATGATAACTATTATAATATATCACAGTTTTTAACTGTGGTTTAATTAAAGTAATTTTTGTCACACCTCAATATGCCACACTTTGGAAGCCGTGACTATGTCACACTTAAAAACCATGATCTTTATGTTTCTTTGTAGTAGTGATTTGTTCTGGGAAAAGCAAGGATGAATTCTTTAATCGTGAGGCTTAACAGTTGACAATTTGTGAAGACGATAGTAGAAGAAAGTGATCACCGCGAGGAGACGATCATTTTAATACCATTCATTTTCAATTCGGTAAGATTTCCTCTAGCCCTAAAATCTCGATTCGTTTATGTTTTTGGGAGAGAGGACTGAATTTTGGGAATTAGAAAGGTTTCCAAATCGTAGTTCAATTTTTAATTATCGTAGGTTATTCATAGAAGTGTTTGGGTACAAGAATTCAAGGACTTTGCTTTCAATTTTGCTTCAAATTCTCTTTTGGAATATCCAAGGTAAAGGGGTGTTCTTTAAATGGGTTTTATGTGTTTTGTTACTGCTATTTTCTGATGAGAGTTGTAGGTTTGAGGTTGGAATAAGGTTAATTGGATCGTGTGGAATGAGTTTTGCTAGGAATTGGGGTCGAAACGGGCTGATTTCATGGTTCATTACTGTTTTAGCGCATGCTGATCCGTTTTAGCTCGCACCAAAACTGTCCTGATGCTTGGGATTCGATTTTGTTTCAGTTTTGCATGCTGAAGGTGCACAGCACATGCTAAACAAACTCTAAAAGGAAAGAGGATGAACATGTTGCTATTAGCGCGTGCGAAACGGGTATAGCGGGCGCAAAAATGAAAAAGAGGATACATGATGCTTTTAGTGCACGCCAAAAAGGGTGCTCCATGTGCTAAAGCTAAAACATAATGAACAGGAAGTTTAGAAGCAGGTTTAGCATGCGACAAAAGGCCGCAGCATGCACGAAACTCACTACATAGCATGTTTTCTTATTTTTCTGTGTACAGTTTGAATCTGATTAGTATGCATGCCTTTGAGGGCATTAATTTATACTTTACAATGTCTAACATCGAGTTCTGGTAGCTTTAGCTCAGCACCAAAAATGAGACCCTCCGCGGGGAAGGAGTTATTTAGGCCTTGTGGGAGCATCGGAAGGAGTTATTTAGGCCTTGTGCGAAAGTGACATAGTAGTCATTGATCCATTTACAGCGTCCTAGATAGCATAACCAGTTGTCTAGGCCTAGAAGTCCTTACGGATCCTTTTATGTGAATGAACCAGGTGGTTTGAACTTAAGTCACAAATACATATGTGGATGTCTAAAAGCTAAAACGTCAATATCATTAGTAAGACCTGTTTTAATATCGAAGCATGGGACACTTACAGCTCCACTTGGCTTTGAAGCCGATGGACAACGTTTAACTCCCACTTGGAACATGAGTCCATGCCCCTAGAGAGATTCTTAATGTGTCGCGGTGCATTCTCACCATCGTTCGTGTGTGAGGGTGAGTGTAATTTCAATGCAACCTATGTGGTAGAGATTGTAGAATTGAATTGTTTTGTGTGATGTATTGTGTAACCGTTTCTTCTACCCTTTACTAAGTATGTAAGTACTTACCCCCTTCTTTCTCATTATTGTCCCCACCCCAAGAAAGGGGTTGTCAGGATGATGATGAGTACGGTTATGACGATGGAGTTGACGGAGCTGACGTTTGAGGTCTATAGTTTCTCGTTTCTGTTTTCTTAGATGTAGATTTTGGGACTGGTGATCCCATGTTTGTCGTTTGACGTTCTTTCGAGTTATCTTTTAGTTTTAATTTATTCTACTTTTACTTTGATTAATTGTTACGAGGCTTATCTATATATTACTTTTGATGCATAAAAAGGTAATATATGCATGCCGGGTGTACTTTCCGGATAAGGACTCGGTATCCGGGAGGGGGTGTCACAATTGGTATCAGAGAGAAAGTTCATATCTTACGTCTAAGTTCGTAGCTTAAGTTGAATATTATTCAGCTCTTTAGTAGCTTAGCTGTCCCTTTCTTCTTGACAGATGGCAAATAAAACTACAAGGAGCACCAGTACTTCGACTTAGGGGCAAAAAAGTCAGGGTGTTACTAGTTCAGAGTAGATGGGGTCAAGAATTGACTCAAGTGGACACCGGTTTGCTGGAGGTTCGTGATGGTTAGGACTTACCAGGGTAGACTACATGGGAAGATACCTTACTAATTGATGCTCCCACTTTGGAAAGTACAGTCACCTTGCCTTCAGCAGCAGCTACCACTACCACCATCACCATAGGTGAGATTACCGTAACTTTACAACCACCACCTCCTACATCGCTAAACACATCTACAGTCATGTCCATTCACCATCTCACAAGCCACACACAACATTTTATCCACCCCTAAACTATACTCCCCATCCATCTGTTGCCCCCACTTACTACCAGTTATACCCCTTTCCCCCACAATACTATCCACAACCACCACAGTATTACACACCGCAACCACAGTACTATCCACCATCGCTAACCTAAGGTTATCCTACACAGACATGCTATCCTCCGCCACCTACAAATGAACCGACCCCAGCGCCACATATAGTCTACCCGGTATCCATGCACCGTCACACCAAACGAGATCTTTTTTTCATCCAGCCCAGGCCTCCCCACACACACTACCTTTAGTACCATAGTCTTATCATATGCCATGTACCTCAATCTTCTACCCTTACTGCAGAAGATGAGCGTGATGAGGTTAGACATTTCTTGGACATTGAGAAAGCTGGGATAGAGTACTTTAATGGGAGGACCATTACTACAGAGATGGATAGTGTGTTGAGAAGGTGGAGAGGAACTTCAGTCAGATGAAGATATCAAGGGACATGTGGGAAAATTTGGCAAGTTCTTTATTAACATGATTGGCCTAGGAATGGGTGGATATGATAGAGAACACTCATTGTAAGATTATAGACTGGGATGAATTCAAGACAACTTTTATGGATGAGTTTTTCCCGACAGCACAGAGATCGGTGAAGGAGAACGAGTTCTATCGCCTTCGTCAAGAAGGTATAACTATTGTAGTATACCAAAGGCGATTTCATGAGCTAGAGAAGTACATGCCTACAACCAAAGCAACTGAGTCAGACACAGTATCATGGTTTATACAACAGTTGTGTAAGACATCATGGATCATCTAGTGGGTAAGAGACTGAAGGCGATGAAGAAACTGTTGAACACATGTTTAAAGATTGAGGAGAACAATGCAAAATCCTCATAGATGATAGTGAAGATAACCTTAAACATTAGTCAACGGCAGAGGTAGGGACCACCTCAGCGACCTAGAAGAGCCGGACCGGTTCAAGGTAAAGCACCACCGCCCAATTTCCCTAAGTGTGGAAGGCCACATGCAGGAGAGTGCTGTTGGGGCATGCAGGTTTGTTTTCTGTGCGGTAGCCCTACACACATGGCTTGGGACTGCCCACAAAGAAAGGATAACTAGAGTTCAGCACCAGCAGCATCCAGACCCCCGGTAGAGAGGAACAGGGCAAGTGGTCCATGCAAACTCTTTTCCATCGATGCAGCCGTCTACGAGACTGAGGACACAGTTATTACAGATACCTTTAAGAGTTTTCTTGAGTTTAATTTCTTTACATAAGATGTTCTTTTTTCCCTTGAAAATACATGTTTACTTACTTTCTAGGTACTATACTAGTATGAGGTTTACCTATGTCTGCTTAATTTGACACTGGCGCTTCAACCACGTTTGTGTCAGTTGAAGTAGCTGAGAAACATAGGATGTCATTCGGAAAGTTAAGAAAACCACTCTCAATCATGACACCATTAGGAGAAACTTCTAAGGTTGACAATATGATACCTCGTTGTAAGATTCAAGCCGGTGAATACAAGTGTGAATCGGACTTTGTTGTGTTGGACTTCACAGGGTTCGATGTTATCTTGGGAATAGACTGGTTAACAAAAAACCTTGTTCACCTAGATTGCAAGTGATCTTTATGGTGCTACGGAAGACCACATTCACTTATTAGGGGAGTGCTAAGTATTCCAAGGTACGGCGTTATCCTATCATTTCAGCCCATAGGGCATCTAAGGTTGTACAAGAAGGAGGTGATGCGTGGTTGTTCTTTGTGGTAGATGTAGCTAAAGAGGGCTCATGACTAAAGGATATCACAATAGTAAATGATTATCCTGATGTTCCTAGTGGAGTTACCAAGAGGTATGCCGGACATGGTGATTGAGTTCACCATAGACTTAGTTCCTATAGAGAAACCAGTGGTTAAAGCACCGTATGGATGGCCCCAATAGAGTTACTTAAGTTGAAAGAGCAGTTGGAAGTCATGTTATAACAGAAGATCATCAGGCCTAGTACTTCACCGTGGGGAGCTCCAGTTTTGTTTGTTAAGAAGACACATGGAAGCATGATGATGTGTATAGATTACAGAGAGTTGAACAAGTTAACAATCAAGAATAAGTATCCACTCCGGAGGTTAGACGACCTGTTTAATAAAATTTAAGGGAAGAAAGTCTCTTCTAAGATAGACATGAGGTTAGGTTATCATGACTTAAAGGTTAATGAGCAGGATATTCTGAAGACGGAGTTCAACACTAGATATGGGCATTGTGAGTTCATAGTCATGCCATTTGGTCTCACGAATGCACCCTCAGCATTTATGGACCTCAGAGAATATTCATGCCATATGTTGATAATTTTGTGATAGTGTTCATTTGTGACATCTTGATCTAATCTAAGGATGAGTATGAGTACGAGGACCACTTTAGGATAGCATTGCAGACACTCCAAGAGAACAGACGATATGAAAAACTCGGTAAATGTGAGTTTTGGCTGGACCAAGTGAACTTCTTAGGTCATGTCATTCCCGGAGAAGAAGTTAAAGTTCATCCAGCTAAGATACAAGCAGTGGCTAAGTGGCTTAGACCGACTACAGTTTCAGAGATCAGGAGTTTCAGGGGTTTGCCAGACTACTACCGGAATTGTGTTAAGGACTTTTAGAGGATTGCTTCATCCCTCACACAGCTCACTCTGAAGAGTGTGAGATATGAGTGGATTAAGGAATGTGAGGATACATTTCAGACCCTTAAGGAGAGGTTGACTACAACACCGGTTTTGAACCTTCATAAAGTCTTTGATAATTATGACGTGTACACTGATGCTTCAGGTCAAGGTCTTGGTTGTGTAATTGATGTTGAATGATAAAGTGATTGCGTATACTTCTAGACAATTGATACCGCATGAGAAGAACTACCCTATGCATGATCTGGAGTTAGCATCGGTTGTGTTCGCTTTGAAGACTTGGAGACATTACTTGTATGGAGTTAATGCATCGATTTTCATAGACCACCATAGCCTTAAGTATTTCTTTAGGCCGCAATAGTTGAATATGAGACAAAGGCGATGGTTGGAGTATGTTAAGGACTTTGATTTGGAGATGCATTATCACCCGGGAAAGGCAAATGTTATAGCAGATGCCTTAAGTAGAAGACAAGTTACTTCACTTCTTGATATGACTGAAGTTGCGGATCAGTTTGAAAGACTAAGTGTTCATTATATAAGGCAATAAGAACATGTATCCTATGTTGCACCATTGATTGTGAGGTCTGACATTGTTGAAGAGATTATGACTAAGTAGGATGAGGATCCCGTTATTGTTGACTATAAATGAGTGGCAAGGAAAAAACTGAATAGTGGTTTTGAGTTAGACGTCGATGGCAACGTTTGGTATCTGAATCGGCTTTGTGTTCCAGATGTTGGAGATTTGTAGAAAACAGTGTTGAGTGAAGCACACAAGATAGCTTTTGCAGTTCATCCATGGGAAAATAAGATTTATAAAGATTTGAAAGACTACTATTTGTGGCCTTTAGTGGAAGCAGAAATAGACGACTTTGTGTTAAGGTGTGACACTTTACAGAGGGTAAAGGTAAGCATAAAAGACCGGCCGGGTTACTCAAGCCTTTAGAAATCCCCGAATGGAAATGGGAAAGATCCCCATGGATTTCACTAGTGGATTACCAAGGACCAAGACTGGTTATGATAAGATTTGGGTGATTGTAGATCGGTTGACTAAATCAGCACACTTCCTGCCTGTTAAGGAAAATATGTCGTTGAAGAGTTAGCTACTCTAATTTTTTTTTAATTTTATTTTAAAGCAACTTTATCTTATTAATAAATCAAATAAAGAGCTACAAAGTTGAGTGTCATATCCTGGCCCGCCCCAAGTTGACGTGATAGAGTGCATAGCATAGCCTCCTTAAACCCTATGTGTGGCAAACCCAGTGTAGGAAATCCGCCACATAGGGAAGAGTACTCGCTCTATGCACTCCCAAAAAAGTCCATGTCCCATAAATAATTACATCAGTGGAATGCGGAGTAAAATAAATGTTGTCTATCTGTCTTCTGTCTTGTGGAGAAGTAGTGGCTAGGTAATGCCGAAGATCCCTTCGTAGCCTCATGTGAGCTTTCTTGATCCGAAGATTGCGGATCTCCTTGTTGAAATTTCGACATGACCGGTCCATAAAGTGAGCAGCGAAGCACATGTTAGAAGCTGTATCAAACACATAAGGGGTATATCAAACACCAGAATAATTAGGAGCACATCGGTGAACAGCAAAAGCAACAAAAACACCTGGATTGCACCCCTAGCAGTATGGTAGGGGCTCGTCCAAAGGTCAGCACAGTCCACTAGGCCGCGGTCATATGTAAGTGCCAGACAAACTGCAAGGTGGTGATCTGCCCGCAATACACACACAATATGATAAAAATCATACAAACTCCAGGCACTAGTAAATAAAAGGAGCAAAAACACCTGAATTGCACCCCAACCCAAAATAGAGGGGTGCGTCCAGTCAATCCGATATTGGTTGTTCCGATCAACAGTAATCCTCCCATCTCCACATTCAGTTAGCTTCATCGATCTGCACAAAGTGGAATACGCAGTATACGGATACAACTAGAAGAAAGTGAGAAAGTAAATGAGATATGCAATACAACCTGGATTGCACCCTTCATAAGTGAAGAGTGCTTCCAGGTTTGTTAGTGATGCATCGGATATGAGCTGGGCCATATAAATCATCATGAATAAGATTCCGAATAAGCGACGGGACTTCGCTTTGCTGAATAAAAATTTGGACGTGCGAAATAGTATAGTTGCAAGATCGAAGGATGGTACATATCTGAGTGATGGAAACACACAGGGGCCAACCCCCACCTCCAGCGCCAGAGATCATACGATACACATATTGAGAATCAGATTCGATATCCATAGTCTGTGCCTGAGTGCGCATGCGAAGACCAAACAACAGAGCTTTAATTTCTGCATCCGCCACCGTCCCCTGCCCAAAACATGCATGGAAAGCCATAATCATCCTGCCATCAGAATCTCTGACGATACCACCACCATAAAAGAGGTTCAATAAGAACAAGTATCTTAACATTATTTTGCCGACAAATAGTCTTAATGCATGTTTGAGTGCTATCGGCTAACACCATGCACATTCCAAAATAAAATATTGATCGGACTAAACATCGGAAGAGCGTAAATGATAAGTTTGAGAGTGTGCTGTTTCCTGTGTTACGGGCGTGAGCTTCCCTTTTTTCTTTGTTGAGTAAGTGGAAGTGTCAGGGATAGTGGATGGTCCGTCTGCCTTGCCACTGATCTCTTCTGGAGCCATGGAAGATTCCAAATTCGCTTTATCCAGACCAGTGGCAGCCTCATTCGGCACAGTATCATTCTGCATCGTAATGTCATCTGCCACCAAGACACTTACAGTGCCGAGAGGATCATTTCCTTTATTGCCTTTGTCAACTAGAAGACCCTCACGATGTGAGTCCTCTACAAGACCAGGCTGCCCATCATCATAAGTTTGTTGTAGCATGGTGCTGGTGGTATGAACCTCCTGCCTGTGAGTGTTATCTTTGTGCGCAGGGATGTCCTCCTCTTTATCCATATCCAAATGAATGCCTGAACGAATCAACCTTTGATCTAATTTGGTATGAAAATCCATCAAATCTGGCACCGTAGTAGTGCGTTCAGTATCATACCCAGCTGATCGCAGCCTATTTTCCACCTGTCTGGTTCTATCTTCTTTCATAACCGATTGATGTGCAGTTTCAAAAATATCTTCATGGAAAGAATTAGGATTAGCACATTTGGATGAGTCTACATAAACAGTTTGGGACCAAGTTGGATTGGAGTACATCGTTTCATCCCCATATAGATGGGCTATCACAAAGGACTATTTATACTATTGAGGACATGTTGAGAGCATGTTGCTTAGAAGTAGGAGGCTCATGGGATGAGTATCTTCCAATGGCAAAGTTTGCATACAATAATAGCTACCATGCAAGCTTCAAGATGCCACAGTTTGAGGCTTTGTATGGAAGAAAATGCTGAACACCAGTGTTTTGGGATGAAGTTAGGCAGAGACAGATTACAGGGCCATTGTTTATTCAGTTGGCAAAAGAAAAGATTGAGGTAGTTCGTCGGAATATGAAAGTGGCTCAAGAAAGACAAAAGAGTTCGACAGATGTGACGGGTGAGACATGAGCCCCAGATATGTAGGACCTTTTTTGATCTTAGCTAAAGTAGGACCTTTAGCTTACCGGTTGGAATTGGCAGAGTCCTTGTCAAGAGTTCACAATGTCTTCATGTGTCAATGCTAAAGAAGTTCGTAACGGACATTGATGTGGAAGCAAACGTTGATCCTGAAATGGTTGAAGAAAGCCTAACCTACAAGGAGAAACTAGTTTGTATCTTGGAACGAAAAGTGAAGAAGGTCAAAGGCAAAGACGTTAAGCTAGTGTTGGTTCAATGGAGTAACCAAAACACTGGAAGAGGCAACATAGGAGATAGAGGATGATATGGATGATGAGTTCCTAGACTTCAAGCATCTCCTAGGAATGTTCAGTTTCGAGGACGAAACTTCTCTTAAGGGGTAAGGGATGTAATATCCCGAAAATCCAAGATGGGTATAATTGTAATACGGGAATGTATTTAATATTTTCCTATTTTATTTTTGACCTAAAAAGAAATATAATTAAAGAGGAATTAATTATTAGATTTTTGGGATTTAATTTAAAAAGTATTTAAGGAAATAACTACCTAATTTCCCATAAATCAGTCTACGTCAGTTTTTCTGAAAATAAAATAGAGGGGCGACACATTTGTTCTGGGAAAAGCAAGGAAAAATTCTTCAATCATGTGGCTTAACGGTTGACAATTTGTGCAGATGATAGAAGAAGAAAGTGTCACAGCAAGGAGGCGATCGTTTTCATACCATTCGTTTTCAATTCGGTAAAATTTCCGTTCTAGCCCTAAAATCTAGATTTGTATATGTTCTTGGGAGAAAAGTCTGAATTTTGTGAATTAGAAAGGTTTCCTAATCATAGCTCATTGTTTAATTATCGCAGTTTATTCGTACAAGTGTTTGGGTTCACGAATTCAAGGTCTTGTTTTCAATTTTGCTTTCAAATTCGCTTCTAGAATATCCAAGGAAAGGGGGTGTTCTTTAAATAGGTTATATGTTTTGTGTTGCTGCTAATTTCTAATGAAAGTTGCAGGTTTTGAGGTTGGAATAAGGCTGGGATCATGTGGAATGAGTATGGCTAGGAATTTCGGTCGAAATAGGCTGATTTCAAGGTCCATGACCGTTTTAGCACACGTTGAGCTATTTTAGCACGCACCAAAATAGTCTAGAAGCTTGGGGTTCCAGTATGTTTTAGTTTAGCACGTATAGAAGGTGTGTAGCGCATGCCAAACAAACTCTGAATGGAAATAGGATGAACATGTTGCTTTTGTGCCCGCGAAATGGGTATAGCGCGCGGTGAAACGAAAAAGAGGATACATTATGCTTTTTGCGCATGCCAAAAAGGGTGCGGCGTGCGTTAATGCTAAAATAAAATAGGAAGCAAGTTTAGAAGCAGGTTTATCGCGTGCCACAAGGGCGTAGCATGCCCCAAACCCACTGCTTAGCCTGTTTTCATATTTTTCTATGTGTAGTACGAATCTGATTTGTATGAATGCCTTTGACGGCATTAATTGATACTTTACAATGTCTAACATTGACTTATGGTAGCCTTGGCTCAGCACCACAATTGAGACCCTCTGCTGGGAGAAGGTGGGAGCACCAGAAGGAGTTGTTTAGGCCTTGTGAGACAGTGACTTAGTAGTCATAGATCCTTTTACTACGAGTTAAATTTCAAACCACCTGGTTCATTCACATAAAAGGCTCCTTATGGAATTCTTTATTTTTAGGGAATTTTTTCTTACCCTAAGAAAAGAAGTCCCTAAGGTGCCTTTTACGTGAATGAAACAGGTGGTTAGAAACTTAACTCGTAAATACATATGTGGATGTCTACAAGCTAAAACATCAGTATTTTCAGTAAGACAAGTTTTAATATCGAAGCATGGGACAATTACTGCTGCACTTGGCTTTGAGGCCAATGGACAACGTGCAACTCCCACTTGGAACATGAGTCCATGCCCCTAGAAAGGTGCTTAATATGTCTCCGTGCATTCTCACCATGCATAGTGTCCTTTGGTATTGATGTAAAAAACGTACATGTGTGAGGGTGTACTATGTGGTAGAGATTGTAGAATTGAATTGTTATGTGTGATATATTATATATTGTATACGTTATGTCCCCATATGTGAGAAGATTTGATGATACCAAAACTAGTAGGTTTAGTAACCAAGTATAAGTTTTCTTAGTAGTCTGACATGTGAATTGTATAGGTTTAATCAAACGTTGATTGTAATTGTTCTTGAGCCAAATTAACATAAGTTAGAATAGGATTGAAGACAAAAGAACCCCAGATTCTCAGTCCATCTCCTCTAGACAAACTACTATCAAGATGAGCAAATCCGGACAAGTACAAAAGCAGACTAGCAACTCCAATACAAAGCAGACTAGCCATGAATCTACAAAACAGACAAGCGATAATTAGTCAGAAGATGCAAGACTTCAAGGGACTATAAGAAATATGAAGAGATAAAATAAGGTGCGTGTAGCCATCATAATGATCAAACCTGATCCAACGGCTACAGAAACACACAAGTGGAAAAGATAGAATTTAATGTTAAAATCTATGTTCTATACCGTCCATAGATTACCTGGAGGAGGTAATTTTTCAATGACTTTGGTCTTTTCCTTGTCAACTTCAATGCCCACTTCAGAAATTCTGTGTCCCATCACAATTCCATCTGTCACCATTAAATGGTATTTCTCCCAAATCAAGACCAAATTCGTAACTTCACATTTTTGCAAAAAGTTATCTAGATGAGAGAGGCGTTCCTTAAATCATTCTTCAAAGATGCTAAAATCGTCCATGAAAACCTCTAGAAAATTCTCCACCATATCATAGAATATTGCCATCATGCATCTCTGAAAAGATGCCGATGCATCACACAATCCAAACTGTAATATTCCGATTTTCGGGAAAGGGCAGACGTGTCATTTTGCGAAAATGAAATATTGGGTTCGGTTCCTTTTATTAGGAGTTTAATAATTTGGGTATTTATGTATATATTTTCGATAGATAAATATGTAAATATTTAAGGAAGAAAATCTGGTTTAATAAGGATGATTAAGGAAAATTAGTGTAATTAGGTAATTTTGGGATTTTTCCTATTTAAGGGAAAATCAACCTAATCAGCCCCTTAAAGTTCTAATCATATTTTCCACCTACAAATTTACTCTCTGCGTGTGTGAGCAAGGGAATTGGGCTGAGGGAATTTTCATCAGTTGTTAATTCATTCCTTGACGGTTTTCAGATCATAGTCGAGCACCGGAATCGTTGTGAAGAGAGCAACGTTGTGACATCAAAAAGTTGAAGCTTTGATAAGGTATGTGTAAGCCCTAATTCATTTCACCTTCGAGTTTGATGGATTCAAACTCATCAATTCATAGTTTTGTCGTTTAGAAGCGTGTGATTGAATCTAATCTAAGTTTGGATTTATCACACATGTTTTCCTGCAGAAAAGGATCAGTTTTGCTGCAGTTTTCTGTGGTTTGGAGTTGGAATTTACTGCTTAAAAGGTAAGAGGCCCTTCCAACAATTCCAATTATTGTTATTGAGGTGTAGATCAAGATTTATGATGCGTAAATGCAAGAAAGTTGTGCTTTTTCGTTGATCAAAGGATCATAGTCGTTTATATATGTTTTCTACGTTTTACTGAGTTGAGATCGAGGTTAATTAGGTTGGAAACGATTCAGGAATCGAGTTGTGAAGGTTTTAGAGTTTTGGGAAAAACCCAGGCGGACGGGCGTCTGCATTAGGCAGACAGGCGTCTGAGACCCTAGTAACTCAAACGGGTGTCTGCATTAGGCAGACGGGCGTTTAAGGTCAGACTTTTGATTCAGGATGTAACTGTTTTTGACAGACGGGCGTCTGAGGTTAGTGGATGGGCGTCTGAGGTTAGTGGACGGGTGTCTGAGGTTAGTGGACGGGCGTTTGGTTACTGACGGGCGTCCATAGGGTTTCATACGGGCGTCTGGCATGTTTTACCTTGTTCTCACTATTCTAGCATCTTAGTTTGGTGTTTGGCTTCATAATCGTGTTTTTACTGTTTTAAACCCTTAATCCTGATATGTTAACATTAATTAAATATGACCAAGCCCCGATTGAGTTTCTGATTCGTTCAGTTAAAACACCGAATGTACTCTTAAAGGGAGTTGAAGTTCGGATCCGCCGGAAGGGCATGAAAGGGCTTGTGCTTTGATGAACTAGGGTTCATCAATGTCTGTGTAATTGATAGGATGCGATGTCTAGTTGTCTAAGTGAGGGAGTAGAGCTGATAGGGTGAGTATTATTCTGAAAACACTTAGGTGAGTAGTTAATTCACATTAATAATTACATAAGTGTAGTAAAAGCTAAAACGTCATCTATTCTTTGTTAGGCACTGATTCAAATCGGCTATGTGATACGTTCATAAAAGGTGGACAACGCTACTGGCTCAAAAGGCTAAAGGGTAGTGGAGGAAATCCATCTAACGTATATGCATCCCGGGGAGATCCCGGGACTACCGGTGCAAATCACCGTAGTTGGCAAGTATATCTCGTTGTGGAATTTTCACCATGCATTGTGTCCTTGAGTAATGATGTAACAAAGATAAGCTAAGCTCGTATAGTCATGACATGTCGATGGGCATGGAATGAACCATAAATTGAGTCGGTTCACTAAGATAACGTCTTTAATAATAACCTTAATTGAATTGTAGCTTCTACTTCTTACTTTGTACAAATGTACTTACCTCAAATGCATGTTTATTTATGTGTTTGGGGGGAGAAGACGAATAGGTGAACTCGGAGTTCGAGGAGGACTTTGATGACGACGGTTGAGGACGCCGGACATGAAGACCTTGATTATTTACTTACATTTATTTCCTAGACATGATTTATCATTGGAACCTTGTAGTTTACTTTTAGTTTTGAGATTCGTACTTTTTTGGATTCGTTTGGTTTTCTGATGTAATAAGTATTACATTTTTTTCTCTTTAGTTATTTCTATTCTTGGATATTTGGAAAAAAATTATTATCCGAGTCTTTTTGCTTCCGTTTGCTTTTATTTGATACAACGTAGTAGAGGCTTACATGTAATACTATTTATTTAATATTATGCGTGCCGAAAGTTTCGATTTCCGGATAAGGACTCGATGTTCGGGAACGGGGCGTTACACAAACGACATCATCTTATAAGGGAACATCCCATAGAGACAAGTTAAAGCCATTTTCTCTCTATCTCCGGCAGCAATAAATATTTGTAGATAGCCCGAACAACCGTCAAGAAAGAAATAGAATTTATGCCCACATAATCGCTCCAACATTTGTACAATGAATTGCAATGGAAAATGGTCTTTCTTGGTGTGGTCATTCAATCTCCGAAAGTCTATGCACATACGGTATCCGATGACTTCCATCATTGGGATCAACTCGGGCTTATCATTCTCCCTTACAGTGAACCCGCCTTTTTTTGGAATAACTTGGTTAGGACTCACCCATTCACAATCCGATATATGAAAGATAATACACATCTTCAACAACTTGATCACTTCCTTCTTCACCACTTCTTGGATGTTTGGATTCAATCGGCGTTGAGGTTGAGCACAAGGCTTAGCATCATCATTTAAGATAATCTTGTAAACCCAAATTTTGGGGCTTATACCCCGAAAGTCCTCTACTGTCCACCCAAACTCTTTATTATGCTTTCTAATCATCCTCAAAAGCCATTCTTCCTGCAAATCAGTTTGTGATGAAGAGATAATAACATGAAGTAAATTATCAGATTGATAAGGCCAATTATTACTCAAGTTTATCTTTGAAAGACATGAAGTTAGTTCGTTCCACAGAAACATAAGACAATGCTTCTATAAAATAACAAGACTACTGTGAGTGGTGTGGGTGCTTCATGGCTTTGAAAATATTAAAAACAAATTCTTTTTCATTGATCCTTAAGATCAACTCGCCTTTCTGTACATCAATAAAAGTCCTTCCTGTGGCAAGGAATGGTTGACCAAGGAAAAAGGGGTGTTGAATACCCTTCTTCCATATCTATCACCACAAAATCAATATGGAAGTAGAACTTATAGACCTTCACCAACACATCCTCAATGACTCTCTTTGGACATTTTATAGATCTGTCTGCTAGTTGGAGAGTCATCTTCATGTTTTTAAGCTTCCCTATTCCAAGTTTCATGAAGTCCTCAAAAGACATAAGGTTTATGCTTGCACCGAGACCGCAAATGACTTTCTTAAACAAGAATCCCCCAATCTCACACGGGATTGTAAAACTCCCGGGGTCTTTATGTTTTGGTGGGAGCCTATGTTGCAACATGGTGGAACATTCCTCGTTAAGACATATATTTTCATACTCTTCCAAACGCTTCTTATTCGAGAGTATATCTTTGAATAAATTGCCATAGGTGGGCATATTGGTGAGTGCCTCGATAACTGGAGTGTTAATATTTACATGGCGGAACGCGTCAAAGAAGTGCGCATACTTCTTATCCTACTTCATATTTTTAATTTGTTCTTTTGAGGAGTAGGAAAGTGACTTAAGATCAATAATTGTTGGATTAGAAGTTGTACCTCTCTTACCCTTATCGTTTGATGATATGGTTGGAGATTTTTTCAAAGTTTGTGCTAATGGTGGACGCCAATTTTCCCTGGCGGACGCCAATTCAGCACTTGTGGACGCCATTCTTACCTTGGTGGACGACAATTTCTCAGTTGTTCATTTTCCCCGCTACTGGTTTTCACTGGAGAAAACCATTTATTCACTGGTGGATGCCATATTGCATGGTACCAAAATTAGGGCTTTCTGGTTTTTATTGGCGGACACCATTTCATCACTGGGGATGCCTAATGATCCTGCCCAATGAATAAAGTCCTCAAATCGCTTGATCTCGGATTCTTAAATGTCCTTAGAACCTTTATCCATTTATCTTTTTTCTCCACCTCAACATATCCATCACTTCTCAAGAAGCAATCGATGATCTCTTCCTCTTCCTCTTCTTCACTTAACTCTTTCTCTTCAACATCGTCATTCGTATTATCTTCCACCTAATTATCTCCACACAGTCGTCCACTCGAGTGATAATAGAATTGACTCCTCTCAGGTTTCTCTTGGTATTGCTTGGTAATCCTCTCGGTAGTCTACTACTACTTCTCTCACCTTCTTCAGTCATATGTTCTTCCATATTCTGCATAGATGCTTCTATATTTTTCATCCTCATATCATGTCCAGTCATTGATGTTTTCAATGTACCAACATCTTTCGTTACTGATCTTATTGTTGGTCCCTTAGAAAGGATAACACAAGTTTAGAGGGGGGTGAATAAACTTGTCACCCAAAACTAGATTTATAATGATTATGGTTCAGTCTTAACTTGTGTGGAGTTGGGCTGAATAAGCTGAGTCTAAGTCAAACTAACTTATAACAAAATTGAGTCAACCGGCATCGGATTTAAGTTTTAGCCATTATCTGGATCTTGTTGATTCTTTAAGAAAAATCTGAGTATGAGAAACTGAATTCTGGTGAATGACAGTTTGTGAACGGTGAGAAAGTATAACAATCAGTTTCAGTATGCTGTATAAACAATAATAAATGCTGAATAAGTAAATGACTAAATGTAAATGCGTAAAGTAAATAGAGCAAGATTTATAGTGGTTCAAGGTGGTGTAATCCTATATGTCTACTTTTCCCTTGTGATGTAGGAGGAAAATTCCACTAGAACTTTCTGAGGTAAGATGTTAGAAAATGTCCTAAACGATAGTCCTTGACTAATCCCTAGCTTTACTATCTAAACAATCAAAGACCAGGTCAGATTGTTGCTCTCCAACTACTTGAGACACTGGTCCTTGGAGGGTTGTGTTGCCTCTATATTAGCTACCACCACAAATATAGTCTACCCGACTACAAATGACAAATGTCCTTGGCAAATCCTTGACCGGATTGCTTCACAGTCTAAACCTTTGATTAAGAATCAAAGATGGGTTGAGAATCAATAAATTGATTCTCTCTTGTTCTTCTCTAAATGTTGAATTCTGGATTTGATCTTTGTAGCTTGAACAATTGAAGAAATTTGTATATCATCTTGTTGAGCGCATATATTGATATCATTTCGGATGAACTAGAATTGAGCACAATAACGCTTGTAATATTGCTAATTCATGTTTTTGGTATTTGATCCTTGATTCCAAGTCCCTTATTTATAGTGTGAGGTCCAACGTTCATTTGCCTGAATTTGAATTCTATCAACGTCTATATTTTCTCAGATATCAGGTTTTAGTGACCGTTCTGACATGTCAGTCCTTCATCCAATAGTGTCCTTTGATTTGTAACGTTTTAATGTACTTTCAGTTTCTTCGATGGCTGACTATAAAACTACGTATCATGATCAGTTTTATAATGAGTGTGTCTGTTATCATTTTGTTAACTAACTTAGAGCATTAACTGAGTTTTTACTCTTCTTCAAAACATAGTACTATATTTATCTAATTTTATATGACTGAATCAGACTACACCATTCCTTATATAAGTTGTCTAAGATATCATAGTCCTTATGTATCATAGTTCTTCATACAAGATCCATAAAGTCAGTTCATGCCATCACAGACTTACCTGAATTCTGACTTTACAGTCTCGTCTTAAATCTTCATAACTGATTTTGAACCCCTAGTTCTTCAATCTTCTACAACTGAGTATGTGTCCCCCAGTTCATCATATACTGAGTTTCTTCCCTCAGTTCTTCATTTAGATAAGTCAACCGAGTCTGTGTCCCTCAGTGAACTTACCTTCTTCAGTTCTGGGTTAGACTTTAGTTTTAGGTGTACATCTTCTGTTTTATGTCATGTTCCAGTTTTCTAGATGATTTCCAGTATTCAGTTTTACGACACTTCTATCTATTATAGTTCATATCTGATATAACCTATACAATTATTAGACTCTAGTAAAACCTATACATTAAGTTCTAGACATCTTTTAGCTTTGCACTATAACTGCTAGTTTCAGCACTTCATCAATTGGGTGTAAACAAACAAGTAAATAAGATGAATTATCATCAAATCTAAAATTTCATTTCCAACAATTTCTCCCTTTTTGATGATGCCAAAACCCTCTTTAAAAGAAAAGCTTAAAGATAGGAACAATGCAAAACAAGGTAAAACTGGAAACTGGATTTCATTAAGAATGCAAAAACTGGAACTAGTTACACAGTTGATAATAAACAGAAATAAAAGCTAAACATCTTTCTGTGTAACTAAGATAAAATTATTTTCCTTATCATGAAGACGATAATCATTTTATAACTTTGAGTCTTCCTTGTGAAATGTTATAAGTTAATCCACTTGGCTTGATAGTTTCTACCTTCTGCACAGAGCCAACTTAGGAAGGTCAATTTCGTACTTGTAATAGTCTTCGAATTCGGCAACATCAGCCTTCATCTGTTCTCTCTTATCTTTGATTTGAAGCTTCTCTTCAATCCTCTTAAATTTGTTGTAATTAGCCATCTTCTGATTATGATAGAGATTAGATAAGAAATAGACAAGATATTCTTCATAAGTTTTATCTCTGTACTTTGCCTTGATATTGTTATGATCAACGCCAAACTTCATCCACAAATCTTTTGTAAAGGTAGCTCTTCTCTCTCCAAGTTGACTATACTTCGCAATGAGCTGCTCTTCTGTTAGATCTTTCACATTCCGAACATAAGGATCTACTGCTGATTTGCATAATTTCAATTCAGCTTCAAGCTTTAGATTTTCTTATTTTAATCTTAGCTTTTCTTCTTCAGCTTCCCTATTTTTGGTATCATATAACTCATTGATCAACTGATGAGTTGCCTTTTGGTCTGTTGAAATGTCTTTTTGAGAAGTAAGAACTTCTTTGAGCTGAGTTTCTAATCCATATATTCGCTGATTGAGGTGCCATTCTGCTTGAGCGTGAATTTCTGTATCTTCTATAGTTGTAGTCTCAAGTTTCTCCTTTAGACTGAGAATTTCTGAAACTGCGTTCGAAGTGGATTTCTTGATAGTATCCAACTTAGTATGAACTGAACCATCGGGTTTCTTCCTGTAATCCTAGTATCTGGAGATTTGGGACAAGAGACCATTATACTCGTCCTTTTGGTTGAGCATAATTTTCAAATTTTCTTGTACTGTGCTCAATTCTTCTGTTGTTAGCTTCTCGGAAGGATCTTCCTCTTCTTCTTAAATTTTAGACTGAGTATCATCAATTGCTAATTATCATTTCCTTTTGCTGCTTGATGATTGTCAGTTGTCTGGTTCTCAACTGGCAATCCTTTTTGCTGAGTGACAGTTTGCTCTTCTTGTCTTTGAGGTTGAGTGTCTGACTGCAAAATTGTACTCTTTTCTGCTTCCTTTCTTGAATCATCATTGTTATCATCATCTTTCATCATCAAAACATCCTTGGGTATTGATGATGTAACAGACTCTCTTCTCTAAGCAACTTCGTAGAATCTCTTATAGTAATCGTTGAGAAACTCATCCATAGGAAATAAAGCATATAAGTCTTTAACTTCAAGTTTCTCCAACAATAGCTTTTTTTCAGTTTGTAAAGTATCCTTGACAACTTCATGAGAATCTTCAGTCTTGAGCTTCAACATCATCAGTTTGATGATTCATTCAGCATCAAAAGTATTAGCTAATACTGATTGTTGAACTTGTTGTTGCTAAATTGGATGTTGCTGAGATTACTGTTGCTCTTGACTGATTTCCATAATAGAAACTTGTCTTTCTGATATCTTCTGCTTTATGTGAGAATCAACTTCAGTAAGCATATTTGTTTTCCCTCTGACTTCAGTTGTCAGCTAATGTTCCCCCTCAGTTGGTCTTAAGTGATTTGAAGTATCTAGGAACAAACACTTTCCAACTGACTTTTCTTTCTACGAGTCAGCTTTCCTATTGATCCCTTCTTGCTGAGCGATCGGCAGAGACACAATTTTCGTATTGGATTCAGATTGGGAAGTATTTGAGGTTTCTTTCCTAAAATGGACTGATGCTGCACTTTTTGTAGATGCGCAAACAATTTGTGTAGATGCAGCAGCAGTTTGTTCTGCTTTCTTCCTATCTTTGAGCCTCTCCAAATAATGTTGAATAATTCCGCTAAGTGTCTTCTTCGGTCGAAATCTTCCTTCAATTTTTCTTCCTTTAGCTTGGGCTTGATGACACTTGCTACTTCAGCCAAGTGTTGCTGCTTGATCTGATTGAACACATATCCTGCCTAGTTGAGCTCAAGTTCATCCCATATGATGTTCATCAGATAAATCCCTTCTTCTGATAATTTGTGTTGGAAATAAAATTTATATTTTGATGATGATTCATCACTTAATCAGTTATTGTTCTTAAACGCCATTTATGAAGTGTCATAACTAGCTGTTATAGTGCAAAGCAAAAACATGTCTAGAAATCATTGAACATGATTTAATAAAGTCTGATAGTTGTATAAGTTAATTAGACAAGCGCTATAGTAGTTCTAGGTTCAGAACTAAGAAAATGAGAAACTGACTTATTGAACTGAGTTTCCAATTAAAAATGACCAAGAGTATTTCAACCGAACTGTGGGATCAGACTTAGTTATGAAAGAACTGAAGAAGGTAAGTTCGCTGAGGGAAACATAATCAGTTGGCTTATCTAAAAGATAGAAGAACTGAGGGTTCAAACTCAATTAATGAAGACTGAAGAACTGAGGGTTTAAACTCCGTTTCTGAAGACAAAGTCGAGACTATAAAGTTAGACTTCAGGCATGTTTATGATGACCTGAATAGACTTTATGGATATTGCATGAAGGACTAAGAATCATAAGGACAATGATATCTTAGATGATCAATTGAAAAAGGTGTACTCTGATTAAGTAAATAATAATCAGATAAAGGATAGAGTACTGTGATTTTGAAGAAGAATAAAAACTCTGTTAATGCTCTTGAAAACTAGAAACTGTCCAAGTCTTATTAAATCTGTTTTGGAACTAGAAATAAGTAAAACTGATGAAGAATCATACCGTTGTAAATCAAGAAATTTTATTCGTCTGTAAATGTGTCCTTTCTGCCACTGATATAGAAAAATAAAAGCAGGACCACTAACGGCTATAATGATTCAAATTCATATGAACTAACCGTTAGAGAAACCCTTATAAATAGATCTCTTTTTCCACAAGAAGAGTGCGGAATTCTAAAAATCAATCTAGTCAAGAAAGATCAAGTTAATGAGGAAAAGAAATCAAAAGAATTGATGCTATATGCTTTATTGAAAGATCATGAAATTTCTTCAAGTGTTCATAAGTATTCAAGGAAAGATCAAGAATGATCATTTGAAGAAAACAGAGCCGTGCGTAATTTATACATCTAAAAGAAGAAGCTCAAAACACAAATGAATCATAGTTATTGATTCAAGTCTCAACTTTGATTTAATCAAAGGTTTAGACTGTGAAACACCAAGAAGGTGTGAAGGACAGTTGAGTGCAGTCAGGAAGACTGTGTTTGTGTGGAGCTGGTGAAGAGGCTATTCAACCCTCTAAGGACCAGGGTAGCATGCTTAGTTCAAACAGCAATCCTACCTGTTGAAGACTGAAGCTGGAATATTGTGTATCTAGGGATTAGTGAAGGACAATCAAGTGTCTAGAATTTACTTTGTGTCTTGTAACTGTAAACCTCAAGAACATAGTGAATTTGGCCTCCTACATCATTGGGGAAGAGAGGACTGACATGATTACCCCACCTGGAACCTCTATAATTCTTGCTTATTTACTTTACACATTTCCTTACTGCATTGTTGTTATATTCATGTAGTTCACATACTCAGCAAACACTAGAAACCGAGTTAGCATATAAACGGATAACTCGTATTTTTACAAAGGCTTAATTTAATCCGCTGCCGGTTAACTCAGTTATGAATAAGTCAGTTTTGACTTATACTCAGCTAAGTTAGCTTAACTTTGCACAAGTTTGAGTTGAACTAAATCTGGTTTAAGATTCAATTTTAGTTAGGTTTTAGGTGACAAGTTTATTCACCCCCCTCTAAACTTGTGTCAGCCTTTCCATGGGACCAACAATTGGTATCAGAGCAGTCCTTCCTTTTGGATGTGATCCAAAGTTGTTACTGCTTTGAGTGTTAAGCTTAGATAACTTGCTATCAGTTATTTCCGATACCAACAATTCGTATCGGAGCTAATCTTCTACTCTGAAGAGCTCTTCGATTGAGCTTTATCAGTTTAAGTAACTGGCCACCAGTTATTCCGATACCAACAATTGGTATCGGAGCTGTGCTTCTGTTCCAAAGAGATTCGTAGCTGAATCTCAACCTCAGTTGTTTGCTTAATTCTTTAAGGTTTTTCAAAACTGCATCATGGAATCACACATTCATTTTAGAAATATGCTTAGTTGTTATTTTTGAGATTTGATGAGTATAAAACTAAATTTCAGGCTCTTATTATTGAAACTCAAGAGAAGCTGATTGAGAAATTCATTGATGAATCATCCCCCATAAACAATGAAGATAATGCTGAAATATTACCCTTAAGCTTTGGTGGAAATGATCATGGTGAAAGTGATGATGAAATCATACTTCTTGGAACTGACCTAGCAAGCAAAAATACTGGATTGGATAAAGGGAAGCAGACATTAGAAGATGAAGAAGATAGAACGGAAAATATATCTATCAAACATCAAGAGGTAAATGCAACTACGTCCAACACTCACACTGCCATGAACAATCATAGAAATGAAGATTCGAATGAAACCTTGGACTTACTCATAAAGGAATTAGCGGTAATTCAAAAGAATTATGAAAATTTCAAAAATGAAAAAGATCTATTGACAACTGAAGTTCTAAGATTGACTGCTGAGATCAATCTTATGAAGGCTAAAAATAGAACTAAGGATACTTGCTCAGCTGATGTACTAACAGAGGTAATAAACATCAGAGAATCAGCAGTTGATCCAATTCCTAACATTCATTTCAAACCCGGAAAACCATTTGGAGACAGATCAGGTTTAGGGTTTGATAGTCAGCAAAATTCTATGTTCAGACCTAGTACAGTTGTACCTAAGTTTGTAGCTGCACAACATTCAAGAATTCAGAATATTGACACAATTATTAGAACTAACAATCACTCAGCATAGCCTCGAACTAAAACTGACAAAACAGTAAAATCAATCAGTGGCAAACAACAAACTGAAAGATTCTACAGAAAGTATTAGAGGACTGAAAAATGTAAAACTGATCAGAGATCTGTTAAAAGAACATTCAAGTCGCATCAATCTATAAATGATAATCATTCATGGAATAAAAGATTCAGTGGGAGGGAGACTCTTTCCTACTGATGAAGACTAGATTGGACCTATGATCACTCAGCTTCAGAAAATCCTCAAGAAATGGATGTTTGAATCTAAAAATATGAATTTCGTGAAAACTGACCACACACAGTCAAAATATCATGAAAGGCATAAGTATAAAATTGGAAAGTCATCTAAGACTTACAGAAATACGAAAACTAATAAAAAAGGACCCAAACTGATATGGCCAAAAAGTTCTTAATTTGTTTTGTAAATAAAAGTTGAATTCGAAATCAAGATTGAGTTACTTGCTCAACTAAGTTTTGGAACTGATCTGAACGGACCACTGACTCAAAGTTTGGATAAGATCAAAGCTGAAACTTGACAGCTGGAGATATACCGTATCGATTAATACAAGCTACTAATGAATAGTCGTACCCTAGACTCATCTCAACCGTTCATCTTTTCCACTCACTGTTTTTCCATATTTCAACGCTTGACATGATTAATGACGAGATGTTTTATTACCCACCCAAATTTTACAACCACCAAATCTACCACTTATAAATACCCTTGTATCTTACCTAAAACTCTTTACTCTCTGTTCTCCCTTTATAATTCATCTACAGAAAAGAATTTTCTCTACATTCAATTTCTCCAACAATCTGAATTGATGTCCTTCACCAGAGTTGAACCCGGTATGATTATTTCTCTAGATCAATTTGTGGCTAAGTACACAGATCAAACTCTAGCCAAAGAAATCATAGACAAGTTCAGGAAAATCAAAGGATTGGAGCAAGTATTCAACATAAACCTGAAGAATGTGTTCCTGGACAGCATCGGTGATTTTTATTAATTTGGAAGCAAAAGCATTGAAGATGAGGATGTACTTACTTACACCACACATGTCAATGTAAAAGAGATCAATGCTATAGTGAACCTTATAGCATACATTTTCCGTTTTGAGAAATCTGGATTCACCTCACTTCTCAAAATATCTAAAGAACAACGAGAGAAACTATGGAAAGACATTGCTATCTTAGGAGATTCAAATGTATCACTGTCGGGATCAACAGGGCTGCTTAAGCCTGAATTCGGTTTCCTAACAAGATGCTAACAAATTGTGTAATTGGAAATGCAGGTTACTTCAGTAATCTATCTGGCACAAAGATAGATCTACTTTATATGACTTGTTTCGAAGAGGATTTCTACTGGCAAAGATATATTTTTGATCAACTGGTCGCTCAATCTTCTTATGTACCTAAAAAGAAGAATGCTGAGAAGAAAGTGAGGTTTTATCTCAAGAAGACTCTTGCTCTCCTAGCCCAAAGGATTATTGACCATTTTGGGATTGCAAGAAGAAAGGAAACTGCAGTTGTTGATGGCAAAATTGCTTCCAAGGAAGAATATTCAAAGAAAAGGAAAGCAAAAGGTTTTGAAACAAAACCCATGAAGATAAGGAAGAAGTCTTCCATGATAATCGAAACCACAGCTGAAGCACTGGAACATCTTGAAAACTAAGGGAAAGAAAAAGAAAACTGGAAGAAGACACATCCAAACAAGTTACTGATAAACCAGTAGTGTCTTCATCAACAAAATCAGTCACCTCAGTTGCTGAAAGACACGGAAAGAAAGTCAGAACTGAGGAAACCCCCAACAAAAAAATCGTTGTTGAAGTAGAACCTATTGCTGAGGAAATACCTATTGAAGAGTCAGCAAAGGACTTTCAAGAAGCTGTTCCATAACTACCAGAAACTGAAACTCAGGGGGAACAAACCCTGAGAGCTGATAAAGACGATACAAGTAGTGATGAAGAATTGATTGGACCCAGTGTGATCGAAATGCTTAATCTGATATCTTTTTTCAAGATCTACACCATAAAAGTCAGTATCCATAATTGAATATAAGGAGTCTATCAAAGAACTGGAAGATTCTTAGTCACAAGAAAGAGAAGCTGCTGAAATTGAATCAAGACCCATACAAGTCATCACTCTGGATGAACTTGTCAATGAACAAGAAGAAATTCCAGAAGATAAGAAAGAAGAGGAATCAGTTGCTGAACTGATTATTGAACCAGCAAAAGATTAGGTTGTTGAACCAACACCTGAAGAGGAACTAGTTGCTGAACTGGAACTTGGAATAGTTGTAGAACAAGTTGCTGAAGAAGAACTTGTTACCGCTAAAGGAAAGTTGGAAACTGAAACTGCCATCTCTGTTCTTTTGATTGGAACTGAAACCAGCTTGATCCCAGTTGTAGCTGAGGGGGAAGCCAGTAAAACTGATCAGTTTGAAACTAATGTAGCTGAAAGATTTGAGGCACATGTGGAATCTGTCTTGGAGATTCCAAAAGAAAGAGAAGTAACCGCAACACCTTCGGAATCATCTATAAATATTGGAGAACTGATTGTAGCAGACTGCAAGATACTGCATGCTTATCAGAATTGGAAACTCAACTCCATTTCTAATCCGTGAAGTAAGTTAGCTGAAATGGAAATCACGGAGAAATGGGTGTTCAGTCTCCACAACATCAATCATCTTTCCGAGCAGATCAACACTGATGAATTTTTGAACAATAGATATACGTTGATCAGAAATAGTTATTGGAAGAGAACTGTTGTAGGAAATAGTTCTAAGAAAGATGACACTGATGATGATGATGATTCTCAGAGAGATCCTAATTTACAAAAAGGAATTCTCGCCTCTCTACAAGACAAAGAAGGAGCAAAGGATGCTGCTGTAGAAGGATCATCTGAAGAAAGTTCAAATGACAGTGAAGAAACTAAAACTAACTCTGACGGTCAGTCTGAAGATCATGAATAAGACGGTTGTCAGTCTCAAACTGACCAAACCGTGCATGAGATTGCAAAAGCTGAAACAAATAAAGCTTGTGAAGGATCTGATGATAAGTTCAATGTGGATATTTCACCAGTTAGAGATGTTGATCAGTCAAGTCTACATAAAATAAGAAGACAGTATGAGGAGAGAAGAAAATGTGTGGATTACAAAGAAGAACTTAAGCAGATTGCTTCTCCTCTTAAAGAAGCAAAAGTAGCTGAAATTGAAAAAGACAAACTTGAAGAAATGAAAGCCGAATCTAAAGATGATGTACCTACACAAGCTGAGACTATCAAATATTACTTCAATGAGCTTATAAAGATACAGAAAAATGATTTAAGTGTGTTCGGAAATATTCTGAAGGCAATGGAAGAAAGCAAAACTGAAAGAGAAAACATGAAGAAGAGGTTAAACAGTGTCAAATCTGACTGTCATGATACTATAATTGCATTCAGAAAAACAACCATTGAATCTGAGGCATGAAAAACTGAGACCCAATGAGGATGGGAGGGCATCCTCAGCAACTTAGTTGATAGACTGATCTTATTGAAGAATGCATCGAAAGACTCAGTTGTTGCTCAAACCATTTTGCAGCAAATCAGCAGCACCTAAACTCATACATTAGGAGCTTCATCAACAAAGATGATGTCACTAAGGGGGAATGTTTGGACTTGTTAAAAGTCAATGCAGTTGATATGCCTCAAGTTCTTGATTGTATTGAAGAGAAACTGGTTGAACTGATGAAATCTAGAGGAGAGTTCACTGATGAAGAAATGGAACTCATTGCACCAACTGAGAAAAGACTGGCTAAAAAAGGATTCTCAAGGGAACATGCCTTAGAGTCTTTTCTACCTATGCAAAAAGATCTTGTTCATTATCGGAACAAAATAGGTAAATGGGAGAAATATGGCATTTTTTATAAGGCATCAGATGAAGTTGAAAAGATTGAACCAGAGTTTGTTCAGAAATTACTGAAGACAGCCACCAGCGAAAGACTACGGAGATCTGTTTTTATGTTTACTGTGTTATTTAAAAGCAAGTTTTTTCAGCAAGCACATTATGACAGATTCTTGTAATATTTGGGCAAATATCCAAGGAGGGGAATGCACAGAAACTAACCTAGCCATGAAAGAAGCTGCAGAAATCTTTGATAAGCAAGTTGGTCAAGGAACATGAAGTTAATTTCTTTTCATGTATTTGTATTTTATTACTCTGTAACTCAGGTAACAATAAGATCTCAGTTTCTCAGTACTTTTTGTTTTCGTTATTTTATGTTTCCGATATCTTTTTGCATTGCTTTTAAGGAGGGTATTGACATCATTAAAAATGCGGAAATTGTTGGAAATAAAATTTATGTTTTGATGATGATTCATCAGTTAATGAGTTATTCTTCTTAAACCCCATTGATGAAGTGTCGTAACTAGCTGTTATAGTGCAAAGCAAAAAGATTTCTAGAAATCATTGTATATGATTTAATAAAGTCTGATTGTTGTATAAGTTAATCAGACAAGCATTGTAATAGTTATAGGTTCAGAACTGAGAAAATGAGAAACTGACTTATTGAACTGAGTTTCCAACTGAAACTGCCCAATAGTACATAAACCGAAACTGACGGATCAGACTCAGTTATGAAAGAACTAAAGAAGTTATGTTCGCTAAGGGACACACACTCAGTTGGCTTATCTAAAAGATAGAAGAACTAAGGGTTCAAACTCAGTTATTGAAGACTAAAGAACTGAGGGTTCAAACTCAGTTTATGAAGACTAAGTCGAGACTATAAAGTTAGACTTCAGGCAAGTCTGTGATGTCCTAAACTAACTCTATGGATCTTGAATGAAGGACTAAGAATCATATGGACAATGATATGTTAGATGATCAATTGAAAAAGGTGTACTCTGATTAAGTTAATTATAATCAGATAAAGGATAGAGTACTGAGACTTTGAAGAAGAGTAAAAACTCAGTTAATGCTCTTGAAAATTGGAAACTGTCCAAGTCTTATTAAATCAGTTTTGGAAGTAGAAATAAGTAAAACTGATGAAGAATCATACCGTTGTAAATCAAGAAATTTTATTGGTCTGTAAAGGTGTCCTTTCTGCCACTGACATACAAAAATAAAAGCAGGACCACTAACGGATATAAAGATTCAAATTCATATGAACTAACCGTTAGAGAAACCCATATAAATAGATCTTTTCTTCCATAAGAAGAGTGCAGAATTCTAAAAATCGATCTAGTCAAGAAAGATCAAGTTAAGGAGGAAAAGAAATCAAAAGAGTTCCTACTATATGCTTTATTTCAAGATCAAGAAATTTCTTCAAGTGTTCATAAGTATTCAAAGAAAGATCAAGAATAATCTTTTGAAGAAAACAGAGCCGTGCGTAATTTATATATCTAGAAGAAGAAGCTCAAAACACAAATGAATCATAGTTAGTCATTCAAGTCTCAACTTTGATTTAATCAAAGGTTTAGACTGTGAAACACCAAGAAGGTGTGAAGGAGCAGTCAGGAAGACAGTGTTTGTGTTGAGCTGGTGAAAAAGCTATTCAAACCTCTAAGGACCAGGGTAGCATGCTTAGTTCAAACTGCAATCATATTTGTTGAAGACTGAAGCTGGAAGATTGTGAATCTAGGGATTTGTAAAGGACAATCAAGTGTCTAGAATTTACTTTGTGTCTTGTAACTGTAAACCTCAAGAACATAGTGAATTTATCCTCCTACATCACAGGGGAAGAGAGGACAGACATGATTACACCACCTGGAACCTCTATAATTCCTGTTTATTTACATTACACATTTACTTATTGCATTGTAGTTATATTCATCTTGTTCACATACTCAGCAAACACCAGAAACTAATTTAGCATATTAACCGATAACTCATACTTTTACAAAGTCTTAATTTAATCCGCTGCTGGTTAACTCAATTAAGAATAAGTCAGTTTTGACTTATACTCAGCTAAGTTAGCTTAACTGCGCAAAAGTTTGAGTTGAACCAAATCTGGTTTAAGATTATGTTTTAGGTAGGGTATTGGTGACAAGTTTATTCACCCTCCCTCTAAACTTGTGTCAGCCTTTCCAATGGACCAACAATTTTCTTAGCCCTGAAGGATGCAGGTTCTTAGATCTAAACGAATTAGATCTACGCGCAGCGGATGGATCACGATTTATATATCACAATACATAAATAAAGGACTTAAGTACTACAAGGGGGTTTAAGATTATGTTACCAATAACGGGAAGAGTCGCCTTGATCTTCCGATGTGTTCTCCAAACGGCGGTTGGTGGACACCCTTCTTGATACACGAGCCTCCTTGATATGCAACCAGAAAAATCCCAAAGATTTTTCCAACTCGAACCCTAAGAATAGAGGCCGAAATTTTTCGCCAATTTCTCTCGGTGAATAGTGACGTGAATAGTACCTTTTTTAGACTTGGGAGAACTCTCTTCATATTGGAGAGTAATCAATGTCCTCCAAGGATTAAATAATTAAGTGATAATTATCACATTAATCCTTTTCCAAATAAAAGATAAATAAAATGATTATCCCAAACAAATTAGGATAAATCATATTATTATCTAATATTCCATGAATTATCATTTAACAAATAAAAGATAAATCACATGTCAAATAATTATCCAAGAAAACAAATTTCTCTCTAATTAATTGACTCACATTGGCGCCACATTAAGGGTTTACTAAGCCCACATAAAATGTCTTTTATGTGTATTATATTATTTAGCCCAACTAAATAATATCCATGCATATCAATTAATTAGCCCAGCCAATTAATTATCACTGAGGCCCAAGTAACAAGATTACTAGTCCGAATTACATAAGCCACATCGGGGACCATGGACCTATAACCAGTAGCTCCAATAATTAATTATTCATCGAACCGAATAAGTACATTAATTATTAATTTCGGGATTACGCCACCATAAACCCGAAACTGAACTCTACCGATTATAGATGTATACTTATACTCAACCCATAGAGTGAATAAGCGTCCATTGATATAATCACTACATACAGATTAACCCTCCATAGACTATCCATTCCGAGTGGGAAGTCTCCGTGAACCCGACTCGAATATCTTATCCTTATTTACCATCAACCCCCTGATGATCAATTAGTGCACATATCTGACTAGTAGCTAATTAGTCAAATGCGAACTCCCGGGATCGATCACTTTCTTAGGGCTAACAAATAAGGGGACTGTCTCTCTACTTCCCGCAGGAAGGAATGGATTCCATGTCTGTGAAAATCAGAACTACTCACTCATCTGGAGATAGTGCCAATTAGAAGTGGCTTGGAACACATTATTTAAGTGAACCGTAACTAACACATCAAACACTACCCCGGGACAAGCAGCATCCTGTGATCACCTCAGGATTAAGGTTGATCCATATATGATCATCTAATGATTTAATAAGATTCCTCGATTACGGAATTATACCGAGAAATTCAGATTAAATCGGTCCAGTCCTATATGAATGCCATCATATATAAATGCCCCACGTAGGTACCCTCTACCGACAGTCCGGACAAGACTATCACACCTTAAGGTGTTCTGGGCGCATTATTGGTGTTTTAATCACGAGACCCTAAACTCTGATTAAGTTCACCACGGACTAACAGTTTAAGCATATCTCCACTAACTCAATCCTCACGTGTAATCCATACACTGAGTTAAGTGGTTACATACAGATATACTTAGGGTTTGCAGCAGTGTATTACTTTACAAGCACAAAGCAAGTAATAAGGTGAGATAAATTCTGTCATTCATTATTAAAAACAATTACACAAATTGTCTTTCGGGCACTACACCCAACAATCTCCCACTTGCACGAAATGACAAGTAATGATTGTTTTTAGAGCACACCCTTTCTCATCTTATTCACAACACTCTCCCACTTGCTCTAAAAGAAGATGAGACATATCCATCAATGCCGTACCCTCCAAGCACTCGACTTGGTACACTGATTAGCTAGGTTGTCGACTCGAGACGATCTTTAGGATTGAAACGTTGTCGGTCCTTCCAATCAGGCGGTACTCTCTCTCAATATGCTTTTGACCTCTTGTGACCGAGAAGATCCTTCTAAGCTATCTCTTCACTGTTTTCACAATAAAGTGATATCGGCTTATTAGACCTGGAATTACTCCCAGACCAAAAAGGAAATTCTAAGCACTATGAGTAAACACTGAGCCCGAGATCAACTTAATGATCATCCTTAATCTGACTACAAGTCTGAATCAGTGTAGTAAACCATATTCAAGTTTGCACCTGAATATACAAGCATATGATTCCTCGTTCTCTAACGATACTTGAGGACGTACTAAACCGCTACTTATTGCTTGAATCCAAGATTCAACTGCAATTGACGCGTTTTAAGCTGACTTGCCCTTATCCCAGAAAGACTCTATCCCATTTTCTCTTTATCCGAAGATTTGGAGAATCATTCCTGAGAGGTAGTGTAGGACTACTCTCGATGAATGCTGCAACCGTATATGCATAATCATTTTATCAATAAGATAGGTGGGATAGCCAATGACTCATTCTCGTGAATTTGACCGAATCAAATTCTTAGAATATAGTCCAATTCTCTCATCCAGAGAATCTTGGCGTGTCAGTTTCTGACTTCAGATAGCACACACATGTTGTTTCCAACTGCTTCAGTGTTATCATTCATGAACACTAATACTACTATTTTACCAATATTGATATCCAGTCTACTAAAGACTTATCAATATTCTGGTCAATTCCACATATTTTAAAACATGTGACTTTAAATGACCGAGAGGTTCTCTTAAATCCACAAAAGATATAAGCCATGGCAGGCCTCCTACCAAAGGTTTTTTCTGAATGAATTAAGATATCTATAGTCTCGCAAAAAAGGTCTTAGGGAATCACCCCTATCTTCTGCTTTGTAACGAATCCGTTATTCATTCTTAGCTAAAACCCTTCTGTTCTGAATGAATTCAGATTCCGTTGTTCGGCAAGAAAGTCTCAGGGAATCACCCCTGTTTTCTGCTCTCTAACGAAATCTAGCAAGACTGAGTGGTGAGAGAGTTCAAGGTTTGGTTAACTCTCTACTTGTCAGGGAATCACCCATATACCACTCAACTTTGCGCTGAAAGTTTAAACTTTCCTATTCATTCGACTCTTTTCCGTGTAGATCCAATTGCTCCCACTGGGCCTGAGACACTCAGGTGGTTCTACAAGAGGATGAACAGAACTGGAGTACCAAAACTCCATTCACAGGGTTAAGGTTTTCAAACCAACCTCTATAATCATAATCCTATACAGCCCACCAAGAGCCATAGGTTATCAATCACCCCAGCAGATTATAAAGTCCACAAAATCACAATGGGTCAACGGTTAAACCATACTCCCACTGTGTCTTGGATGGATTGACATTCTGATCTAGTAGTATTTATCAGTGTAATCACCAACAACTAATGTTGGACGTGGTCTGATTAAATCAGATAGTAACTACCTTTGGGTAACCGTACTCCAAGGTTTAAGGTTGTTACTTATAGATTCTATCAGAAGGCTTGTGACAGTTCAACCGTCACTTTCTGATCTCAAGAATCTTATAATCAACCTTCACTCGTCTCATTAAGATGTTTCACAAACAGTCACAATCTGAACGTATGCGCAAAATTTCCAGTCCTACCTTCAAGCATTAAATGCTAAATGCCTACATTTATGGAAGTGGTGTGAACCGAATTCACTCCTTATCCATAAACTCACTAGCATCTTCTAGGTAGACTTCTCGGTTTACATAATAATGTTAACCGTTATTTTGCAACGAATTATCTTAATCGAGTTTAGCAGTGTATTGTAGCATATCAATAACTATATAGGGCAAGTCTATGGTTTCTTCCTCAGTGAGAAACATTCCACTAGGAGGCAGGCCGAGCATCAGTCCCAAGACTATGCGATAGCCTATTTCTGAGCATGGAATACTCTATTCTCTGCTAAAATCAGAGACACCTCCTCGTATTCTTTCGATAAACCAACTCGTGTTTCGAGTAGTTATCAGACAAAATGTCACCACTCAAAATCTCCCACTAGCTTGTATCTCTCACTAGACCCCGAAGGTCATGGTGAACAAGCTATGTTACCCCTTCAAAACTATTACCCTTTCCTGATTGAAAGGAAACTTAGTCATTGTTCCTTTCAGATAGTGTTCCAAGACTGGGAGATAGGAATCACCCTTAGCCAGTCAGCAGGTCTTGTCTCTAGGATATATGCACTAATTAATAGATATTGAAAGGTCGTTTATCTTAATACGGAAACCTTTTACCTTTAATTGTTTTAGATGTGTTACACATACTTATTCAGCTGTTCTAAGTGGTTCTGACTTTATCAAACAAAAGTCTGAGTCTCGGATTCGTACTACAAATGTCATATTCACTTTCTATGAGGCAACAATATATCGAGTTGAAAGTGAATCCAATTGTTTCAACGAATCTGTAAACAGAAAAATAAATTTTTCTGTGATATTCAAGGATAGAATCCGAAATTCATTTCCTTATATCACTCCCACTATTCTAGCTGAAATTACTGCCCGTTGTTACTTTATTAATGCACAGCTTCATTGTTCTTCCAAAGAACTAAGCCACTGAGTCAAGTTACTCGGTTAAGAAAGTCGCTAAGGATTCCTTGGTTAGTGATCCGAAATCACTTTCCTTATACTATACTTTCTGTAATTAATTTTTCGGTTTAGCCTCAAAACTTTAGTTAAGATGATTAACACTTATAGACATTCTTTCCCATTCTCAACTTTCCTTAAAAGGAAATAGTCTTGAACTAGCAGTTCAATTGAGTAGACACTACTCGTGAACTGTGGGATGTCTAATGGAAGCGTTACCCAGTGGGACTAATTTTCTAATAAATTAGAAAAACATAATATAAAAGCTCCCACTAGTTTATCGGTTCCAAATACCGTCTAACTAGCGACACTTTAATTGATGATTTTCTATTAGAAAATTTCTCGTGTAGACACTACACAATTAAAATTCACTAGAAGAATTTTATCGTCCCAATCATCTTTCAAACTAACTATGGTTGTCTCTCGTTCAACACGAGTGACAGCAGTGACATACTTGTTTACGTCACTTAAGTTTTGAAGGCTCAAGAGAAATATCTCTTTCGAAAAATTAATTGCATGTAAGATCAATAAGTACAACGTTCTAGTTACTTACCACTTTTTAACGAAGTCATTACTAGTCAATTTTACACTAGCAGTCTAGCACCTTAGAGAGATATATATAACAGTTGTAAATAAAATTGACAGAAAATAAATCCAAATCATACACTACTAAAATTTTAGGAACATAAACTAAGTACTTATAGTCTATCCTACCGTTCCAAGGATTTAATCTAACGCCTCAGTGCCGCCTTAGGGTAGGTCAAAGAGGTTTCGATTAATATTGAAGATCAGATTGAGAATCGAACGTCTCATTTGTGATCTTCAATTACCTTTCCTTTTTCAGCCAAGGTACTTCCAAAAATACCCTTTATGAGTGTGACCTACTGTCTCAGATTTTTAGGTAGACCCCGAGTGTGCCGCCTTAGGGTCGGTCAGTGACCCGACGAGTACCCAAAATCCTATCCTTTCGGAGACCAAGCCTTGAATTTTGATAGCGGTGAAGGCCTTCCTTAGGGAGGCCGGTCCCAGGCCGGCACGAGGCGTCACCATTCTCTCACGTTGCTTGTGTCAACAGTAGAGGCCGTGGGGTTGGCTGTCGCCTCTCCGCTCCCACTCAATATTTTAAAAAAGTGGTGGGTTTACTGATCACGTTTTTGGACTTGATGTTACATTAAGGAACAATAAATCATAGGCCCGAATGTTGTCGGTTATGTGGGCTAGCCCACCTGACCTATTCGTTAGAACATATGTGGCCGTCGGACGGGTCAAGGCTAGGAGAGGTCCGTTGAGCCGTAGTGGCTCTTCGGATGGCTCAGTATTGCCAGACCCCCGTGCAAACGCCACACGTGGAGGGTGAAGTCGATTGAACCGTAGCTACTATTGACCACCCAACCGTGGTTAAACCACTTTCGAACCTGTTTGCCCGTGATTATCCAATCCTTAAACATCAAACTATCACGTAGACACTACGGAACAAAAACGTAATCTCGTCTTAGGTAAGGTGGAATTCACCGAGAATCCAACACCTTAACCACGAGGTTTCGGGATTTTACTCCTTATGCTTTCGCAGAGTGTGATTCACCGAGAATCCATCACCCAACCTCGACGATTGAAAAAACCCGTGTTCCTCGGTTTTTACCCTAATTAGTTTCTAATTAATATCAAACAATTAATTAAAAATAATCGTGTGTTTTATACATGCCTAACTAATTACTCGAATTAATTTCTACATGTATGCATATGGAGTGGAATTCATGATATGATGCATGTCATGGCAATTTTCCGGTTCTACTCATACAATCTACACATGTATACTAGTGCGGAAAATAAACACCGAGATGGACCGTTGGCACCCCCGTACCTAATCTATTAGAAAATAAATAACCAAAACCCTAATCTGCAGCTGTTAAGAATCTTCGACGATCGGCATAGCAAACGAACTTGGATCGGGATGAAACTTTCCAGATCTGATCTTCATTCTTCAGACTTCAAGATGGACGATCGGATTGGAGCTTTGACTTGTCAATTTTCTCCAGTGAGCCGCCCAACTTGCTGCTGAATACAGACTCTTACAGCAGCGCATCATTGACTTCCCGAGGCCGATCGGGGATCGAGTTGAATCCCGATCGTCCTGAAAATTTTATCTCACGTCCATAACTCCATAATATGCGATCTGACCGGTCGGATTTTAATTTGAACGGTCCAATTGTTCCCAGAAAATCGAAGAAGTCACAGTTAGGGTTTCTGTGAATCCTGCGTTTTTCTGTTACAGCTGCCTCTTCTCATCAACGAACGGACATCCAAACGGACTCTGATCGATGCCAAATTTTGTGGGATTGTTCATCAACTTCCAATATTGATTCTGACCGGAGAGATCGTCCTTCCAACGGCTCGATCAACGTGAAAAACGAAATAACTAAACAGCTACTAAACAGATTTATTTACAGGAAATTAAACTTGCAATAATAAATAAATTACATAATTTCCTATACTCATATGAACGAATTTTCATCGTTTATATGAGTTTACAATAGATCTAACGGGAAAATGGTGCCAACCCCAATCCATCTCTTCAACCATAGCAATTTAAAAATTATTAATGCATAATAATAAGTAAAATATCACCTACATGCAATTCCACTCCTTTAAGTCGTTTAATTACGATTATGACTATATAAATCGTGGAACCTTTCTCTGATACCACATGAAGGATGCAGGTTCTTAGATCTAAACGAATTAGATCTACGCGCAGCGGATGGATCACGATTATATATCACAATACATAAATAAAGGACTTAACTACTACAAGGGGGTTTAAGATTATGTTACCAATAACGGGAAGAGTCGCCTTGATCTTCCGATGTGTTCTCCAAACGGCGGTTGGTGGACACCCTTCTTGATACACGAGCCTCCTTGATATGCAACCAGAAAAATCCCAAGATTTTTCCAACTCGAACCCTAAGAATAGAGGCCGAAATTTTTCGCCAATTTCTCTCGGTGAATAGTGACGTGAATAGTACCTTTTTTAGACTTGGGAGAACTCTCTTCATATTGGAGAGTAATCAATGTCCTCCAAGGATTAAATAATTAAGTGATAATTATCACATTAATCCTTTTCCAAATAAAAGATAAATAAAATGATTATCCCAAACAAATTAGGATAAATCATATTATTATCTAATATTCCATGAATTATCATTTAACAAATAAAAGATAAATCACATGTCAAATAATTATCCAAGAAAACTAATTTCTCTCTAATTAATTGACTCACATTGGCGCCACATTAAGGGTTTACTAAGCCCACATAAAATGTCTTTTATGTGTATTATATTATTTAGCCCAACTAAATAATATCCATGCATATCAATTAATTAGCCCAGCCAATTAATTATCACTGAGGCCCAAGTAACAAGATTACTAGTCCGAATTACAGAAGCCACATCGGGGACCATGGACCTATAACCAGTAGCTCCAATAATTAATTATTCGTCGAACATAATAAGTACATTAATTATTAATTCCGGGATTACGCCACCATAAACCCGAAACTGAACTCTACCGATTATAGATGTATACTTATACTCAACCCATAGAGTGAATAAGCGTCCATTGATATAATCACTACATACGGATTAACCCTCCATAGACCGTCCATTCTGAGTGGGAAGTCTCGTGAACCCGACTCAGAATATCTTATCCTTATTTACCATCAACCCCCTGATGATCAATTAGTGCACATATCTGACTAGTAGCTAATTAGTCAAATGAGAACTCCCGGGATCGATCACTTTCTTAGGGCTAACAAATAAGGGGACTGTCTCTCTACTTCCCGCAGGAAGGAATGGATTCCATGTCTGTGAAAATCAGAACTACTCACTCATCCGGAGATAGTGCCAATGAGAAGTGGCTTGGAACACATTATTTAAGTGAACCGTAACTAACACATCAAACACTACCCCGGGACAAGCAGCATCCTGTGATCACCTCAGGATTAAGGTTGATCCATATATGATCATCTAATGATTTAATAAGATTCCTCGATTACGGAATTATACCGAGAAATTCAGATTAAATCGGTCCAGTCCTATATGAATGCATCATATATAAATGCCCCACGTAGGTACCCTCTACCGACAGTCCGGACAAGACTATCACACCTTAAGGTGTTCTGGGCGCATTATTGGTGTTTTAATCAAGAGACCCTAAACTCTGATTAAGTTCACCACGGACTAACAGTTTAAGCATATCTCCACTAACTCAATCCTCACGTGTAATCCATACACTGAGTTAAGTGGTTACATACAGATATACTTAGGGTTTGCAGCAGTGTATTACTTTACAAGCACAAAGCAAGTAATAAGGTGAGATAAATTCTGTCATTCATTATTAAAAACAATTACACAAATTGTCTTTCGGGCACTACACCTAACAAGCCCTTTGTAACAACCAATGACATGTTTGCTGAGCCATCTACTGAGGAGTGCAAAATAAGGTTTAAGACTGAGAATAGGTGTGCCAAAATTTGCTGGTTCCTTTGTTTCTGAGATTTGAGTAAGAAAGGCTTCCCGTTTAAGCAGTAAATAGGCCAAGTCAATCGATATCACAAGTGGTTTCTTGAAATCAAATAGTTGCCTTATGATTTCTTCAGTGACGATTATCCTTTCTCCTCAAACTTCTGTCACCAGGGAATTCTTTACCAGCCTCATTTGCTCTCAGAACTACAAAATCCCTTCCAAGTCATGATCTTTTTGCACTTTTACATCTAGGAGATTCTTCAACCCTTGAAGAGTCTTCATATTTCCGCAAATATAACTTGCGAGAAGAGAATGTTGTTGCACATTTCTTCATATTCTTCAAAAGATAGACTGTCCAACTCAATGATTAATCTTTATTCTTGTGTTTGTTTGGATGATACCATTGTAAAATAAGAAGAATTTCTAGACATTTTCTGAATTTTTTAGAGAGAATTTGAATTCTGGGTGAGGAAGAAATAGGGTGAAGAGAAATTATATAGTGGGGTGGGGAGACTGACGGTTGGTGATCTGAGTACATGATCTCTGAAGA
Organism: Gentiana dahurica var. dahurica; assembly: GCA_024500145.1. Classification (NCBI taxonomy): domain Eukaryota; kingdom Viridiplantae; phylum Streptophyta; class Magnoliopsida; order Gentianales; family Gentianaceae; genus Gentiana; species Gentiana dahurica. The sequence goes on from CM044900.1 coordinate 53,510,313, forward strand.
TTTTGTACCAACTTTTCAAATTCCATGATGGTTTATATAACCAATTCATGTACTATCTGACAATAGTGGGGGTGTACATGCAACAAATTCTTACATAAACAGTGGTACTTAAATGCGATGTAACTGTTGTCGGTTTTATCCTCTTGAAATTTGACATTCTTTGACTGGATAAAAACTGACTGAGATCAGTTCCAAGATGTGTTCAGTTTCTTCAATTCTTTAGTTCAATAGGTCAGTTTGAGATTGCTGATGTCAATGACTGATATGTCAATTGAACACACCCAGATTGACAAAGATCAATCCCTTTGACGAATCCCCGAGCTTAAACCAACTTAGCTGACTTTGGTAATCCCCAATTCAGTACTTAGTTTTGCAAACCTTTCTTTGTCTAATGGTTTGATAGAAATGTCAGCCATCTGATCTTATGTTAGGACATAGAGAACTGTAACATCCTTTTTCTCTACGTGATCCCTTATAAAATGATGTCTCACATAAATGTGCTTAGTCCTTGAGTGCAAAACTGGATTGTCAGTTATAGCTATTGCACTTGAATTGTCACACATTATAGGAATCAGTCCTTCTTCTATCCCATAATCACTCAACTGATGTCTGATCCATAAAACTTAAGCACAACATCTTCCAGCTGCTTACTCAGCTTCAGCTGTTGATGTCGAAATAGAGTTTTGCTTCTTACTGAACCAAGACACAAGTATATTTCCTAATAACTGACATGTGCCTGAGGTACTTTTTCTGTCCACTTTACATCCGGCATACTCTAATTCTGAGTAAGATATCCGTTTGATTTCTCCTTTCAGCTACTCTATTTTGCTGAGGTGTTGATGTAGTTGCAAGCTGATGTAGTACTCCATTTCTCCACAATAGTCCATGATTATATTGTTGAGAAATTCAGTTCCTTTGTCAGATCTGATCTTGACCACTGTAACTCCTTTCTGATTTTAGAGTCTCTTCAGTAACTTTGTAAGCTGTTGCTTAGTTTCACTTTTCTTAGAAATGAAGATAACCCATATATATCTTGAATAGTCATCAACTACCACGAAGGTGTATTTCTTTCCACTGACACTGATTGGTGTGATTGGTCCAAATAAGTCCATTTGCATCAGTTCTAAAACTCTTGTTGTAGAGTGTTGAGACTTAGTCTTGAAACATGCTTTGGTTTGGTTTCCTTGTTGACATGCATCATACAAGCTATCCTTCTTGTATGACATTTTTGGTAGTCTAATCACCAAGTTCTTTTTGACAAGTAAGTTGATATCATCAAAATTGAGGTGACTCAGTTTCTTGTGCATAGCCAACTGAGTTCTGACTTGGTATGCACATTCAACAAGTTTCTGAAACTGCTGTAGACCAATCTACAACATAAATATTCTCTTCCCTTCATCCGGCAAGAACTACTTGGAATGTTGTTTCGCTGACAACAATGCAAAATTCCATATCAATTTTAACTTTCTATCCCATGTCACAGAATTGAATTGTGCTAAGTAGATTGTAGTGAATTCCCTCCACATAAGATACATTCTTGATAGTAAGTCCATTTTTTATTAGGGTTCCATAAACTTTTGTGAATCCAGGTTTATCCTTGCTTCCTAATTTACTTTTGGACCATCTTTGGCCACAAAATCAACTAGACAGTCCTTGCTCCTTGTCATATGTCTTGAGCACCCACAGTCAAAATACCAAATATCCTGCAAAACAAATTAAAATATTTTAGGTACCTAACTCTGTTTGGGTCCATAGTGGTCAGTTGTCAGTACAACTCGAGTGATATTTCCATAAGGTATTCTCTGGAAATTGTTGCACTTATTTTCATATATATAAGCCACACTCCTATAGTATCTACTTTTGGACTGTGTTTTATTTATATGCTCTCTCAAGTCTTTTGGCTGAAACTGATTTCCAAAATGCCTTTTATTGTTAAACGCTGAATAATAACCATCATTCATCTTGTACTGAGGTCTTGACTGACTTCTGTATTGAGGCTTTTTCTGAGAATTGGGATAAGTTCTCTGCTGAGTCTTGTTTTGAGACTTTTGATAAGTCTTCTGTCTAGAATGATTGTTCCTATCAGTTTATCAATAGTTTCAGTAAAATTCCAATCTTCGTCAATAGGAAATAATCTACCTTTCCCCCTGAATGTGTGAATCTTTAAATGATTGACATTCTTAGATTTACTCTGATTAAATTCTCTCTAGTTCTTGACAAGGTCAGTTTTTGTGGATCTGGCATTTGATCTAACATCTCTTTTTTTTCTTGAAGTACAGCTGATCTATCCTTTGATTTACCTTTAGTGTGTGCAACTGTCTTCTTAGAAGAGTGATGTTTAAACTGATTTGACTTATGAGAAGCTAACTTTACTGGTTTATCAATTTTCTCAGTTTGTGGAAGTTGCTCAGCTACAAACTTATACCAGTTTTGAGATTAGGTTTAACAGCTTTGCTAGTTCCTTCCTTAGAAGATTGTAGTGTATCAAAACCTAAGCTAGTTCTATCTCCATAAGGCTTTCCACATTTGAATCCAGTCACTAAACATGACTGAGAAAAAGATTCAGTGGCTGCTGATGCAGTAGGCTGATACTGACTCTTCCCTTTATCACTTCTACTCAGTTTCATCATGTTCAGTTCAGACTTCAATCTTTCAACTTCTTGAATTAGAGCTTCATTTTCAACATTAATTGACTCATAACCAACTTGTATACTAACTAGCTGATTCATCTATTCATCAAGTGTTTCTTCTAATTCTTGATTTCTGAGATTGGAGTCAGCAGTTGAAGAACAAGCATTTTGCATAGAAATCTGAGCTGAGGAATATTTAGAGTTTGATTCACACACATCATTTGATTCTTCCATGTGAGCCATAAGAGTTGTATCATTTAATAGTCTCTCTATACCAGCTCTATAATCTGACTCATCAAACTAGGAGAGCTCTTCTACCCGTTCTTCGTTGCTGAGTCTTCTTACTAGTTAGCTCTGGATATTCAGCTTTGTAGTTTCTAGGCTTCTTGCAGTTAAAGCAGAGATATTCATCATCTTTTATCTTTTCAGGAGTTTTCTTGATGTACTTTTAAGTGACTGGATGTCCACTCTTCATCCTGCTGATTCTTTTCATCATAAGAGCCATTTGTTCTTCCATCTCATCTAATTGCTTAAGATTGCTTGAGGAAGTTTATAGATCTTCACTTGATGCTGCTGCAAGAGCTATCATTTTGGGTTCCTCCAAAGCTTTGATTATTGCAGCTATGCTTGTGAAATCTTCGCTGAATTCATAAACTTTTACATCTGAGAAGATTTTAAAGGAATCTTCTATGTCAAGTCTTCTCGATTCAAAAGATGCCTGAACTTTTGAAGAGACTGCAAAATGAGAAAAGTTTGACAGTACTGAAGATCAGATCAGACAAGGGTACTGAATTTCTCAATAAAGTTATAAGAGAATATTGTGAGCAGAATGGTGTGCTACATCAACTAGCTACTGCTGGTACACCTCAGCAAAATAGGGTTGTTGAAACAAGAAATAGGACATTGATAGAAGCAGGAAGGACTATGATATGTGAAGCATTATTGCCTGAAATATATTGGCCTGAAGCAATTAACACAGCATGCTATACACAAAATAGGACCTCAGTGAACAAAAAGCTGCTGAAGACACCTTATGAGATTTGGAATGGAAGGAAACCAAATATATCCTATTTCCATCCATTTGGAAGCAAATTTTTTATATTAAATCCTAAGGAGCAATTGAAGACATTCCAACCAAAATCAGATGAATGAATCTTCTTGGGATATTCTTCTGTCAGCAAGGCATTCAGGGTACTGAATAAAAGAACACTGAAACATGAAGAATCAATACATGTTGTATTTGATGAACCTAAGTTCACTGGAATGAAAGTTGAAGCTTCAGAACCTGCTGAAAATCAACAAGTCACTGATCCGGAATGTGTTGATGTGTTGGAAAGAATAAATGACTTAAAGATTTCTGACTCTGCCCATGCTGAACACCCTGCTGGTAACACTAATGATGCAACAACTGAGGCAGTTCAAGGATCTGTTGAACCCCCTCCTAAAGCAACAGCAGACCCTACTGAAGATGATGTTCCTGATAACCAATCTAACAAAATTCACAGTGGTTAACGGATCACCCTGCTGAGCAAGTTATTCGAAATATATAGCAAGGTGTGAGGACTAGAAGACAATTAGAAGCAATGTTTACTTGTTTTCTATCTCAAATGGAACCTAAAGTTGTTGAACAACCAATATCAGATCCAAATTGGATAATTTCTATGCAAGAAGAATTGAATGAATTTGAAAGAAATCAAGTTTGGACACTAGTGGAAATGCCTAATCATGCAAATATAATTGGAACCAAAAGGGTATACAGAAACAAATTGGATGAATCTGGTACCATTGTAAGGATTAAGGCCAGACTAGTAGCAAAAGTCTATTCTCAAGCAGACGGAATAGATTTTGGAATCTATAAGATTATTCCTGGCATATGCTCCTTACAAAAACTTCAAAGTATACCAGATGGATGTTAAGCGTGAATTTCTGACTGGCATTCTGGAAGAAGAGGTTTATGTTCAGCAGCCTCCCGGTTTTGAAGTTAAAGATCAAGAAGATAAAGTGTACAGACTCAATAAAGCACTTTATGGTTTGAAACAAGCACCAAGAGCATGGTATGAGACCCTATCTCAATTCTTAGTGGACAATGGTTTACCAATGGTACCATTGACAAGACTCTTTTCAGAATCAATGAAGGAGACAAAACCCTGCTGGTACAGATTTATGTTGATTACATAATTTTTGGTTTTGAAAATGAATTGCTATGTGAAAAGTTTGCAAATCTGATGAAAAGTAAATTCCAAATGAGTATAATGGGAGAGATGAACTACTTTTTGGGATTGCAAGTCAAACAAATATATGAATTACTGAAGAAGTTTGGTATAGAAAACAACACCAAGGTATCAACTCCTATGAGTACAAACATTAGATTGTATGAAGACAAAGAAGGCAAAGATGTTGATCAGACTTTATACAGAAGGATGATAGGCAGTCTGTTGTACCTTACTGCCAGCAGACCAGATATATCATTTGTTGTAGGTGTTTGTGCAAGATTTCAATCAAAACCAAAGGAAACTCATTTAGACACAGTCAAAAGGATTCTCAAGTATCTAAAAGAGACTTTGGGAGTAAGGATATGGTATTCAAAAGATGGAATCTTCAAAGTTATATCCTACTCAGATTCTAATTCTGCTGGATGCAAGATTGATAAGAAAAGCACTACATGAACCTGTCAGTTAATGGGAAATAGACTGGTTTCCTGGTTTTGCAAGAAACAAAACTCTATATCAACTTCTACTGATAAAGCTGAGTATATAGCTGTTGGAAGTTGTTGTGCACAAATACTATGGTTAAGACAGCAGTTAAGGGATTATGGAATTGAAGAAAGAGAAATTCCAATAATTTGTGATAACACAAGTGCAATTGCAATCACAGAAAATCCTGTTTTGCACTCAAGAACCAAGCATATTGATGTGAGACATCATTTTATAAGAGATCATGTTGAAAGGAAAGATGTGGCGGTTCTTTACATCCTTACTGAAGATCAACTTGCTGATATATTCACAAAACCGTTGGATAGGAAAAGATTTGCAAAGTTAAGGACTGAACGTGGAATTATAAAAGTTGACTGACACACCTTTGATCAGCAATGTACTGGAATTCACCAATGTGATTAGTCTTTGCTATGTTGGGTGAGCTCACTTAGCAGACTAGTCATTGGTTTCAAAAAATTCCATGTACTTAATTTTGTTTGCACAATTGGGAAAATGAAGTTGCCAAGGGGATTAGTCTTTGTCCTGTTGGGTGAGCTCACTTGACAGATCAGTCAATGGTGTTAAACTTCATCCTGTATTATCAGTTGAACAAAACAAGGACATTTGAAGATCAGCAGAAAAACCTTTTCAGCATACTACTGAGACATCTTTGTCAGCAGCCTGCTGATCCAAACCTACTGAAGACCAAGTCTGCTGAACCATACATTACAAGATAGTCAAACATAAATGAAAGTCAACAGTAATTTGATATTATTCATATCATTTGTAACCGCAGTTGCAAATATCAAACGGTTACAACTCTCATGGAATCAATTAGTGGGACATGTGGGTGTTAGTAATACCATCCGCAGCGGAAACGATTTATGGATCTAGATCTATAAACTACACGTAATAAAATAACTAGAACTATATCTACAAGGGGGTTGTAGAACATACCTCTTGGATCTCAAAATCCAAGTTGAAGAACCGCAATAGGATGAACGAAGGAAAGCGTGAAGAGCACCACGATCTTCCGTACGTGTGATCCAAGCAACTCCCGGTGGAAGGAAATTCTCGACTCGAACCCTTCCGATATGCTACCCGGAAAAATCTCCAAGATTTCTCCCTAATACCCCTTGGCCGAAAAAATATTTTCTTCTCCTCTCTAAGAGGTGAAGTCGAAATATGTAGTGTGTTCTTTGGCTTGGTAGAACTCTCTTTATATAGGAGAGTAAAACTTAAGCCCCAAGGATTTTATAATTAATACAAAATCAATTATGATAATCCTATTAAATAAAAGATAATCCCATAATATTCTAGAACAAATCTAGAATAATATTATCTTTATTTCTTTCCATAAATATTTATCCAATAAATATTTTATGCACATGTCTTATTAATACACAAGAAACTAATTCTTGTTCCATAAAACATTGCATTGGCGAAAATTACTTCTTGTGACCTAGTCACAATAATTTTTGGCCATAACACACTTTTGGGCCAAGTCCACGAAAAATGTCTTTTCCGTGTATTTAATTATTTAGCCCAAGTAATTTAATAGTCCACTAAACAATTAATTCACATATCGTTTTAATAAAGTCCAACGAGAACTAAATTAATATTATTAGGATTCGACGTCCGAGAATAGCTATGCTATATTAGGAGGCACGTCGGGGACCATGGACTAATAATCAGCGGCTCCGATAAATCAAATAAATAATTATAGAATAATCATATTCGATAAATCAATCACAGGAATATGCCACCATAATCCCGTGACTGCACTCCTCCGATTATGAGATTATATTTATCTCCTCACGAGAATAACAATAAGCGTCCATTGATATAATCATTACATATGGATTAATCCTCCATAGACTGTTCATTCTAAATCGGGAAGTTACCGTTAACCCTTTTTAGAACCTATTATCCTTATTTACCATTAACCCCCTAGTGATCAATTAATTCATACAACTCACTGGTGATCAATCAGTGTGATATGAACTCGCGCGATCGATCAGTTTCTAGGATTAACAAATAAGGGAACTGTCTATCTACTTCCATAAATGGAAGGAATGGATTCCGTATCTGTGATAACACAAACTACTCACTCAATCCAGTACAATGCCAAGATGGGGTAATTCAGACCACAGACTCAGTGTAATCCTTAACCGTCAAGTCAAACTTCATACTGATTCAAGCAGTTGACTGTGATCACCTCAGGATTAAGATATATCCATAAATATGATCATCCATTGATTTGATAAGACTTCTCGATTACGGAATTATATCGTGAACTCTAATCAAATCGGTCCAGCCCAATATGATATATCTATCATATATAAATGCCCCATTAGGTTCTCTTAACCGAAAGTCTGGATAAGACAATCACACCAACTGTGTTCTGGGCGCATTAATAGCACGTTAAAGGAGAGACCCGATACTCTCGATTAACTTCACTACGGGCTAATTGTATTTTAAGTACATCTTCACTAACTCAATCCTCCCGTGTATATACCATACACTGAGTTAAGTGATTACATAAACGATATACTTAGGGTTTTCTGTAGTGTAAATACTATTGTCACATCGGTGATTATGAGAATAATAAATATGAATAAAAACGTCAATTCATTTATTAAATAAAACAATTACAAAAATTGTCTTTCGGGCATCACACCTAACAATCTCCCACTTGCACGAAAGCATGTGATTAATTGTTTTAGAGCACACCCTATTATTTAAAATACAACAAACTACATCTCCCACTTGCTATAAAGCAATGGAGACTCATCCCGTATTCTAGTACCCACTAAGCATGTCATAACCATTTGATTCCAAAATACACTCCGAGTATGCCGTCGTAGGATAGGTCGGTGACTCGGGGAGTACCTACATCTAAATGTCATGGGTCTTAATGATTAGTCAGGTTGTCGGCTCGAGACGTTCCGTAGAATCGAAACGTTACCGGTCCATCAAATCATGTGGTACTGAGTAAACACTGAGCCCGAGATCGACTTAACGATCATCCTCAATCTGACTTAAAGTCAAAATCAGTGTATCACACATATCCGAGTTCACACATGAATATGTCCGCATATTGTTCCTCGTTCTCTTCAAGATACTAAAGGACATACTAAACTTGCTTTGTTAACCGCCGAATCTAAGATTCGATCAAAGTTGACGTTCAATAACCTGACCATCTCTTACTAGAAAGAGAATCTATCCCATTTCTTTTGATCCGAAGATTTAGAGAGTCATTCCTGAGGCATAGGGTAGAACTTCCTCGTTGAATGTTGCATACACAGATGCATCATCTTAACCAATAAGATGGATGGGAAACCAGTGACTGATTCTAATGAATTCGACCGAGTCAAACTCTTAAGAATGTTGTCCAAAACTCTGTTGCAGAGAATGGTGGTATTGTCGATTCTGACTTAGATAACACACCCATGTTGATTCTAACTGGTGCAGTGTTATCCTTCACAAACACTAATTTATATATTCACTACTGTACTAAAATTGATATCCAGTCTACAAAAAACTTATCAATATTCTGGTCAAATCCACATATTGTAGAAATATATGACTTCCAATGACCGAGAGGTTTGCTTTTTATCCACAAAAGGACATAAGCCTTGACAGTCATCCTGTCAGAAGTTCATAAGTCAATACCCTTCTGTTTCGAATGAATCCAGACTCCGTTTGTTTGGCAAGAAAATCTCAGGGAATCACCCCTATTTTCTGCTTTTGAACGAAATCATGCAATACCGAACTCATTCTACTCTTTTCCATGTAGATCCAATTACTCCCACTGGGCCTGAGACGCTCAGGTGGTTCTTCAAGAGCATGAACAGAATTGGAGAACCGAACTCCATTCACAGGGTTATGGATATTAAACCAGCCTCTATTATCAGAATCCTATACTGCTCACAAAAGAGCCATAGGTCATCAATCGATCCTCAGACTACAAAGTCCGCAGAACCCGTAATGGGTAATGGGAAAACCATACTCCCACTACATTCTGGGTGGATCGAAATTCTGAAATAGTTTAGTAGTATTTAGTGTTATCACCAACAACCGATGTTGGATGTGGTCTGATTTTAATCAGTTAGTAATTACCTTGAGTAAACGTACTGCAAGGTTTAAGGTTTTACTGTTCATAGACTCTATCAGAAAGGACGCATCAGTATAACTGTCCCTTCCCGATTTCAAGAATCTGATAACACACCTTTTTCTCAATGCTACAAGATATATAACGATTGGTCACTGACCGAACGTGTTCGCGAAATTTCCAGACCTACCTTCAAGCACCGTGTGCTAAATGCTTATATTTATGGAAGTGGGGTGAACCGAATCCACACCTTATCCGTAAATTCCAAAGCATATTCTAGGTAGACTGGTTGGTCTTACATTTCAATGTAAACCGATATTTCACTTCTAATATCTTTATTGAGTTAAGCAGTGTATTGTAGCACATCTAAAAACTATATAAGGCAATTTAACGGTTTCTCACTTAGTGAAAACATTTCACTATGAGGCAGGCCGAGCATCAGTCCCTAGGACTATGTGATGGCCCATTTCTGAGTATAGAATACTCTATCTCTGTTGAAAACAAAGAAACCTCAAAATATTTTGGATAAACTTACCGGAGTGTTTGAATAGTTATCAGACAAGAAGTCACTACCCGGAAGCTCCTACTAACTTGTATCTTTCATCAGACCCCGAAGGTCGTCATGAACAAGCTATATTACTTCTTTATATCCATTATCCTTTCCTGATTGAAAGGAAACTTAGTCATCGAACCTTTGAGACAATATAACCAGACTGGGAGAAAGGAATCACCCTGAGCCAGTCTTCAGGTCTTGTCTTTTAGGGACTATGCACTAACTATGGAATATGAAGAAGCGTTTATCTAAATATAGAAAACAATTGCTTTTAACAGTTCTTAAGATGTGTTTTATATACATATTTCAGCATTTCTAAGTGGTTTTGACTTTAAACAAAAGTCCGAGTCTTGGATTCGTACTACAAATGGTATATTCACTTTCTATACGACAAACAAATTATCGGATAGAAGGTAAATCCATTCGTTCCAACGAATCTTAAACTGAAAATAAATTTTCCGCGATATCCAAGGATTGAATCCGAGATTCATTTCCTTATATCACTCCCACTATTCTAGCTAAAATTAACCGCCCGTTGTTTACTCTTTTAATCGTTAAATGCACCGCTACCTTGTTCTTCCAAAGAACTTAGCTCGAGAAAATCACCAAGGATTCATAGGTTGGTGATCCAAAATCACTTTCCTTATCCTATGATTTTCAGTTAATTAATTTTCGGTTCAGCCTTAAAGTTTTCTCAGTTTAGGTGACTAACACTTTTAGACATATTCACCCATTCTTGACTTTCCGTGAATGGAAACAGTCTTGAACCAGCGGTTCGTTTGAGTAGACACTACTCTTGAACCGTGGGATGTCTATTTCGAGTGTTACTCGTCGAGACTTCTCGGATTTTCTAATATACCAGAAAAAACAACAAATCATAACATTAAAGCTCCCACTAGTTTATCGGTTCCAAATACCGTCTAACGAGCAATGCTTTATTTTTATGAATTTCCGATTTTTTCGATTAGAAAATCTTTCGTACATAGTTCTATTGTTTCCAGAAAAAACAACAAATCATAGAAACTCCCACTAGTTCATCGATTCCAAATATCGTCTAACTAGCAACATTTCATGACTTTCCGGTTTTTCAATTAGAACGGTTACGTGTGTAGTCAGTTACACTTTTCTAATGTTCTCGAAAAACAACAAATCATAAAGCTCCCACTAGTTCATCGATTCCAAAATATCGTCCAACTAGTAACACTTCATGATTTTCCAATTTTTCAATTAGAAAATTACTCGTGTAATTACTACACATTCAAAATTCACTAAGAATTTCAAAGTCCGAGATCACCTTTGGTCAAACTAAGTTTTGTCTTCCGTTTGACACGAATGACACTAGTGACATACCTATATGTCACTCTGATTTTTAAAAGGCTTAAGAGAAAATATCTCTTTCGAAAAATAATTGCATTATCGATTAACTAGTTCAACGTCCTAGTTACTTTCCACTTTTTAACGAAGTCAATACTAGTCAATTATAAATTTTAAGCAATTTCGTAAGGGATATAATGCTGTAAATAAAATGACATGTATTAATTCAAGTTTAACACTACTATATTTTATTTTAGGAATTGTAAACTAAAATTAAGTCTACTCTACCATTCCAAGGTTTTAACCTCGCATCTCAGTGCCGCCGTAGGGTAGGTCAAAGAGATGACGGTTAAATCGAGACAATCTCATCAATGAATAACTTGTGAGAATCGAACATCCCACGAGAATCGAACATCCCTTTATCCATTGACTACCTTCCTTTTTTAGCCTAGATATTACCAAAAATATCCTTTATGAGTGTGACCTACTATATCGGATCTCTTAGGTACGCCCCGAGTGTGCCGTCGTAGGATAGGTCAGTGACCCGACGAGTACCCAGAAATCCTATCCTTTCGGAGACCAAGCCATGAATGTTGATAGGAGTGAACACCATCCGTAGGGGGACGAAATCAAAGCGCCGTGAGGCGTCACCCTTCTCTCACTTACTTGTATCTATAGTAGAGGCCGTGGGGTTGGCTGTCGCCTCCCCCGCTCCCACTCAATAATTTGGAAGTGGTGGTGGGTTAACTAACCACGTCTTTTTGATGTTAACATAAAAGTACATCAAATCAAGGATTCCGAATGGTGTCGGTAACGTAGGGAAGCCTACCCGTCCTATTCGTTGGAACATATGTGACAGTCGGACGAAATCGGGTCAAGAGAGCCCTATTGAGATTAGAAGGAATCACCCCTCCGCTCTCGGTTTGGCTTAGTCTTGCCGGACCCCCGTGCATACATCACACTAGGAGGGTTAAGTCGTTCGAGCGAAGCTCAGTTGACCACCCAAACTAAAGGCGAACCGGTTTTATCCAAGATTTACTGTTCTTTTACCATCATTCGATCTCGTAGACTCTACGAATCAAAAACGTGATCTCGTTTGGGCTTTAAGGCGGTTCACCGAGAACACACACCGAAAGGCTTAACGATTTCATAACCCGTCCTCGGATCTTTAATTAGTTACTAAATTTATTAATTACCACGTATTAATTAAATTTCAACTAATTACACGAGTTTGTATACATGCCTATTTTAATTACCAAAATTAAAATTCTACATGTATGCATGGAGTGGATTTATGATATGATGCATGTCATGGCAATTCCGGTTTTATATCTATTTTATGATCAAACACATAAAAAATAAATGCGGAAAATTTAAACACCGAGATGGATCGTTGGCACCCCCGTATCTAATCTATTAGAAAATAAATAACCAAAACCCTAACTAGGGTTTACTACTTTCTAACTAAATCTGCAGCTGTACGAACTCTTCGATGATCGGGAAACCAAACGAACTCGGATCGGGACGAAAATTTCCAGATCTTTTTTTCACTCCTTGAACTTCAATATGGACGGTTGGATCGGTGCTTTGACTTACCAATTTTCTCCAGTAAACCTCCAAACTTGCTGCTGAATCTGACTTTGACTGCACTGCATCAAGGACTTCCTGAGGCAGATCGGGAATCGAGATGAATCCCGATCGACCTGAAATTTTTATGGTACGTCCGAAACTCCAAGTTGATCAATCTGAACGGTCGGATTTGCGTTTCAACGGTCCAAACTCTCCCAGAAAATCGAGGAAGTCACAGATAGTGTTTCTGTGAATCCTGCGTTTTTCTGTTACAGCAGCCTCTTCGCAGCATCAAACGGATATCGAAACGGACTCTGATCGACGCCAAATTTTTTGGAGTTGATCACCATCTTCTATTCTTGATTCTGACCGGAGGGATCTTCGTTTCAACGGTTCGATCAACGGGAAAAGAAAAAATACTAAACTGCTACTAACTAGATCTATTTGCTGGAAATTAAACTTGCAATAAAGACAAATTACATAATTTCCTATACTCATATGAACGAATTTTCATCGTTTATATGAGTTTACAATAGATCTAACGGGTAAACAGTGCCAACCCCAATCCATCTCTTCAACCACGACATTCATAAGCATAAAAATTAAACATATGCATCGGCCCCCAAAAAATTGGGACAAAAAATCTACATGTTTTACCACTCCTAGATCTAATATTTTATACGTATAAATATAGATCACCATGGCGACTGATACCACTGTTAGTAATACCATCCGCAGCGGAAACGATTTATGGATCTAGATCTATAAACTACACGTAATAAAATAACTAGAACTATATCTACAAGGGGGTTGTAGAACATACCTCTTGGATCTCAAAATCCAAGTTGAAGAACCGCAATAGGATGAACGAAGGAAAGCGTGAAGAGCACCACGATCTTCCGTACGTGTGATCCAAGCAACTCCCGGTGGAAGGAAATTCTCGACTCGAACCCTTCTGATATGCTACCCGGAAAAATCTCCAAGATTTCTCCCTAATACCCCTTGGCCGAAAAAATATTTTCTTCTCCTCTCTAAGAGGTGAAGTCGAAATATGTAGTGTGTTCTTTGGCTTGGGAGAACTCTCTTTATATAGAAGAGTAAAACTTAAGCCCCAAGGATTTTATAATTAATACAAAATCAATTATGATAATCCTATTAAATAAAAGACAATCCCATAATATTCTAGAACAAATCTAGAATAATATTATCTTTATTTCTTTCCATAAATATTTATCCAATAAATATTTTATGCACATGTCTTATTAATACACAAGAAACTAATTCTTGTTCCATAAAACATTGCATTGGCCGAAAATTACTTCTTGTGACCTAGTCACAATAATTTTTGGCCATAACACACTTTTGGGCCAAGTCCACGAAAAATGTCTTTTCCGTGTATTTAATTATTTAGCCCAAGTAATTTAATAGTCCACTAAACAATTAATTCACATATCGTTTTAATAAAGTCCAACGAGAACTAAATTAATATTATTAGGATTCGACGTCCGAGAATAGCTATGCTATATTAGGAGGCACGTCGGGGACCATGGACTAATAATCAGCGGCTCCGATAAATCAAATAAATAATTATAGAATAATCATATTCGATAAATCAATCACAGGAATATGCCACCATAATCCTGTGAATGCACTCCTCCGATTATGAGATTATATTTATCTCCTCACGAGAATAATAATAAGCGTCCATTGATATAATCATTACATATGGATTAATCCTCCATAGACTGTTCATTCTAAATCGGGAAGTTACCGTTAACCCTTTTAGAACCTATTATCCTTATTTACCATTAACCCCTAGTGATCAATTAATTCATACAACTCACTGGTGATCAATCGGTGTGATATGAACTCCATCGATCGATCGGTTTCTAGGATTAACAAATAAGGAAACTGTCTATCTACTTCCATAAATGGAAGGAATGGATTCCGTATCTGTGATAACACGGACTACTCACTCAATCCAGTACAATGCCAAGATGGGGTAATTCGGACCACAGACTCGGTGTAATCCTTAACCGTCAAGTCAAACTTCATACTGATTCAAGCAGTTGACTGTGATCACCTCAGGATTAAGATATATCCATAAATATGATCATCCATTGATTTGATAAGACTTCTCGATTACGGAATTATATCGTGAACTCTAATCAAATCGGTCCAGCCCAATATGATATATCTATCATATATAAATGCCCCATTAGGTTCTCTTAACCGAAAGTCCGGATAAGACAATCACACCAACTGTGTTCTGGGCGCATTAATAGCACGTTAAAGCAGAGACCCGATACTCTCGATTAACTTCACTACGGGCTAATTGTATTTTAAGTACATCTTCACTAACTCAATCCTCCCGTGTATATACCATACACTGAGTTAAGTGATTACATAAACAATATACTTAGGGTTTTCTGTAGTGTAAATACTATTGTCACATCGGTGATTATGAGAATAATAAATATGAATAATAACGTCAATTCATTTATTAAATAAAACAATTACAAAAATTGTCTTTCGGGCATCACACCTAACAGTGGGAACATCACTTTTATTCCTACTTTAATCGTGGTTAATGCTACAGTGCACGTACATCATTTAATCTGACAGTTACCACCCCCTACTTTCTCTATATATACAGATATATACACAGAGACATTACTTACAAACATCAGATCGACTCTAAAGATACACTGTGTGAACACAAATTTCAAAGCTTTCTTCTTCATCTTTTTCATCTCTAATGGCGGACAAGGATGATATTCAAATTGGAACGAGCAAAAAGTGTCAGAGGGTTTGTTGTTGATGCTAATAAAACTGAGTTGGCTATCAATATTGGTCGAAGAATAAGAAGATATGAAGGACTGAAGCATGTCCTAAATCTCGGATTGGAAAGCATCTCCAACACAAATGTTGCAAATTTCTGGAGAAACATTATGATAAGAGATAATAGATAGGTATTTACTACCACAGTTAATGGCCAGGAGATTGAAATTTCCTCAAACCTGCTGAAGGAAGTGTTTGGTTTTGGATCTGGCAATGATGCTCCAACCAGTCCTGAAGAAATGGGACTACCAAGATTAGAGCTTGTTGATAAAATAAAGACCAATATGCTGTCAAATCATCTCTGAGCATCAATGTGAAGCATATCAGGATGGAGTATAATCTGCTGAGTAAGATTATAGCCAAGAACATTTTGGGAATCAGTGGAAGTCTTGACACTTTTCAGGACCCAAGATTGACTTGCTGGTCATCATATGCAAGAGTATGGAATTTGATTGGGCTGGATTCTTTATCCAATATATGAAGAAAGTGATAACAGAGAAAAGAGAAGGGAGAAGAAAGTCCAAAACATTGCCTTTGGGTATGATGATTCAGGCCCTGCTGACTCATTTGAGGGTTGCTGATGTTGCACCTGAAAAATATAAACAAGTCCACATACAAAAAGGAGATCAGGTATATCATCCATGGTTTGGATGATGATGAAGTGTTGGACACTGAAAGAACAGAAAGTGACAATGATGGAGATGATGATGCTGGTGGTGAGCAGGTTAAACAAGTTGCTAAAGCTGCTGCACCTAAGAAAGTTGCTGAGAAGAGAAAGGTTGTTGATACTAGAAAAATAACTGAGGTGCTAAAGCCAAAGAAAACAAGAAAGCGATCAGTAGAGACTGCTAAGTCTACTGAGGGTCCAGTTAAAGTTGAAGTTGTTGACCCTACTGATGTTGTAAAGAAGAAGTCTGCTGCTGAGATCTTGAAAGAGCAACAAAATGAAGATAAAAGAAAAAGGAAAGCTGCTGAAATTGAAGCTGAACGACCTTCAAAAAGAATGAAAGAGATTGCTAAAAAGAAGAAACATGGAAAATGCAAGGAATTAAGGGTCCTGGAGGAACAAAGGGAAATATTAGAAGAGGCTGTTGAGCCTATTGCTGATGCTGGTGTTGTTGTTAAACAACACATTGAATAATCAAAGCACCATGCTGAGGAAACTATTCCAGACCCTACTGTGGAAACTACTGAGGTTGCAACTGAACAACAGGGTGAAGCACCACTCAAACCTGCTGAACCAGAACCTGTTGTGGAAGTTATTGAATCTACACATTTAAAGGCTATTAAGCCTACTAAGGCTGGAGAAGTTGTTGTTGAGCAACTTACTGAAGAACCGCAGCAGACTACTGAATCAGCTCTTGCTGTGGAAATTAATATAACTGTACAAGACCCTACCATTTTTGCAATAATTCAGGGGGAAGGGAAATCTATTGCTAACCCTCCTGATGAGCATGTAAGTCAGGGGGAACCCAGTGTTGAGCAGATGGAGGTAGTAGGGAAAAATTTACTATCTGAGGAACCTACTGACCTGATGGCATCTACTGAGGAAACACTAAATTTACTTATTGAGACCTTTGGAGAACAACAAGTTGGACAAATAGCCACTAAAAAGCCATCAATGCCCTTTGAGAGAAAGGAGAAGAAAAGGAAAGAAGGGCATGTTGATTCCAAACTCAAGCTGGTTGCTGATTACTTTTAATGCATGTTTGGCTACTATAAGAAACAAAAACCAGCTGCTGAGCCAATGACATACTTTGAGGAATAGGCCTTTGAAAAGTTAAAAGTTGAAAATCTACTTGATTTGGTTAATGCTTCCTTGCTAGAAATGAGATTGATGGAAATCATTGAAGAAGAGAAGGGTGAAGGAAGTATCTTGTATAAAGACCCTAGGGATGCACCAGATAGTGATGATTCACCATCATCTGATTCTGATGATGACCATCCTACACATGATGGAGAAGCCAGTGGAACTGCACTGTCAACTGAACCAAGAGTAGAAAAGTCTACTGGTGCTGACAAGTCTGCTGAGGGTCAACAAACTAATCAAATGGATCTTCATATGGAAGATCTAACCATAGACGATTTAGAGGCTCTAATCAATGATAGAATAAATTTTGGAGATAACAGGCTGGTTGGTACGTCTGATACTTTATTTGATGTGGAATCTGATGAACATCCTGACAACAAACTGTCTAAAAATTTGGATGAGCATACTGTCATTGCACATAGTGTGCCTGATATCAGTTCTGAGGATTCAGCTCAATATCAGGAGTGGATTGATACTAAGGACACGCTATCTAAAACTATTGATACTCTACAGAAGATTGCTGATGCTAGAGGATTTCTAGAAGAAAATATGGCAATATTTCCTGAAATTCTTGTACAGAGAGAGATCACTGAGGAACAAACAGTGATAGGACAGAGATTGGATTTGGTGATGGGGTTGGGAGGATCACCCACACATTCTGTGGAAGAGGTGGTTCAGGCTGCTAAGGAACAAACAGCACCTGAACAAAGGTTGGAACTGGAGGTACACGTTGCTGAGGATCAAACAGCACCTGGACAAAGGTTGGAACTTACAATGGGTTTTAAGGAAACCCCTACACAAGTTGAAGAAATTGTTATAGCACAGGTTGCTGAAACACCTGTGAGTACTGTGCAGGCTACTGAAGTAGAGCCTACTGGAGTAAAGGCTACTGATGGAAGGGATAGTCAGCAGACTGTTGTTAATAAGGATGAACATTTACTGGACTATGATTTCAGTGATGAGGAGTTCCAAGTGCCTGAGGAAGAACTAATTGCTGCTGAGCCTCAATAGGCAAATGTACCATTGTTGGAATAAGAACCTATCTTGGAACCTCAACCAGCACAAGATCCCATTTTGGAAGATATTTTTGGTGCTATGGTTGAAGGAGGTCCTGACCCTGCTGGAAGGTATAGGAGTTGGGCCATGGTTGTCAGCAAACAAAAAGGCACAGTACAATGTTGAAGAGCCTGTTGATGATGCTGCTGGACACACGGATGGAGGAATGGCTGGTGCAGTACCAGCAAATGTGTTGGATGTGTTGAGGGCAGTCAGAAATGAAATTAAACAGTTAAGAAGTGAACTTAATAGACAAGAGCAAAGATTTGAAGATTTGATGAACCTGGTGGAAAATAGAGGAGGACTACTGAAATAGTTCCAACATCACATCCACTCAGTTTGCTCTTGTTGATCTAACCGAAGATGTGAGAGGCATAAAACAAGGCAATACACTCAAGGAACAGTTACAGTTTGCCTCTATTCACAAGAAACTTCACAACCATGCTGAAACACACAAACCTGCTGTGGCTGACCTTGCTAAAACACCTCAACACGCTGCATTGGATCCTAAAGTCACTGAGAGGACAATTTTGCTGGAGCAAACACTAGAAGGAAGGATCATAGCAGTTGACACAAGAACCGAAATTATCGAAGGTCAACTAAATAACTTAGTGATCACACTGGAGAGTGTTCATGGTCTACTGTCCCGTTTTGTTGACGATGTCGATAAGGGGGAAGAGAGCCAAACAGCAGTAGCAAAAGAGGCACCAAGAATTTTTTCTCAAAAGAAATGGGAGGCTGATACAAATGCATTCAGAGACCGTGCACCTGGCAGACTTCAGCTGATTGATGACCTCTTCAAAGAATATAAGAAGCAATACTATAATAAGAGGAGACCTTACCATGACAAGGGTTTTCATGAGGGGGTAAATTCCTTTTTGGAACTTATGTTCTGGGAAGCTAGAGTTAAAGCTTTAAGAGCTACACACAGAGGTGGTAGAGGTTGAAGAGGTGGAAGAAGTCTACCTACTACATTAGCAAAAGAGTCACTGGAAGAGTTCAAACAATTGTACATGCGTCTAGGATTCAGAGTAAATGGTGGAAGGAAGTAAATCCTCATATTGATTTTTCCGTCATTGAAAATCAATGGATGAGAGATATGGTCAGACAGATAAGAGAATATCAAAAGCAACAAGAAAGAGAGAGACAAGAAAGAGAAAGGAGGAACTAGATCAGCAGACTTTCATATTTCTTTATCTTTTGCTGAATCTAGTTTGTAATATTGTTGAACACATTTGATTATAATCAGAAATGACTGAATTTGTTCTGTTTTTGTTTTTATCCTTTTTGCTTAGCTGTAAAGAGGGTAGTGGCATCATCACCAAAAATGAGGAAATGGTTGGACATGTTTTAAGTTTTAGTGATGAGTGCCAGACTAGCTGTTATAGAGCAAAAGCAAAAAGATGTCTATATTAAATGTATAGGCTTATTAGAAATTGATCTTTGTATAGGTTTGATCAAACAAGCATTGTAAAAGGTCAGCTGACTTTCATCAGCAGACCTGTCTAGGTCAGCAAGGTACCTGAGTCAGTAGACTAGTTTAGGAACCTACTGAAGACTGAAGGCTGAGGGCTCAAACTCAGTTATTGAAGGCTAAGGGATCAAACATAGTGTTTAAAGTCAAGGATATGGAATCAGAATTTATGGAAGTCTGTGATGACCAAAACTGATTACATATACATTTTGTACAAGGTCTAAGTTCCATAAGTTAAGTGGTGATTAGAACATGGTTATGTTCAAATTAGTGTATTCTAACTTCATAAAAAAGTTAGATGACAAGAAGTCAGCTGCAGTGTTTCATAAACACAGCAAACTTGGAATGGCTGACTGACAAGTATTTCAGTAGACTTACGTACACAGGAACATGCTGAATATATATTTCAATTTAATCAATGGTTACATTGGAAGATTACAAGGATAAGGACAAATAACAAGTATTGATTTTGTCAATAAATCAATGGCTAAGATTAATGGGACGTTGGAAAGATTCAGAGCTTTACCCAATGGATACAAGTCAAAGGGTGGACATTTTGAAAACTGTCATAAAGTAAACTGATAATGTCGGTACTATGTGCAAGGACTGAATGCAAGCCAAGATAAGGACAAATCTGAAATGGCTATGTTTGAATTTAAAAAATAAGTCACAAAGATTGTCACCTATTAATAGAAGACCCCTGATACAGAAACAAGTGATGAATATTGAAGAAAAACAACAATCAATCTTGAGCTATCAGATACTTATCAAAAAATCACCCTGCTGACATTAGTGAACTTAAAGCTACTGATCTAGTAAATTCTTTTAGTGTAACCTGCTATCAAGTTACATCAAGTTTACACACTTGAAGACATCCAGCCGCTGGTCATTTCATCCTGATCAAGCTGCTGAAAGATGAATCACTTACTTGATTCAAACTTTCTTTTACAAGAAACCTGTTGAAGACAGTGAAGCATCATTGGGAATCAAGGACTGTTGTTTGTGGTGGAGCTGGTGAAGAGGCAATCCTACCCTTCAAGGACCAGTGGAATACTTTGGAGCAACAATCCTACCTGTTTCAAGTGTTCAGTTTGTGAAGCTATAGTTATTGGTGAAGGACATACAACTTAGGGATTTTCGTAACTGCAACCTCAAAGATCTCTAGTGAATTACCTCCTCCAACTTCAAAGGAGACGAGTAGACTGACAGGATTACACCACCTGGAACCACTAAAAAAATTGCCTACTTACTTTCTACATTTAGTATATTAAGCACATCAATCTACTGAAACTAGCAACTGAATCACACATTGACACTACTGAGTATCTAATACTTGGAATCATATATTAACAACAAGTAATATGGCTTAATTTGAATATATTCCGTTGAAACATATTCAGTAAAATCAACAGTCAGTAGACTACTGAGCTATCAGCAGACTACTGAGCAGTCAGTAGGCAACTGAACTTGCTGAGTATGTTAACTCCAAAAGTTTTAAGTGTTAAGTTTATTCACCCCCCCCCCCCTCCAATCTTAACCAAAGCCTTTTCAAGGGACCAATTACACTATATAATCGACAAAAGAGTTGGTTTACTTAATATTTATGATGTCCACAAAATGGTCCAAATCATCAAAATAATTGCTCGAGTTGATACAAAAACATCATTAAATGCATGAGAATTGGGGTTAAAACATCATAAAATGTATCATCTAGTTGTCTTACATCATTCATATTTCTAGATGTTCCCATAATGCACTTTGAAATCCATTTACTCAGATTATTGAATTCCAACTTTATTTGATCAACTTTAGTGATAACATCAAAATTATCACGGGTAAACATCGATGGATTTGTGGTAGACGTCTTGCTATAAAAGTGTGTGATCACAGGTGGTGCACGGTGATGATGAGTGATTCACGGTGGCCTGAAAGTGTATAAAATGGTGGTGCAAATAACGAGTAGAGAGAATACTAAACTCGGTAGAGTTTTCCTGAGTTTTGTATTAATGGACCTTTGAAAAATGTTACATTCAGCCTCTATATATTTATAGCAAGCTATAAATTAGTTATTAACTAATGACAAAACGACATAGTTAAATACAATGCGATGCCGACCAAACTAAACACTATCTTGCGGCGCTGATATGGGGCGGACCCACTACACTTGTCCATTAGCTCAGTCTCTGTCTTGTTATCCTTGAGTCGTAGTTTGCTTATCTTGATATTAGGGGCTTGGGTCGCTGGCGGACCTGATTGCCTTGGGACCTAGCGAGTCGCCCATTGGCTTATCTTCGCACTGCCTGGTGCTTTGAGAGCATAGGGCGCCGCCATTATCTTGTGGTTCCGATCTGGCTTATGCTTTGTGGACTATGTGGCCTAAGGCCTTATCCGCTGCATCGGCTACCGGATAGACCCGAATAGGGATCCACGGTCCGATGTATGGTTATGCGTATCAATGGGCCCTACTCTGTGCCTCAAGCATTTTCATGAAATGATAGACAGGGAGTAAAGGTTATTTGGGGATTAGTAGTCCCCACAGTTTTTTTGTGGCTTGCTATCATGGAGGATCTCTCGTGAGCTTTACCCAAATGCCGTACATAGAGTAGGTCTTTTCATGCCTTGTGTCATAAATCGACTTCACCTTAAGTGTCATATATTGATTTTGCCTTTTGTTCACTGCTATTAGGTAGATGGTCTTATTATGGTGTTGGTGTCATGATGTGACTTGCCTTTGGCACCACGCGATTAAGTAAACGATCTTATTATGGAGGGAAACATTTAATGGGACCCGCAGAGACCTCTAATTGTAATGGCGGTTGATCGTGCCCTTTGGGGAACCGTTTATGGTCCATAAATGATGGATGGTTGGAATCACCGATCGTGTCCTTTGATTGTCTAGGGTGTTTCAGTAACCATTCCATAATCATAACGGTTTTGAAATTTGAAATTTGAAAAGGCCGACCGAATTTAGACCGTTGGATTTGTTTCATCTTGACTTTCGGAATGAGAACACTCAGCCTATATAAAGTGGTTCACCCCAAACCCCAAACACCTTCACAACATTCATTTCCCATAACAAGTAGTTTACTACAAGGTTTGAGTTTTCCGGCGCCGACCGAGAGGTTTCTAATCAAGATTTGAAGATTCCAATTTGTGTTTGAGGTTTGCGGCAGAGCCTTTCCTGTTTCTGATGACCTTTTTTGTCTAAGTTTCAAGTACATACGCCTTTTCCTTTCTGATTTCTTTCATGCTATTCATGATCAAGTTCATGTTTTCCCATTCTTCGATGATTTGAAGGTTAAAGACGATACCTTTTTGTTGAATGACCTGAGATTCCCATGCTTGCCTTTATGTTTGAGTTTGGTGTTTGTTCTTTATGTTCACCCCTTTGGCATGCTACTTTATTTTCTGGTTCTTGGCTTTGTTCGTTTATGTTTATGTGTAGATGAGTCTAGATCTTTTCCATCTTCTGCGTTCGTTCCCTTTTTTGCTTAGTTTGTTGGCATAGTCATCTATGTAGTCATGCCCATTGCTTTACCCTTAGGCTAGACAATCCATTTCCTTTAATCGAGTCATAAGGTCAGAAGGGCGAGGTGTCAGGGTGAGCAAACACACTAGCCTTGGCCCGACTTTCATTGTCTGGGTGATTACTAATTCCATCTCGCCCTTTTGTTTTTCTTAGGACGTCTGACAATGACGAAGTTCATGGATAGGTTTTTGGGGACGCAGAGGAAGTATGCACCAGTTGCAGTGATAATGACGATTTGGTGTTATCTGAATTACCCCCAATGAACTCGGGTCATAAGAAGGCTGTTGTATATATGATTCCCCGCGAACCCAAAAAGCCTAAATAAAAAAAGGCCGCCAGGGCCAAAGGCTCAAAGAAGTGAGTTGCTTCCAGATCGAGTAAAAGGAGTGTTGATTTCGATGACGAAGAGGAGCCAAAGAAAAAGAACAAAACCTTAAGACCGAATAACCCTAAGGCGGCTAAGGAGGACGAGCTGATGGATGCTCTGGATTGACAGATCTAGGGTCAATGGGTAGTCATTAAGTCTCGCCCAAACAAACCAGATGCCTTGGACGAGTCAATATATCTAAAGATTACTCCTTTGCGGGTTTAAGCACCGACGCCGATGTTAGGAAAGTAGTCCCTGTGGATCGGTCTGTCCAAAGTTTGGACGATGATGCTTTGGTCCTTCACTATGATCATTTTATTGTGTGGCTTTGCCCGCCCTTTGACTCCTTCTTCAAGGAGGTGATGGATAAGTTGGCCGCTTTGCTCTGCTACTTTACTCCTGGATCTATCCGAATAGTGACAGCGTTCATAGTGTTGTGTCGGATCTTAAAGCACGAGCCTACTCTGCCTGAGATGACGCTCAAAAAAGTCAATCCTACGGCATCAACATTCTATCCATTATGAGCTAAAATTAGTTTATTCGACCTATAAATATGAACCATTTGAGTTGAATATCATATGTCGGGTTCGTGAGTCGAGAAATCTGCACTTAACGTTTATTTTTTCCTTATTTCGATATTATTTCGTGCATTTTTTATTGGATTATTTTTAGGATACGATATATCGGGTTGAGCATTGTGGACGAATCTGGAGTGGACTGAATGAAAGGATTGGGCCTAGGGTATTTCAGAACATTCTAAGCAAAGACGACAAAAGAAAAAATACAAAATTTCCCTTGGTTTACCAAGGTGTGCCGCCGGTTTACTGAGGATCAAGAATCTTTAGTAACGTGTTTTCTTGGTTGAGAGGTTGATAGGTGTTTCTAAGTCGGTTTATGTAGGTATAAAAAAGAGACCTCACCTCAGAATCCAATGTAACATTGGTACCACACAACAATTATAATTACTATGGAATAAAAGATCTTTGTTCTTTATTTTATTATTTTATGAGTTCTGGTCGGAGAGACGACGGAGTCGCCTCTGAGGGAGATCTACACTCATCTTTGAGGGAATGATTTTCTGTCTTTTCCAAGATGTAGATCTGTCATTGTTTTATTCGACAAGTATGTTTTAATTGCATATTAAGCTTAAATATGTAGTAGTTAGTTTATTTTACCCCATGTGATAAAGATCTAATTCGTTGGTGAAGAAATCATGAAATAGTGATTATGTTCTTCGTATCTGTGACGGTCTATATCGCAAGATCTAAATACCTATTAAATTACTAATTCATGATAATCAGCGCCACCTACGTTGATCAATAGATTTAATTTACAGGTTAGTAGCTTGATCAACTATTTGCATGTCATAATAAATTTGCAGGAAGTACTGATAGTGAAATGTTAGTTTGGATATTATCTTGATGGACCCTTGGTACGTGTTGATCAGTGTCAACAGTTGTCTTCGCGGGTTTCGGTATGAGTTAGCGCTCAATACCGACAACTCTAGTTCTTTATGTGTAAGGGCTATTACGGACCAATTAAGGAGGGTAGCTTGCGTATAGATTGTCTACTACCATGGTCGGAGAGATAGGTTTAGGAGTTGTACCCGTAGCTGAACAATGAATTAAAATTCACCAATGGGGAGGACAATTGAATGTGTAGGGGAATAACTAATTACTCATAATTGAACTAATACATTAGAAACTGTTGTTTGCTTTGTGAGAACTAGCGTAACCTTGTTAGTTCGTGGCACCAATTTCACTATTGTCTATATTTTAGTTGGTCGTAGACCGTTAATTGTAACAAGCTCAGTCTTGATTATTTGACGTTCTTACGAGTCTCTGTGGGATCGACCTTGACTCGCCAGTACTCTATTACGATAGACCTAGTCCTATTGCTAGTAAGTGCTTTGCACGCGATTAAGATTTTCTTGCGTCGTTACCGGTGACTCGTGTCAAGAATACTTTTTATTTAAGATTGTGTGTCGGTATATATTTGAGTCTGTTTTATCGTCTGTTCATACTGGAGTCGTGTAGAGTCAGTCCTGCTAAAATCTGAGAAAAATTTCATCCGGTTTACCGAGGGTATACCGCGGTAAACCGAGGGTCCCAGTTTTGGGAGAATTGTTTATGTCAGTTCAGCATCAAGTCCATAGTCAGACTCTTTATTTTTTAGTCTGTCAGGCGTATATAACAGCCGGTGAGGCAAGTCACTAACCTTTTAGTTTTTTTTTTGTGTCTTGTAGTACGCCAGATGAAGTTCAGTAGCCAAACTCGAGAGATTCATACCTGAGATCGAAAAGTTTGTGAGACAAAGAGAAAGGAAAATTGAGAGATATCTATTAGGCTGGTGGACGACGTGGGTATGCACGAAGGAGACAAGGAGAGGGAAGAAGAGATTCCACCTTTGGAGAATACAGAAATCAACATGGCACAGAATGGACAAAATAGACAAAATGGAGCAGGAGTTGTGGTACAAGCAGATAGGAGAACACTATAGAGTTATACAATGCCAACGATTGAGCAATTCGTGCCAGCAATTGTTCAGCCAGGGAACGCGGCTGAGTTATTTCACCAGAAACCAAATGTGATCCAGATGGTTAGTAATTACACTACCTTTCATTGAGTACCGAACGAAGATCCTAGTGTACACGTCACTAACTTCTTGGAGATGGTCATCACAGTCAAACCAACAGCAGTACTTGAAGATAACATGAAGCTTTAGTTGTTTCCGTTCACTCTAAAAGACAAAAATAAGATATTGTTATTGTCTTTAGCAGCGGGATTGTTGCGGAGATTTTGCATCAATAACAAAAGAAAATTTATAACCCTAACCTATATGCAAAACTAACTCCTAACCGACCAAAACATCGGGTTGTTGCTAGTAAAGCGTAATGAGTAAGGGGTCGATCCACAGGGAAAAGGTATGTAGAATCTAATCTTATTAATCCTACCAATTGCTACTCAGGAAAAACAAAATAAACGAAAAGCAAAAGCATAAAAGCAGAAAAACATAAAAGAACAATCAAAATAAATCTAACCTAAGAAACATGGGAACAACCAAAGTACAAACCTAAGCGATTTCAATTCTAGTTAATCTCATGATCCTAATTCAGTTTGTGGTTTCGCCTTTTCACGAGACACAAATCCCTAATCTCTTAGTGAACTTATCTCTCAAGCTATGAAAGCCCACTTTCGTGGTGAATTCAATTATCTATCTCTCATCTTTCGAATGTTGAGACTGATTTACCAAACAAAACTTGGGTGTAGATTCAATTAACTCTCGTTTTTAAAGAACCTAACAACCTAGATAGTTA
The DNA here is from genome assembly GCA_024500145.1 of Gentiana dahurica var. dahurica. Taxonomy (NCBI): domain Eukaryota; kingdom Viridiplantae; phylum Streptophyta; class Magnoliopsida; order Gentianales; family Gentianaceae; genus Gentiana; species Gentiana dahurica. Next base: position 53,537,579 of record CM044900.1, read on the forward strand.
ATCGATTAACTTGTCATCATTAACGATTAAAAATCCTATCTTTCTATGGTGATCTAACGTTTATGCAACTTCCGTATTATAAACATCAATGGAGAACTAATTTTCCAATCTATTCTCATGGCATCGAAGAACGCATAGAAAAATACAAACTACATGAAACGTCATGAAGAAAAACTGGAATTAAATTAATCATAAGAGAACTCACATAGTCTTGGATACAATGGTTGAAACACCATGGAAACGAAAAGAAAAGCTACATAATCTACTCCTAATCTAACCTCGGTTCACCCGAGCACAAGGCTCGGGTGACCGGCCTTCAAACTCTCAAGATGCGGCTGCTGGCCTCTCTTTTGATGTGAAGAAATTTCTGAATGAATTAGGGTTTGGGGCTGCTGTGCTTTAAATAGAAAACTGAGGCGGTTGCTACAGTAACCTAAGTCGGTTTCAGCAAAAACGGCGGTGGACGCCCGTTCACTCAACCGGACGCCCGTCCAGGATGCTTGGACGGAGACTGGACGCTAGTTTGATGAGCGTCTGAACTCTCTGAATGTGAATTACGATTCTGGACGCTGGTTCAGATTTTCAAACGCCAGTTCTGATCTGGACGCTCGTCCACCTTATTTGGATGCCAGTCCACTGTCGAAATCTTGATATTTCCATCTTTATCTTCATTGATTTCTTTCCTTATCTCTTTTATTCTTCCATATCTTTGATTGATCCTCTCTCATCTCGAAATTAGCTCTTTAGGATCATCTTTTCCATCATCAATGAGTATCTACACAAGGATCAAAACATACCAAAGTGTAACATATTTCCAAAATAATATAAAATCATAATTTAAGCACATAATTCGTTACGTTTTGCAATTTAACTATTAAAAACATCATTTACTCAATATTTACATATATAGCTCAAAATCTATGAAAATCATACGAATGTAGGGGAAATTGATATAGAAAATATATGTAAAAATCACTATAAATTAGCCCTTAACAACACCCCCACACTTATCTTTTTGCTCTTCCTCGAGTAAAACAAAACAAAGTCAAGCTCGAGATAAATAAACATCTACGCAAATATAAAGTATATTCAATAACTTAGAAGTTCATCCGTGTAGTGTGTGCATAGCCATAATAAACTTCCACTAAGTTACACAATTTGAAAGTTATTCAAACCAAAACTAGCCCGGTTTCCCATCTAAGTTAGAAATATTCAAAAACTATAACAGGCACTTTACAAAACATACATATCCCAAAAAGAAATAGTAGAGAATATCTAAAACATTTCTGACAGACTCAGAGGATAATCCCTACAACATATCCTTCAGTTTATACTGGGTATAAGATTGACGATAACTAAGTCGTTACTTATTCATAATAATATATTTCAATATTTTCACTTTTTCCACACTTTTCTAACACACATCAGAATAAGCTTTTGCCCTCATAGCAGAATAGGACATTTCAAGATAATCCCCTACCTTGATCCAATCATAAGGCAGCTATAAACTGACTGTCGTGAGCTTTTGGTCATCATAGAGGAATAGGACATACGTGGTACACCCTACCGCACCCAAATCATCGACTAGCTTTCGACACACACTTCTACAATTTTGTTTACTTAGAGATTTCTGGCTGGCAGTGGAAAAGATTATTTTCTAGTAGCACAGACCACTGAGCATAACACCTCAAGTAAACAATTTATTACTATTGCAAAGACATAATCACGTTTCACTTATCACATTCAAACCTACGGATATTCACAGTATATCATACTTTAACTCTAGAATACAAACTACTAAACTTTTCAAGAATTGTACATAAGCAAAGAAACATGCTATAATCATAAAAAATCTCCAACTAAAATGGGGTAGGCTTTCAACATTTAGCTCATCATTTACTATGGCTCGTGAAAAAGAGTGTCGGGTGAAACAACTAAAATTACTAAATATACATAATATAGCAAAAATGATATAAACTCAAGCAAAGATATGCTTTGTCTACTCGGGATATAACAAAAATTTGAAAATTTTAGCACTTTTCATAGAAATATAATAGATTAAGCAAATGAACGTAGATACATAGACCATCTATCCCTTCCCCCACACTTAGATTGCAACTTGTCCTCAAGTTGTGCAGAATGAAAAAGAAAAAGAAAACTTAGCTGATTGTATGCGAAAGGGAGCTATTCTGGAAGTGTTTGAACCAAATCCAAAAATTCCCGACGAACTCAGTAGACTGTGGACCATCCACCGGAAAACTGATATCATCTGAAAACTCACAATAGCTAATGCAAATACCCTGCACACTTGACAAACATGAAGTACCTCGGGGATAGGGGGAAGATAACATATAAAGCACAGGAAAGAAAGTCTAGAGAATTTTTAGATTAAGCTCATATAAAGATGGACATATACATGGAATATTACAAAATAGTAGGGCTAGGTGCAACTATATGAAAATGCATTACAATGCAATCTACGTGAAAAATCCTAAAAATAAAATAAAAACGAGGTAGTATTACGGAAACAGACAGTTAACTACACTCAAAAAGAAAAATAAACTAGGTGGTATTACGAAAACCGATAGTGACCACACTTAAGAAAAATAAAAGGAAAAATAGAGAAACAATGCAACTATATGAAATGCAACTAAATGAAATGCATTTAAATGATATGCAAAAATAAAAGAAAATAAAAGAAAGAAAACTAGCCCACTCATTCTCAACATGACATGTATATAATAAACGTCTACCAAATAATGACAGGTTACGATAAACGACAGTGTTGTTCATTACATGCAGTGTAGACGCGCTTTAAGACTCGTCAAAGGTGATAGCATTATGGAAACCAACAGTTAGCTATACTAAACAGATATAACTCATATGGCCTAAGACGTAGCATACGGAAAACCAACAGTAGCTACCCATATGAACTATAAAAACAAAGGAAGCACGTAAGTCTTAAATGATTAAAAGATTCATCGGAGCGGTATGTAGCATACGGGAACCGACATTAGCTACTAATTAGCCATAAGAACAGTTATAGCTTACGAGAACCGACAGTCAATATAACATGCCTAGATGAATCATATATAAGGAATTGATCAATTATCTAACATGGATTCATAGATGGAAAGGTAAAAACATATAAGTTCAGGACATCTATGTAAACGAAATAAGCCACAGAAGCTCGAATGAAAGAAATCCAAGTTAAACGAAAGCATTAAAAATTAAATCAAGAAATATCAGAACCTGGATTGCAATTCTTCAGACCGGACGGACGTCCAACTAGCGTTCAACACTGGACGAGCGTTCAGAGAGTATAGACGCTCGTCTGGTCCTCTAAATCAGAACAGGATTGAAAGTATTTGAACGGACGAACGTCCATAAAACCGGACGTGCGTTTACCTGCAAGTTAGGTACTGGACGGGCGTTCACTACCTTGAACGCTCGTCCATACAACGAGTATGCACAGAAAGCAGGAAAAACACAGCAAAACCCTAAATACTTATGAACACAGCACAGTAGCCTTATCAAATTAAGCACAGGGGTTAGACTAGGTAACACATAAACATATAAACTTCACGTAAAACAAGTTGAGTAAAAAAAAACTTTTGCACATTCTTAACCTAGCGGTAATCGAAACACGGCAGAATAAAAACTCTCAACTTATTTATCGCTACTTTTATTAAAAACAAAAATAAAACATAACAAAATCGAGAACTAACAAAACTAGATTCAACATGACACCTATTCCCCGGCAACGGCGCCACTTTTGTTGCGGAGATTTTGCATCAATAACAAAAGAAAATTTATAACCCTAACCTATATGCAAAACTAACTCCTAACCGACCAAAACATCGGGTTGTTGCTAGTAAAGCGTAATGAGTAAGGGGTCGATCCACAGGGAAAAGGTATGTAGAATCTAATCTTATTAATCCTACCAATTGCTACTCAAGAAAAACAAAATAAACGAAAAGCAAAAGCATAAAAACAGAAAAACATAAAAGAACAATCAAAATAAATCTAACCTAAGAAACATGGGAACAACCAAAGTACAAACCTAAGTGATTTCAATTCTAGTTAATCTCATGATCCTAATTCAGTTTGTGGTTTCGCCTTTTCACGAGACACAAATCCCTAATCTCTTAGTGAACTTATCTCTCAAGCTATGAAAGCCCACTTTCGTGGTGAATTCAATTATCTATCTCTCATCTTTCGAATGTTGAGACTGATTTACCAAACAAAACTTGGGTGTAGATTCATTTAACTCTCGTTTTTAAAGAACCTAACAACCTAGATAGTTAATCGATTAACTTGTCATCATTAACGATTAAAAATCCTATCTTTCTATGGTGATCTAACGTTTATGCAACTTCCGTATTATAAACATCAATAGAGAACTAATTTTCCAATCTATTCTCATGGCATCGAAGAGCGCATAGAAAAATACAAACTAAATCAAACGTCATGAAGAAAAACTAGAATTAAATTAATCATAAGAGAACTCACATAGTCTTGGATACAATGGTTGAAACACCATGGAAACGAAAAGAAAAGCTACATAATCTACTCCTAATCTAACCTCGGTTCAACCGAGCACAAGGCTCGGGTGACCGGCCTTCAAACTCTCAAGATGCGGCTGCTGGCCTCTCTTTTGATGTGAAGAAATTTCTGAATGAATTAGGGTTTGGGGCTGCTGTGCTTTAAATAGAAAACTGAGGCGGTTGCTATAGTAACCTAAGTCGGTTTCAGCAAAAACGGCGGTGGACGCCCGTTCACTCAACCGGACGCCCGTCCAGGATGCTTGGACGGAGACTGGACGCTAGTTTGATGAGCGTCTGAACTCTCTGAATGTGAATTACGATTCTGGACGCTGGTTCAGATTTTCAAACGCCAATTCTGATCTGGACGCTCGTCCACCTTATTTGGACGCCAGTCCACTGTCGAAATCTTGATATTTCCATCTTTATCTTCATTGATTTCTTTCCTTATCTCTTTTATTCTTCCATATCTTTGATTGATCCTCTCTCATCTCGAAATTAGCTCTTTAGGATCATCTTTTCCATCATCAATGAGTATCTACACAAGGATCAAAACATACCAAAGTGTAACATATTTCCAAAATAATATAAAATCATAATTTAAGCACATAATTCGTTACGTTTTGCAATTTAACTATTAAAAACATCATTTACTCAATATTTACATATATAGCTCAAAATCTATGAAAATCATACGAATGTAGGGGAAATTGATATAGAAAATATATGTAAAAATCACTATAAATTAGCCCTTAATAGGGATCGATCCAAACATGCACAGATCTACTATAGAAATTTATGAACAAGTACTATCCACCTAGGAAGTCAATACAAATTAGACGAGACATTATGAATTTCAAGTAGAAACCCATTGAAACTTTTGAAGAAGCTTGGGAATGGTTTAAGGAAGCACAAAGGAGATGCCCTCACCATGATATCACTTTGCCCATATGAATGCATACTTTCTATCACGGATTATGGCCAAGTGAACAAATTAGAGTTGATGCATCGAGCAACATATGTTTTGCGTTGGTATCCCCTGAAGAAGCTGAAGAAAAACTGGAGGAAATCGCACTTACAAGTCACTAGGGAACGCATCAAATTGAGACCTCCAAAGTAGCTGAGCGTGTATTTGGAGAAGATACTACTCAAAAGATCATATACCAGCTAATGGCGATGAACGAGAAGATAGATGGCATGCAAGATCACATTGCCAAGGTTGAGAAAGTTCAAGATATCGAAGCAACCAACACCGAGGATGTGAACTATATAGGGAGGCAAGGAAATCCTTATGTGGGCGGATAACACCCAGGTTCTCATGACCACCCAGGTTTTCGATTAAGTGACCTTACTGGGAGTTTTGGACAATGTGATTCTAATGGTGGAGAGAGACCGAGACAAACTGGTGGATTCATGCGTCAATTTCGCAAGTCCAGTGGTTGGGATGTAGAAATGGATAAAATGAGCTCAACTGTGACCGATACGGTCAATCAACTCACTAAATCCATGACTGAGCGGAATACAAACTTCACCATATATTGTCTGAAGAATGATACAACATTGACCAATTAGGAAGCCTTTGTGAAGAATCTTTCATACCAAGTGGGTCAGATCGCAGAACAAGTGTCAGCCCATCCTCCGGGAGGATTACCAAGCAATACAAAGAAAAATCTAAAGGACGTGAATGCAAACATGACTAGAAGCAGAAAGGAACTGCCTAGACAGTTATACCAACCGTCCAGGAAGAATCAGAAAGCAATCAGCAGCAAAACATAGCAGAATCTAGAGAAAAAGAGGGGCTGGTAAATCAGGAAACTACCCCGGTAAACCGGGAGTCTGAAAATGCAGCAGACAAGCAGGCAGAGCAGCAGTAGGCAGCATGTAAGTCTTCATGAACTGTAACTATTAATCCTGCTACTTTACCATATCCCCCTACGAAAATTAAACCGACTAATGATGATGCTCGTCATAAAAAGTTCATAAAGATGTTTAAGAAGTTGCAAGTGAATATACCTTTGGTAGAAGCTCTGTCCGGAATGCCAGAATACGCAAAATTCTTGAAAGAAGAAATTTCTACCAAGAGGAAATTGTTAGACCATGAGACTATATGCCTTAACGAGGAATGCTCGGCAGTTTTGCAATGCGAACTGCCTCCTAAGTGTAAAGACCCTGTGAGCTTCCTCATACCTTTCACAATTTGAGGAGTATGCCTAAACAAAGCATTGTGTGATCTTGGAGCCAGTGTCAATCTAATGCCATTATCCATCTTTCATAAGTTAGGCATGAAAGAGTTGAATGAAACATCTATAACCCTTCAATAAGCTGATAGGTCTATGAAAGAGGATGTTTTGGTAAATTGATAAGTTTGTATTCCCCGTAGACTTTATGGTGCTAGACATAAAGGCAAACCATGAGGTTTTTTGATCTTAGGAAGACCTTTCCTAGAATTGAGCAAGACATTGATAGATGTTCATAAGGGTGAACTGATTCTGAGAGTAAATGAGAATAGAGTAGTATTCAATGTGATGAATTGAATGTGGTACGCTCAAGATGAAGGAGAAGCATGTAACATAATAGATGCCATAGACGATCTTGTTTTAGAGCTATATCAGCAAGTGGCACTAGACCCTGAGGTAGCAGAGACTTTTCTCCTAAAAGAGGATGTAGGAAGTGATGATGAATCATGACCTAAGTGTAGTGAAGGTCACGTGTGAGAAATAGAGCCTACATCTTCTGTGGATTTAGGAGGGACAATTCATAGACCTTCGTGTGACATGTTCTTTGACTTACAATTTACTGGTATGCTGTTAATGTCATATTTAGAACAACCACCAAGGAACTTAACATTAAAACCTTTGCCATCTCACCTGAAGTACGTATACTTACAAGATGATACTCTTCCCCTTATAATTTCATCATCACTATCACCTTTAGAGGAAGAGAAACTTTTAAGAGTAGTGAGAGAGCATAAGGGAGCGTTTGGGTGGATGATTGCAGATATTAGAGGAATAAACCCGTCGGTGTGCATGCATAAGAACTCTGTAGACCCTGAAAAGAAAGCAGTAGAACAACCACAAAGGAGGTTGATGCCACAACTGAATGATGTTGTTAAGGAAGAGATTATAAAGATGTTGGAAATATGAATCATTTTCCCAATTGTAGATAGTGAATGGGTAAGCCGGATTCATGTGTACCCAAGAAAGGAGGTTTCACAGTTCAACCTAATGAATTCGATGAGTTAATCCATGTGAGACTAATTACTGGACATCGGGTTTGCATTGATTTTAGGAAATTGAATGATGCAACTCGTAAAGATCATTTTCCCCTACCATTCATTGACCAAATGTTGGAAAGATTAAGCGGTCACGGTTTTTATTGCCTGTTAGATGGATATTTTGGTTACTCTCAGATCCATATTACCTATGAGGACCGAGAGAAGACCACTTTCACATGTCCCTATGGAACTTTTGAATACAATCGCATGCCTTTTTGACTTTCTAATGCCGCTGCAACATTCCAAAGGTGCATGATGTCATTATTTGCGGACATGGTGGAGGACTATCTTGAGATTTTCATGGATGATTTCTCTGTATTTGTAGATAGCTTTGATAAATGCTTGGACAACTTGAGTAAAGTGCTAAAGATATGTGAAGAGACCAACCTTGTACTTAACAAGGAGAAATGCAATTTCATGGTAACGGAAGGAATAGTGTTGGGTCATAAGATTTCAAGGAAAGGAATGGAGGTTGACAAGGCAAAGATAGAGGTAATAGAGAAGTTACCCCCTCCAATGAACTTAAAGACGTTGCGAGCCTTTCATGGCCACGCAGGATTCTATAGGAGATTCTAGACCTTTGACAGAACTACTTGCATATGATGTGCCTTTTGTGTTCGGAGAAGAATGTAAGCAAGCATTCAACACATTAAAGCAAATGCTTATAACAGCCCCAATCCTGGTAGCACAAGATTGGAACCAACCTTTCGAGCTTATGTGTGATGGAAGCGACACGGCAGTTGGAGTAGACCTGGAACAAAGGGAGGATAAAATCTTTAAGCCTATCTATTATGCCATTCATACCCTTAACAGTACCCAAAGGAATTATGCGACTACAGAGAATGAACTCTTAGCTGTCATCTTTGCGTTTGACAACTTTGACCTTATCTGATAGTATCAAAATTCAATGTATTCACTGACCATGCAGCTTTGAAATACCTTCTAACCAAACAAGACTTCAAGCCAAGATTGTTAAGGTGGATTCTACTCTTACAAGAGTTTGATGTCGAGATTAAGGACAAAAAGGGATCTAAGAACTAGGAGGCTGATCACCTGTCAAGATTAACTTTGCTAGAAGAAGAGCAACCGACTGAGATCAGGGAGAGCTTTCCTGATGAACAAATTTTTTCCATCTCGTGGTAGCCATAGTTGAATCTAAGCCTTGGCAAAATACGTCAAGAGTGGGCAAGGTATACCCTTGGGTTGCCAACATTGTCAATTATCTAGCAAGAAGGTACCTACCACCGGAATTCATGAATGTGGATAAGAAGAAGTTCCTCACATATCTAAAGAATTATCATTGGGATGATCCCTACCTATACAAGCTTTGCCCTGATGCCATTCTTAGGAGATTTGTCCATGATGATGACATTCTAAGTATTTTGAGCATAGGTCATTCTAGGGAAGTTGGAGGTCACTATGGGACAGACAAGACAACATCAAAGGTACTGCAGTGCGGATTCTATTGGCCTACATTTCATAAATTTGCTTATGAGTTTACACGAGACATTTCCAAGCGACCGGTAAGATGAGATGCCACTGTAGAGTATGACCGGTAACATTTCTGTCAAATGACCGGTAACATTTCCAAGCGGAATGAGATGCCACTGTAGATTATCTTAGAAGTGGAGTTTTATGAAGTTTGCGGAATTGGTTTTGTTTGGCCGTTCACATCGTTAAATCAAATCATTACATCCTGGTAGCTGTTGATTATGTTTCCAAATGGGTGGAGGCAGTGGCCTCACCCACTAATGATGCCAGGGTTGTCCTGCGGTTTCCCAAGAAAAACATTTTGATGAGGTTTCGGGTGCCCAGAGCCATAATTAGTGACGGAGGGAGTCATTTCTGTAATAGGTTGTTTGATAAATTGATGATGAGATATGGGGTTAGACATAATAATGTAGATGCATATCACCCCCAGACAAGTGGACAAGTACAGGTCACAAACAGAGAGATAAAAAGGATCTTAGAGAAGACTTTGAATCCCACGAGGAAAGATTCGTCTTGGACATTAAATGACGCTCTTTAGGCATACAGAACGGCTTATAGGACCATGAATGGGATGTCACTATATTTGATAGTTTTTGGAAAAGCATGTCAATTACCGGTAGAACACGAGCACCGAGCGCTGTGGGCTATGAGGTTTTTAAACATGGATGGGAATTTAGCCGGTGAATAGAGAATACTAGAGTTGATTAGATTGGAAGAGTTTAGACTTCAAGCGTATGAGAATGCAAATATTTACAAGGAAAGAACGAAGTGTCTGCACCATAAAAGGCTTCTCAACCGCACATTCCATGTTGGAGATAATGTGCTGGTATATAATTCGCGTCTTCGTCCTTTTCTAGGAGTAATGAAGTCTAGATGGTACGTACCACATGTAGTCATGAAAGTTTTCAATTCAGGCGCATGTGAAGTTAGAAATTAATACTTTGGGAAGACATTCATAGTAAACGGCCAATGGATGAAGCATTACCTAGAGCATAAGTATAACCTGGAACTGGAAGTCTCTACGTTGACGGATCCAAAGTATGAATAAAGGAGCCCTATTAGTACAGTCGAGCTGGCGACTATAAACACAGTACTATTTCTAAACCCTTATTTATTGCGTTTGTTTATTTAAGTTATTTTGAGTCAATAAAGTAGCATGAAAATCGCAAGGTTTTTTTCATCATATATATCGTCGGTCATCTGGCTAGGGATATATGTGGTTTTTTCCTTCACGATTCTCATGTGATACCCTCTTAAAAGTTTTCATGTCTTTCCTAGACCAATAAAGAATAAAATGGCTTAAACTATTTTTACGCATTCCTCTAGTATGCACAATTACCGTCACCTTATTTTCATATTTCCCTTTGCATGTGACTCACAGTTTTCAGGAGTATTATTCGGAAGCAGGTAAAACTTGGAAATGGAATGACCTTGGAGCTCAGGATTCTGCTCCGGGATTCACTTTGACTCTATCTATCAATTCCAGACCTATGTACCTTTTCTTTTTTTTATTATAAGTCAATGGGGACAATGTGTATAATAAATGGGGGGTAGGCGGTCTTAGCTGGTTAGTCGATAAAGGGAATAAATTTGAAAATTTTAACACTGTTTTTAGCATGCCTATTGCACGTTTTAGAGTGAGGAATAGGTAGAAAATGAGCCCAAGTTCAATTTGAAGTAAGCTATAGCATATTCGATTTAGTATAGAAGAATGAGCATATGTTATGTTGCATGAACTAGTAACTTATTAATTGTTATTCTATCATTGCAATAAATATTTGAGCACATAATCTGAATGAGAAGTGTTTAAGATTAGATGATAAGTTATTTTAACCGGGAATCATTATTTGTCTGTCTATATACTTTCTCAAATTGTTCTAAGACAAAGGAAGAAACTAGAATGCCACAAGAGGTAACCGGAGCAAAACGGGCTTGTGAGAAAAAGAGAAAAAAGTGAGGAAACGTGCCAAATTTTTTTTATTAAAATTAAAAAAATTGATGCAATCAAGGTAGTGAGGGAAGTGAACTCGTGTAAAAAGGGCACGATCCTTGGATAAAAAGAAACAACCGAGGACTTAAGATCGAGGCTCAGTCCCTGAGTCCGCCCCGCCTGATTAAGGTACCATATTGTGCAACCAAGTCTGAAGGCAAGATATGCGAGTGTATGCGCAGGTAAGTTATGGTTATGGGGTTAATACCACTTGATTCTCTACACGAAAGCACTATCACGACTGATTCATCACACGACACATTGATGCATGATAAGTAGTGATTAATAGAAAGCTTATGGATTATGGCTTGATGTATGTTTAGCCAGAAATTTGTTGAATATGTGGTAGTTGATGGAGATTGCTCTTGATTCTCTGCTCGAGAACGAGAAAAAGGCTAGTGGGGGTAGTTGATGACGCTTAAAATAGTCTATCATATGGCATCAACATTCTATCCATTATGAGCTAAAAGCAGTTGTTTCAACCTATAAAAATGAACCATTTGAGTTGAATATCAAATGTGGGGTTCGTGAGTCTAGAAATCTGCACTTAACGTTTATTTTCATTATTTCGATATTATTTCATGCATTATTTGATTATTTTCAGGATACGAGATATTGGGCTGAGCATTATGAGGGAATCTGGAGTGGACTGAACGAAAGGATTGGGTCTAGGGTATTCCAAAACATTCCAAGCTATGTCGGCAGAATAAAAAAGACAAAATTTCTCTCGGTCTACCGAGGTGGGCCGCCAGTTTACCGAGGATCTAGAATATACTAAAACGCGTTTTCTTGGACGAGGGGTACATCTAGGTGTTTCTAAGTCGGTTTATGTAGCTATAAATAAGAGGTCTCGCCTTAGAATTCAATGTAACCTTGGTACCACACAACTATTACAATTACAATGCAAAAAACGCTCTTTGTTCTTTATTTTATTATTTTATGAGTTCTGGTCGGAGAGACGACGGAGTCGCCGCCAAGGGCGAGATCCGAGGGAGATGTATATTTGTCGTTGTTCTATTCGACTAGTATGTTTTAATTGCCTATATAGTTTAATTATATAGTAGTTAGTTTATTTTACCCCATGTGTTGTAGATCTAATTCATTGGTGAAGAAATCATGAAATAGTGATTGCATTTTTCAGATCTGCGACGGTCTATATCGCTAGATATGAATACCTAGTAAATTACTAATTCATGATAATCGGCGCTAGTTACGTTGATCGATAGATTTAATTTACATGTTAGTAGCCTGATCAACTATTTGCATGTCATCATAAATTAGCATGAAATACTGATAGTGAAGTGTTAGTTTGGACATTATTTTGATGGACCCTAGGAACGTGCTGATCAGTTTCTGCAGCTGTCTAGACGGGTTTGCAGTATGAGTTAGTGGTCAATACCAACTGCCCTAGTTCTTTATGCGTATGGGCTATTACGGACGAATTAAGGAGGGTAGCTTGGGTATATATTGTCTACTACCATGGTCGGAGTAGATAGGGTTAGGTGTTGTACCCGTAGCTGAACAATGAATTAAAATTCACCAATAGGGAGGACTATTGCATGTGTGGGACTAATTACTCATAATTGAACTAATACATTAGAAACAATTGTTTGCTTTGTGAGAACTAGTGTAACCTTGTTAGTTTGTGGAACCAATTTCACTACTGTCTATATTTTAGTTGGTCGTAGACCGTTAATTTTGACAAGCTCAATCTTGATAATATGACGTTCTTACGAGACTCTGTGGGATCGACCTTGACTCGTCAGTACTCTACTACGATAGACCTAGTCCTATTGCTAGTAAGTGCTTTGCACGCGTTCAAGATATTCAGGCACCGTTGCCGGGGACTCGTGTCAAGAATACTTTTTATATAAGATTGAATTTCTGTATATATTTGAGTCTATTTTGATTGAGTCTGTTTTATAATGTGTTTATACTGGAGTCGTGCAGAGTCAGTTCTGATTAAATCTGAGAAAAATTTCATCCGGTTTACCGAGGGTATACCGCGGTAAACCGAGGGTCCCAGTTTTGGCAGAATCTTTTATTTTCTTTTTGTGACTTGAATAATGCCACACGAAGTTCAGCAGCCAAACTTGAGAGATTCATACCTGAAATTGAAAAGTTTGCTAGACAAAAGAAAAAGGAAACTTGAGAGAGATCTGTTAGGCTGGCGGACGATGTGGGTACGCACGAATGAGATCACAGCGAGAGGGAAGAAGAGATTCCACCTTTAGAGAATACATAAATCAACATGGCATAGAACAGACAAAATGGACAAAATAGAGCAGGAGTTTTCGTACAAGCAGATAGGAGAAATCTACAGAGTTATGCAATGCCGACGAATGAGCAATTTGTTCCAGCAATTGTTCATCCTGAGAATACGGCTGAGTTATTTCAACCGAAACTGAATGTGATACAGATGGTGACTAATTACAATACCTTCCCTAGGCTTGGGTCACTAGCGGACCTGATTGCCTTGTGGTCCTGATCTTGCTTATGCTTTGTGGACTATGTGGCCGAAGGCCTTATTCGCTGCTTCAGCTACCGGATGGACAATTTACTGTTTATGCGTATCAATGGCCCCCTACTTTGTGCCTCAAGTATTTTCATGAAATGTTAGACAGGCAGTAAAGTTATTCGTGGATCGGTAGTCCCAAAGTTTTTTGGTGGCTTGCTATCCTTGAGGATCGCCTGTGACCTTTTCCCAAATGCCATACTTAGATTAGGTCTTTTCAGTCCTTGTGTCGTAAATCGACATCGCCTTCGGTGGCTTATGTCATGTATTGATTTTGCCTTCTGTTCAGCTCTATTAAGTGGATGGTCTTATTATGGCTTTGGTGTTATGATGCGACTTGCCTTTGGCGCCATGCGATTAAGCATACATCTTATTATGGCGGGACACCTTTCGTCGGAGCCGCAGAGGCCTCTAATTGTAATGGCGGTTGAGTGCACCTTTTGGGGAACCTATTCTGGTCCATAAATGATGGGATGGTTGGAATGACCGATCGTGTCCTTTGATTGGCTAGGGTGATTTAGTAACTAATCCATAATCATGACGGTTTTGAATTTTGAAATTTGAAAAGGCCGACTGAATTTAGATCGTTGGATTTGTTTCATCTTGACCGTAGGATCGAGAACCCTCAGCCTATATAAAGTGGATCACTCAAAACCACAAACACCTTCACAACTTTCACTTCCCATAGCAAGCAGTTTATGGCAAGGTTTGAGTTTTCCGGTGCCGACCGAGAGGTTTCGATCAAGATTTGAAGATTCCGGTTTGCGTTTGAGGTTTGCGTCATAGCCTTTCCATTTTCCAATCACCTTTTCGTCTATGTTTCAAGTACATACCCCTTTTCATGTATGATTTATTTCATGCTATTCCTGATCAAGTTAATGTTTTCCCATTCTTCGATATGATTTGATGGTTAAAGACTACACCTTTTGTTGAATGACCTGAGATTTCCATGCATGTTCTTTATGTTTGAGTTTGGTGTTTTTTCTTCATGTTCACACCTTTGGCATGCTATTTTATTTTTTGGTTCTTGGCTTTGTTCTTTTATGTTTCTGGGTAGAAGAGTCTAGATCTTTTCCATCTTCTGCGTTCGTTCCCTTTTTTGCTTTGTTTGTTAGCATAGTCATTTGTGTAGTCATGCCCGTTTATTTACCCTTAGGCTAGACACTCCATTCCTTTAATCGCGTCATAAGGTCGGAATGGTGAGGTGTCAGGGTGAGTGGACACGCTAGCCTCGGCCCGACTTCCATTTTCTGGGTGATTACTAATTCAACCTCGCCCATTTGTTTTTCTCAGGATGTCTGATGATTCAAGAACTGCCACTGACAATGACGACATTCATGGATAGGTTTCTAGAGACGCATAGGAAGTAAGCACCAGTGGCAGTGATAATGACGATTTGGTGTTATCTCAATTACCCCTAATGAAGTTGGGTCATGAGAAGTCTGTTGTATATATGATTCCACACGAACCCAAAAAGAACAAATAGAAAGATGCCACCAGGGCAAAAGGCACAAGAAAGTGAATTGTTGTGGGCTCGAGTAAAAGGGGTGTAGATGTCAATGACGAAGTGGAACCGATGAAAAAGAACAATAATCATAAGACCGAATAACCCCGAGGCGGCTAAGAAGGACGAGCTGATTGAGGGATAGACAGATCGAGGGTCATGAGAGGTCATTCGTTCTCGCACTAAAAAACTGGATACCTTGGACGAGTTCAATATATCTATATATTATGCCTTCTCGGGTTTCGGCACCAACGCCGATGTTAGCAAAGTAGTCCTTGTGGATCGGTCTGTCCAAAGTTTGGACGATGATGCTTTGGTCCTTCACTATGACCATTATATTGTGGGGCTTCACCCGCCCTTTGACCCCTTCTTCATGGAGGTGATGGATAAGTTGACCTTTTTGCTCTGTGACTTTACTCCTGGAGCGGTCTGAATAACGATGGCGTTCAAAGTGTTGTGTCGGATCTTAAAGCACGAGCCTACCCTACCCATTTTCATGAACTTTTATCGCTTCAGCAAGCTGACCACCAACAAGCCCGAGCCGAGTAATTTCCTGTCGACTAAGGTCAAGATCAAGAATTTTCTTCTATTTTATTCACTTACTAATAAAGTCAAGCATTTGGAGAGGCGGTGAATGATTTTTGAGTCTGCTGTAGGATGGCCCTTTCCCAAGTACGGTCCGAAAGATGAGAAAAGGTTGAATACCATTGTTGTTCCCAAGATGTTTGAGGCCGACGAGCATAAGCTTATTGATACGATTCATGATCTACTTGGGTGGGATGGAAAAACTCACAAAAAGACCTTTAGATGGAGGTTCCTGCATGACCTTGCTCAATCTTATTGTTTTATGGTGGGTATCCCCGGGCCGATCAATGCTCAACCAGTTGATAAGGTGTCAAAGGCCATGACCGATGAGGATTGGCACCCGGAGTGCCATTATCGCATGTTCTTCCCAACTAAGTGACCAACGTGCGGCGGGAAGCCATCACATCTTGCCCCAGTAAAGTTTCTAGCATTTACATTTTGCTTGTTTAGCTTTCAATGTATGTGACATTAACCTTAGAACATTGTAAAGGTATGATGGGTGATGCAACCGAGGACATGAATGCCAAGTTTGCAAGGCTTAAGGGGGAGAAGAAAGCCAAATAGAAGTTATTGCTGCAAGTAAGGGGGCCACTCCTGCTTTTGTTGATATTGTCGACTATTTTTTCTACTGACGCTGCTTCTACTGAGAAGCCGCTAAATAATGTGCCCACTCGGGTAGCCTTGCGGACAAGGGTTGTGGTCCCTGTTGTGGGAGGAAAAGGTCCGGACGATGCCAACAAGTACAAGAGGAAGAAGACCGCTGGTAAAACAATGTTTTCTATCGGGATTGTGGATGAGCAAATCGTTGATGCGGAGTCGGCTTCCTCAAAGAAAAACAAAATTGGTGGTGACAACCAGGCCTCGAGTATTGCTACTGTAGATCTTGCAGGGTCTATTGAAACTATAGGTTATCAATCAACACGAAGGACTATAGGTCACCAGACCGCAAGGTCCTGCAGTGTGTAAATGGACAAACCATACTCCCACTGCGTCTGGGGTGGATCGATATACTGATCTAGTTAAGTAGTTTTTATTAGTGTTATCACCAAATGCCGGTGTTGGATGTGGACTGAACAAATCAGTTAGTAACATCTTGAGTACAAATACTTCAAGATCTAAGGTTGTTATTTATAGACTCTATCAGGCCGAGTTTGACTGTATAACCGTCATTTTCTGATTTTACTAGTTTTATAATCAACCTTTACTCAATGCATCAAGATATTTCACGATCTGAACGTGTACGCAAAATTTCCAGTCCTACCTTCAAGCACTAAATGGTAAATGTCTATATTTACAGAATTGGGGTGAACCGAATTCACTCCTTATCCACAAATGCATAGGCATCTTTTAGGTAGACTTCTCGGTTTTTCATGACAACGCAAACCGTTACGTTGCAACCAATATCTTAAATGAGTTAAACAGCGTAACATAGCACACCAATAACTATATAAGGCAAATTTATGGTGTATCCTTTAGTGAAAACATTTCACTGGGAGGCAGGCCGAGCATCATTCCCGAGGACTACGCAAGAACATATTTCTGAGTATGGAATACTCTATCTCTGGTGAAATCAGAGATTTCCTCCAAATATTTTTGATAAACTTACCGGAGTCTGGAATAGTTTTCAGACAAGATGTTACTACTTCAAAAGCTCCCACTAGCTTGTACCATTCATAAGACCCCGAAGGTCATTATGAACAAGCTGTGCGACTTCTTTAAAACTATTACCCTTTCCCGATTGAAAGGAAACTTAGTCATTGTTCCTTTGAGAGAGTGTTCTGTTAACTGGGAGATAGGAATCACCCTAAGCCAGTCTACAGATCTTGTTGTTAGGGAATATGCACTAATTAATAGTATATAAAGAAGTGTTTATCTAAATACGAAAACCATTTGCGTTTATATTGTTTAAGATGTGTTACATATAGCTATTCAACATTTCTTAGTGGTTCGACTTTATCAAACAAAATTCGAGTCATGGGTTCGCTCTACAAATGTTATATTTATCGTCAATAAGACAATCAAATTATCCTATTGAAAAATAATACGTTCGTTCCAACGAATCCGAAACCAGAAAATGAATTTTCTGTGATACTCAAGAATTGAATCCGAGATTCATTTCCTTATATCACTCCCACTAGTCTACCTGAAATAACTGCCCGTTGTCTATTTTATTTATCGTTTAATGCAAAGCTACCTGGTTCTTCCAAAGAACTTTAGCTTTCGAGAAAATTGCTTTGGATGCATTGGTCAGTGATCCGAAATCACTTTCCTTATACTCTAATTTCCAATTAATTTTCGGTTTAGCCTTAAAACTATTTAGTTTAGATGACTAACACGTATAAACATTCTTTCCCATTCTCGACTTTTCTTAGATGGAAACAGTCTTGAACTAGCAGTTCGTTTGAGTAGACACAACTCTTGAACTGTGGGATGCTCAGTGTTACTTGCTTGGACTGTCGATTTTTCTAAACATCCAATCATAAGACCAAAGCTCCCACTAGTTTATCGGTTCCAAATACCATCAAACTAGCAACACTTTGTTCGAATGGTTTGAGAGATCATAATAAAGCTCCCACTAGTTTATCGGTTCCAAATACCGTCTGACTAGAAACACTTTGTATTTATGATTTTTCCAAGATTAAAAAAAATAGGCAGAACTAAGCTCCTACTAGTTTATCAGTTCCCAATACTGTCTAACTAGCAACGCTTTATTCTTGTTTTTCCAATAAATGGAGAATCTATTACACATTTCTAATGATTCAGAAAAACAACAAATCATAAGGCTAAGGCTCCCACTAGTTTATCGGTTCCAAATACCGTCTAACTAGCAACGCCTTATGTATATGATTTTCCAATTTTTCAATTTAGAAATTTTTTGTGAAATTTTTTGTGTAATTTTTTCAGCTAAAGAACTGATTGCTTCAGAACCAGAAAGTGAATGATGCTGAATTAGAATTGACAAACACAAAACCAGCTCAACAAACAGATCTAAATTGGCTCAGTGATCATCTAGAAGATCAGTTGATAGGTGATGTTCAATCAGTTGTCAGGACCAGAAGACAACAAGAGGCAATGCTCACCTGTTTCCTATCACAACTGGAACCCAAAACCATTGAAGAATATAAACAAGATGCAGACTGAATTATTGCAATGCAAGAAGAACTCAATGAATTTGAAAGAAATAAATATTGGGAATTAGTTGATGAATCCAAACATGCAAATATCATTGGCACAAGTGGGTGTTCAGAAATAAAATGGATGAACAAGGAGTTATAGTAAAAAAAAACAAGGTAATATTGGTTTCAAAGGGCTTTTCTCAAGCAGAAGACAATTGTTTTGATGAGACACAAACATGCACCTAGAGTGCCTTCATAAATTGTTTCTAGCATTTGAATCTTATACGAACATCAAAGTTTACCACATGGATGTGTAGAGTGCCTTCGTAAGTTGACTACTTGAAGAAGAAATTTATGTTGAACAACCACCTAGATTTGAAGTTCTAGGGAAAGAAGATAAGGTGTACTAATTGAAGAAATCTCTACATGGACACAAGCATGCACCTAGAGCTTCGTATAAAACCTTTTTAAATATTCAAATGAACAATGGATTCAGGAAAGAAAACGTTCCCAAGACTTTGTTCAAGATAGAATATGGCTTAAGCACACTTCTAAGACAATTTTATGTGGATGACATAATCTAGGGATGTAAAGATGATTGATTATGTAAAAAGTTTTCAAATCTGATGAGAAGCAAGTTTAATATGAGTATGATGGGAGAGATAAACTACTTCTTGGGATTGCAATTCAAATAGTTGGATGAAATCCTTATCAACCAAGCAAAGTTTCCTAGAAACCTGATCAATAAGTGTTGTATGGAGACAAGTGCAACTTCTCCTACACCAATGAGCATAAATCTTACCTGATCAATATGCTTTGCATGGAGACAAGTGCAACTTTTCCTACACCAATGAGCATAAATTTGAAGCTTGATAACGATACAAATGGAAATGATGTTTGTCAAACCATGTACATGGGATTGATTGGATCTTTCCTATATCTATCAGCTAGCAAACCTGATATTGCCTTTGTTGGAGTACGTTCCACATTTTAATCTCGCATGGACTGCCACTTAAGTGCAGCTAAGAAAATCCTGAAGTATCTGAAAGGAAATTCAGATGTTGGTTATGATATCCAAATGAAGTTGATTAGTTTATTGGTTAAGCAAGAAGCAAAACTCAATATATATACATATATATATATATATATATATATATATATATATATATATATATATATATATATATATATATATATATATATATATATACAACTGAAGCTGAAAACATACGTGCAGGAAGTTGTTATGCTCAAGTCTCATTGGAGAAGGAAATTCCCATAATGTGTGTCTACACAATTGCAATAGCTATCACAGAAAACAAAGTGTTGCACTCCATAAAAATGCACATTCACATCATTTAATAAGAGATCATGTTGAAAAAAGAGATGTCGAGTTGAATACATATCATCTGAGAAGCAATTAGTCTTGGATCAATGCATAAGTATGATTCAGAAAGGGGTTGAATGAATCACCAGGTTTTCAAACTTAATTCGAGAACAGAGTTTAAAATGCAAATCCTAGCTTTATAGAATAATGGAAGTTTATTCAACAATCTATTTGAAGTGTATTTTAATACTTAGTGATCAAATTAATGTTTTGTGCGATTAAAAGGCGTTAACTGAGTTTCAAGCAAGTTGATCAACAAGGGTGTTGCTACACGATTGTTGAGTACGTACATCACGTATTCAACTTGTTGCTACACGATTGTTGAGTTTCAAGCATGTTTATCAATTCTGATGATCAACCGTGATTGATAGAGGTCGGACTGAACCTCACCACGTGTCACCCCCATATTCGCCGAGTATTTAAAGAAGCTGTGATATTGAAGGCACAGAGCCCCACTTTAAGCTTAAGGGTAGATCTGAATCCCAGGTGCGATATCGGCCTGGCTTGCTTCTCAGTCCACCGCAGGTCGGTTAGGGCGCAACGGAGCATGACCAGCACAGTTCGGGTCATAACGACCTAGGGTGCTTGATGCAGGTCGGCCGGAGCTACCCCTTTTATTTAATTCACGTGCGTATATTTACAAGATAAATATTGGAAGAATCCTCAGCCAGAAAGACTCTGATGCTACATTTAAATACCGTGATTCTCTCCTAAAATCAAGGGATAAACATGGACAAATCCCTTCCTTATGGGACACGAAATAGAGTCCACACTAGACAAGGAACAAGCATTCCTAGGGCAAAGCCCCTCCATATAAACGATCCAAAGAACTATGAAGAGACTTGATTCCTGATTCATACCCAGGATACATAGGCAACTTGGGATTAAACATCTCATGCTCAGTCTAAGTCACCACAAAACCACCTCTGTTTCACATCTTTTTTGGGCTTTAGTCTTGATTCAAATTGTCACTAGGTAAAACAGGCCCCAGATTTATCACCATACGATTTCTAGAAGAATCCTCCAGCGGCGCTAGAAGGATGGTCTCCTATTGCAAATTCTATTCAAGAATCATCATCCTCATCATGCCACCAAAACCAAGTAAACATGTAGCAGCAGAAAACGGCCAGAATGGCCAAGACACTGATGGTAGAGAAACTAAAGCCACCAAGAACGAAGACAAACGCACCAATTTGGAGATATTGCTTTAGATTTCACCCAAAAAGCATTTGTGGACCAGCTTGTGGCTAGGGATGCCGATACTTGACAAGCTATGCTCAATGCAACCAAAGTACATGATGGTCCAGAGGATGATGCTCCGGAAAAAATGCCTCATTACCTCAAGAAGAGTAAATAGGACGATTTGGAATCCACCTCAAATTTGGGGAAGAAACCACTTGAGCCCTGAGCATTGGAAGCTGCACGAGCAGAGCTCGATGTCATACAGGGAAGAAAGTTCACCTTTCACATCATAGATTGATGTGAAAGGTTCCTTAGTTGTGTCACCTTTCACATCGTAGATTGATGCATATCCTGACCTGTGGGATTTAAGGTTCCTTAGTTGGATCCGTACGACGGATCCAAGGATCCCTCCGATCATCTTTTCTAGTACATAACACACATGAACCCGTACAACACTCTGGAGGAGTTGAAGTTCAAGGCCTTCCCTATGCTGCTCACGGGCAGGGCCCGCGAATGGTTCATGAAGCTTTCAGTGAGGTCCATCACTAGCTTTCAGGCACTAGGAAAGACGTTAATCAATTCCTTCATTACAGCTAGGCCATTCCAGATGAATCCAACTCATCTCTCCACCCTTAAGAAGAAGAAAGAGAAGACCGTCTCCAACACCTCAAAAGGTTCAATGAAAAGTCCATGCATGTCAAGGATGCGGTTGACCATATTTTGATCACTTCTTTTGTAGCAGGGCTATGAGAAAGGAGACTGTATGCTAATCTAGACAACAAGTTGCCTAGATACATGGTGGAATGCATGGAGATGGCATACCAGCATTGAAACGGGGAATATGACTGATTAAAGAGGTAATCGGAGAAAGGAGAAACCAAGAAGGGTAAGTCTGAAGAAAAATCATACAAGAAGAGGAGCCGGACTGGGACTAGATGACTGCCCCAGATGGAGATTGGTTGGGCAAGAAAGGAGCTTTGCAGGGAATGGACTTCATCCCTTTGAATAGGTCGCGAGATCAAGTTCTTGAAATCATTGAAAGGTAGGGCTTGGCCTGAATTCCGCCACCAATGAGCGGACCTCCGGAGAGGAGAGATCAGAGCAAGTTCTGTGTATACCACAAGGATGTTGGGCACGATTCAGAGAGCTACAGAGAATCATAAATGGACATTGATGCAACGAATATGGACGGAAAACTGGACGGGTCATGGACGGATCTCAAAGTATAGATCCTTGGGGTCGTAGAGAGATCAAACTCTAGATTTACAATCAAGATCGAGGAAGGAAGGAGGAGCATTATAGAAGAAGGGTTCAATCTCCAAACCCTGATCGGCAGCTAGATAATCGCCCCATCAACACCATCAAAACTATTGTGGAGATCCCAGCAACATGTTTGGGGGAGTGAGTGGGCAGGATGGCTGATCTACAATGGTCTCTGCATCTAACAGAAGTCAGAGGCCAATTAGGGGAGTAACTTATGGCCTTAGGGACTCCCTCCTTCTGGTTATAAAAAATGCAGTCCTAGTCATATAGGCCAGGGTGAATAAACAACTGGTGAAAATAATTTGCGTGGACACGGGAAGCGCTTTCAACATTCTTTACTACTGTATCTTTCAATTTATGCAGTTGAAGGACATAAAGCTTATACCAGTTTTGGCACCTCTATTCAGATTTGTAGGACCCCAGTTCACCGAATGGTGATGGTAAGGCTTGCAACCACATTTGACCGAGAACCCAGGGGCAAGACCTTTATGGTGAACTATGTGGAAGTTAAGGCCTCTTCGGCATACAACGTTATCTTGGGAAGGCCAGCGTTAATTGAGCTCAAAACTATGATTTCACCAGCTCATATCAGTTTGAAGTTATGTACCATCATAGGTTTGTTGGAAATTAAAGGGGATGTGTATACATTTTTAGGGGAATTTTGTACTCCTTTATAATCAATGAGTAATTAAGGGAAATAATGGAATTAATAAGAAAACCTCCTATTAAGCGTATAACCTATCCGAATAAAAAAAATTTGTTATTATGACCTCTGACAAAATTTGAGATAAAAAGATCATAACAAGAGTCGTTCTCAAATTCCTAACAAGTTTGTTGACAGATTTCATATCAAAATAGAGCAAAGGAATTGTGAGGAAACATGCAACATTTTGACATTAAGATCATCAAGGTTTGAGAATGTATGGATTTTGACCCTATTCATGGTTTAATCGAGTTTTGGTTGATCTTCTTGGCATAATTCATAGCCGTAGTTGTTAAGAACCTTGATCCTAATTGATTCTTCAATTTATTGTGGATCAAATAGGGTTTGGTTGAGTTTAGAGGAAGGCTGTAGAATTTCTTCAAGTTTTGATTGGGTTTTTCCTAGCAAAAAGGTAAGAGATCTTACTATTGTGTTAATTCAAGCTTTATAAGGTAGGATTGTATGTTTGTGTTGTTTTGATGTAAATTATCATGCGTAAATGATAATTTGGATGTATAAGAGGTTATGGATTGTTAAAGTAGTATTTTCACTCTTGTTCCGTTGTTTAATCTTTTGTTAAACACTATGGGAAAGGGTTAGAATTCGTAAAAATACCGAAAACTGGTATTTAGGGTTGTTCCAGACTCAATGCGCATGCATTGGGGGTTCAAGAAATGAGAAACAGATGAAGAGACGGTTGTGCGCGCGCATTTAGGGTGTAGCACGCGCATTGTTTGCATAGAAGCTTGCTGAATCTGTCAGATATCATTAAGAGCGTGTATAGGGGTCATAGCACGCGTGTTGGAAGTCCAGTAGCATTCGGGATGTTTCTGTATGGTCTATGCACACGCATTGATGGTGAAGCGTGAGCATTGGCCCTGTTTTTAGTGCTTAAGTGTATTTGAGCCTGAATCCAGTTTTGAATGTTGTTTCTTGAACTAATTACATTAAATGAACATGAACTAGCCTTGATTTATCTTTTGATGCATTTAGTTCCAGCACCGGATGGATTCTTCATAAGATTTCAAGTTTGGGAACGTCGAAGAGAATTATAGGCTTGTTCTTTAAAGGATTAGTATTTGTTAGGAACATTTTACTTGTTTTGATAATGGCCATGCCAGCTGTTATAGCAAGCCTGAAATAAGTTAGAAATCTCTGTATAAGTCTTTACATAGAGTCTGACATGTTGTATAAGTTCAGTCAGACAAGTATTGTACTAGTTGGTAGGATGGCTAAGTGAAACAAAAAATCAATGAAGTAAAGGCAGCCTAGTACCAGCAGAGTAGCATGAAGACTTTTGGCCTGACTTACAACCAAGGAAGTCTTTGATGACCTTTGATAAGTCTAAGTTGCACTACAAGTGTGAAATCTAATGGTTAAATATGATGTACGCTAATCTCACAAAAATCAAGGATCAGTGAAGTACAAAGAAGGAATGGAAACAAGAAAGAAGGCGAAGTAATAACTCTACCGGCTGATTAAAGGAAAATAGGGAAGAAGGCACACATAGCCAGTCAAGATATAACTTAATTGGCAAAGTCAAGGTTGCCATCTACATTGATGATTAAATGCAGAATCAACCAATTAAATGTAGGATAAATCAAAGACGGATTTTATGATGAACGTTTGAAGAAAATCCAGATCACTGAAATCAAGGAGAATTAAATCTGGAGAAATCAAGAATCAAATCAAGGATTATTCTCCACATAAAAAAGCTAACAGAAGAATTTTCAAATCAAGGATTATCAAGGCTACAAAAAAAAGGCTTTGACAGACAGAAAAAAATGACAGCAATATACAATAACAAGTGGAAACCTTGTCCATTTCTTAAGCCTTCAATCTGAACTTACAAGCACACATCTAGAGATCAACTCAGCATTCAGAGCTACAATTCTACATCAAGCACTGAGTTTGATCAACCTGTTTGTGAATTCAATTCACACCCCAGTCAAGCAAATGAATCAGTGGCATCTAAGAAGGAGTTGTGTTTATGATAGCTAATGAAGGATTTGTTCCCAAGGAGCAGTGTGTTGAAGACTTAGTCACTGAAGCTTTTGTAGCCAGGGATTGATAGTCTTAGAGATTGTGAAGCTTGTGTAGTCAAGGACACTCTTACTATTGTATTCATGAAAGACAATAGTGAATTCCTACAATCAACACATGAGAATAGTGGATTAAGGGATTACAGCACCCTGAACCACTATAAACTTTTTTGTTCATTTATTTACAGCACTTTCCTTTACAACAGCTTTTTACCGCACTGTATTCTTAATATGTGTGTGCATAATATACTTTTAAACAGTTTTTAAGAAAGCACTTATCCGATGCACAAAACCTTTTAAAACAAGTAATGTTTTTGAAACTTCAATATAGTCATTCACCCCTCTCTGACTATACTTTAACCCTTTTCTGGGACCAACAACTAGTATCGGAGTAGTAATCCTAGTATCAGAACCTATTCAGATCTGATTTCTGGTAACAAGGAGATCACATACTTTCAAAGTAGTTTTCGAATCTGTGCTTTCTATAATATACCTTTTATCTGTGATTATGGATTCTTCAAATTTCATGGCTAAAGTACTTGTATTCAATGTTAATAATTTTGCTGAATATAAAATACGAATGATGTCTTATATTGTAGCAATTCAAGTGGAAATGCTGGATGTTATCAATGATGGACCAATTCAGATAGAAAGAATAAAAAAGGATTGGACCAAGGATGACAGAAGGAGAGAAAACCTTGATTATTTGCAAAAGATATCACCCTGAAGACTCTGGACAGTAATATGTTCATGAGAATCAAAGATTGCAAAACAGCAAAAGAGATGTGGGACAAACTGGCACTCATCAATGAAGGATCTGAAGCATTCAAGGAGAATAAATTATATGTTGCCAAACATAAATTTGAGAATTTCAAGATAAAGAATGGTGAATCCATTGATCAGATGGATAACATATTTTCAAACATCATCAGTGAACTGCAACAACTTGGTCACAAATATCCATAGAAAGATGTTTTCCTGAAGATCTTGAGAAGTCTACCAGAAAGATGGAGAATCATCACATCAATGCTCAATGGAACAATATATATTGCACAAACTTACACCTTGACAATGATGTCTCAATTAAAAGCTCATGAATTTAAACTGAACAATGAAGACGGTGCAGTAGTAGAGGCACCAAGGCCAGTGCACTGGTTGCACCCCAGCAAAGCAAAGCGGCTGACACAAGCAGCAAAGAGACACAAGAGTTAAAGTACAAATTGCTTTACTAATTAAATGTTTTGACAGGTTTAGCAGGAAACAATTCAAAGGAAGTTCATCATCAAACAAGAGGTCAAGCTCAAGCAAAGACAGAAAGAAAAATGATGATGAATACAAATGTTTCAATTGTAAAAAGAAAGGACACTTCAATTCCTGTTGTTCTAAAGAGATATATAAAGATGAAGACAAGAAGAAATACAAGTCTTCTGATAGAAGAAGGAGCAAGAAATCACTAAAAGCTTAAACCAGAAGTGAAAATGATGAAGATTCCTCTGACAATGACTTAGTTGATGAAAAAAGACACCAGCTCATACAATGATAAAGCATGTCTATGTCTAATGGCTAGAGAAATTGAGGAAATAGGGGTAATATCTAGTTCATGCTCCTCTAAAGCATCCACATCTGATACTGCCAAATTTTCTATTTCTCCATTATATTACGCGAACCTAATCTAAAATCTCATGAGCAAATTTGAAGAAATTCAAACAAATCATGAAATTCGGGAACAAAAATGTGAGAATATAAGAAAATAAATATAAGATTAAAAGAAGAACTAGATATGAAATAAACTAAATGAACTAGTAAGTAAGTACACCTAGTATGTCAACAACTAATAGACGA
This sequence comes from Gentiana dahurica var. dahurica, assembly GCA_024500145.1. Lineage (NCBI taxonomy): Eukaryota > Viridiplantae > Streptophyta > Magnoliopsida > Gentianales > Gentianaceae > Gentiana > Gentiana dahurica. The sequence continues at coordinate 53,565,017 of CM044900.1, forward strand.
TCACTCATCTGGTGCTGACAGACCGGCTGAGAAAACCAGCCCTACCAGTTAAAACCACCACGACACCACTTGATGCACCAGCTTAAAAACCCCCAAAAATGTTTGGATCCAGATCTAGTCTTGGCTACAACAGTCAAAATGAGAAAGGAAACAATAGACAACACAAATCTGAACCTAGGACCAACATTGGACCTAGATTCAAAAAATGACATATCATGGTTTCCACCACTCATACTGCAGTAGTGAAGCCAAAGACCAGTGCAATAAGGCAGCATAGTAAATCATCATACTAGCCTAGTCAAGGAAAAATATTACTAAAAGGTAAACAGAGACTTTACCCTTCAGGGGATGAATGGAATGTCGCACCCTAAATATACAAGAAGAAACCATTTCATGCCATGCAAAATGTGTTTAGGAAAAGCCAACCTAGGCATGTTTCTGGATACAAGAAGCAATATGAAAATAAGTGTCCTCCTGCATATTAGAGAGTGAAAAAGGATGCAAATGCACCTAAAGGTAGAGAATTGTATCAGAATAATTCTATCAAGAAGTATTCAACCATGCCTTATACTTATGAGATTGATGACTTCAACCATTCAAGGACAAGATCATTTGGATTTAAACTTGGAGTAGGTGGCATGACTGGTAACAGGTATGGACCTAAACAGTGTTTGGTACCTAAACATACTTAATTTGTTTCGTATGATGTCTGGTACATAGACAGTGGATGTTCCAGACACATGACAGGAAACAAAGGATGGCTCACAGACTTTAAAGTTTTTGATGGACCTAAAGTCACCTTTGGAGGCAAAGAAAACTGTGGTAAAATTAAAGGGGAAGGCATAATTGTCAAGAACAATTTGAAGATACAATATGTGGCGTACGTTAAAGGACTGAACTTCAACCTACTGAGTATTAGTCAATTCTGTGACAAAGGCTACAATGTGCACTTTAACAAGGAAGGATGCAAAGTGATTCACAACCAAACCAACACAGGATTACTTGTAGGAAAAAGAGAAGACAACATGTATGTTGTAGATTGGAAGACAGCAAAAGAAGAAATTTGTCTGCTTGTCAAGAATAAACAATCAACCTACTGGATTTTGGACAGAAGACTGAATCATCTAAATTTCAAGACCATCAACAAATTGTCAAAGAACAATCTAGTTTACGGCCTTCAATACATCACTTTCAAGAAAGAAAGTCTCTGTGATGCATGTCAGAAAGGAAAGCAGAATAAAAACTCTTTCAAGTCAGAACCACAACAATCAACAAACATAATTCTGCATCTCGTACATATTGATCTTTTTGGACCAGTCACACCAGTAAGTGTAAGTGGAAAGAAATAAACCTTAGTAGTGGTTGATGACTTCTCCAAGTTTACTTAGACCATATTCATGAACAAGAAAAGAGTGACACCCAAGAAGCTACCAGAGTTGCGAAGAAGAATTCAAAATGAAAAAGAATTGAAGATGATCAAGATAAGATCAGACAGAGGCACAAAATTCCTAAATTAAGTTATCAAAACCTACTGTGAAGAAAATGGAGTACTACATCAACTATCATCAGCAGGAACTCCACAACAAAATGGTGTAGCAGAAAGAAGAAATAGAACTCTAAAGGAAGCAGTTAGAACCATGATAGCAAAAGCAAGCTTACCAAAGAAATTTTGGCTGAAGCAGCAAACACAGGATGCTATACTCAAAAAAGATTTATCATCAACAAACATCATGGAAAACCACCATATGAAATTTGGAAAGGAAGAAAACCTAAAGTTTCACATTTGCATATGTTTGGATCTAAATGTTTTGTTTTAAACAGGAATCAACTACATACACCCGATAAAAAAGCTGATGAAGCAGTCTTCATGGGATACTCAGACACCAGAAGAGAATTCAGAGTGCTTAACAAGAGAACCTTGGAGATTGAAAATCAATTCATGTAGTTATTTATGAAACAAACACCAATAGTGAAAGCCTACACACCTTTGAAGAAGAAGCCGCACAAGGAAAAGTCTACATGAACACAACAATACCAGCTACTATTATGGACCATACTTTTGGTAATCAAGATGAAGTACCAGTTAATGCAACAACAGAAGCACCAACACAAGATCATGAAGTTGATGCACAAGCAGGAGCTGTGGAAGAAGCAGATCAAGAGCAACTCCAGCCTGATTTAAACTTGCTAAGAGATCATCCTTAAGAGAAAGTCATTGGAGATGTTCATACAAGAGTCAGAACCCGAAGACAACTGGAGTGCATGCTAACTTGTTCAGGTGGAACCCAAAACCATAGATGATGCAATTCAAGATGGTGATTGGATTACAACCATGGAAGAGAGGTCAGTGAATTTGAGAGAAATGAGGTATGGGAACTTTTTGACAGACCAGACATGGAAAACATCATTGGAACAAAATGGGTATTCAGAAATAAGATGGATGAACAAGGAACTGTTGTCAGAAACAAAGCAATACTAGTTGCAAAGGCATGGACTATTATGAAACCTGTGCACCAGTAGCAAGATTATAAGCAATCATACTCTTCTTAGCTTTTGCAGCTAACAAAGATTTCAAAGTGTATCAAATGGATGTCAAGAGTGCATTTCTAAATAGACTCCTAGAAGAAGAAGTATATGTGGAACAGCCCCCTAGTTTCCAACTAAAAGGGAAGGGGGACACAATATACAAGCTTAAAAAGGCACTATATGGACTCAAACAGGCACATAGAGCCTGGTATGAGACACTATCACAATTCTTAATCTACAGTGGTTTCAGCAAAGGAACCATTGACAAGACTCTCTTAATGTTAGAAGAAGGAACAAGCACTTTGCTAGTTCAGATCTATGTTGATGACATCATTTTTGGATCAGAAGATGAAAAGCTATGTGTGAAATTTGCAAATCTGATGAAAAGTAAATTTCAAATGAGTATGGTGGGAGAACTCAACTATTTTATTGGTCTACAAGTGAAACAATGGAAGATGGTATTTTTATCAATCAAGCCAAGTATACAAAGGACTTCATACATAAATATGGTATGTATACAAGTGGCACATCAGATACACCAATGTGTGCAAGAGTAATTCTTGGGAAGGATGAAAATGGAAAAGATGTTGATCAAAAGTTATATAGAAGAATTATTGGAACTCTACTCTATTTAACTGCAAGCAGACCTGATATAGCATTTGTCGTAGGAGTTTGTGTAAGATTTCAAGCTCAACCCAATGAATCTCATTTGCTAGCAGCTAACAGGATCATCAAGTATTTGAAACACACAGTTAATGTGCGAATTTGGTATCCAAAAGATGGAGGATTAAAATTGATATCATATTCAGATTCAGACTATGGTGGATGTTTGATTGACAAGCACTTCAGGAACGTGTCAGATACTAGGCAGCAAACAAGTATCATAGTTTAGTAAAAAGCGAAATTCTATATCCCCTTCAACAGCTGAAGCAGAATACATAGAAGCAGGAAGCCACTGTGCACAAGTATTATGGGTCAGACAACAGCTAAGAGACAATGGCATAGAAGAGAAGACAATTCCGATTATGTGTGACAGCACCAGTGCAATATCAATCATAGAAAATCTTGTACTTCACTCAAGAACAAAGCATATTGATGTAAGACATCATTTTATCATAGATCATGTCGAGAAAGGAGATGTTATCTTGAGATACATAACTACTGTAGCTCAATTGGCTGATATTTTCACAAAACCAATTTGTAAAGAAAGATTTTGTAAGTTGAGACCTAAGTTGGGAATGATAGAAATTGACTAATTAAGAAGAAACAACTAACTGGAGTAATCAGTAGAGTGACTTCACCAACTGACTGAACCTTTGCAATTTTGGGTGCGCTCACTTGGCAGGTAAGGCACTGATACCAGCGAAGTCACTACATTGTTAGGAACAATTTTATACAGTAGCACAGTAAAAAAGTCACTACATCGGCTTAGTTACCAGCCAAGTCACTTCACCGCTGAATACTTTAGAGAAAACAACAAAATAGAGTTTGAATAAAATCAGATTTATACATGTGGAAGATCAGATGAAGGAATGACGACAACGACTCATTTTCCGGGATTGATCATTACATACCTCAATCCACTCCCCCACTACACTTAAAAACCGTGATTTACATACACAAAATCATGCCATTACTCCACAATATCCTTCCATATTCAACCGCATTCACACTATCAATAATTCCCTATATAAACAACACTTAGAGGTTTTCAGAAAGTTTCTATGCTATCTTTGCATTCAATAAACCCTACTTCCTCTAAAAATCAATGCCTTTTCGGCCATAAACTTTCTAAGACAATGGCTTTATCTTCTTCAAACACACAAACTAGAAAGAAATATGAGAAATCTATTTCCACCGGCTTTTTCTTCTGTCACGGATTTTATTAATACAAAATAAACAAGTAATAAAACCGGTTAACCTCAAGTGCAAGGATCGTAGTATAGAGGCTATACCCGGTCGATCTTACGGGGAACTAGACAGTTGTAAATCCTAGTTGTTGTTTTAACTAACTATGTCAAGAACTACACTAAACAGTGAATTAATCTAAACAAAGAGGGCAGAAAATAAACTAGACAGAGGAGATTATCCAAGGCTAGGAAAGATACGGGTAACGGACTTATTAACTAAACTAAACTAATTGCAAAAAGGAAATTAACTAAGCAAAGCGAGACTCAAGTTGCAAGGATTTAAAATTGAATTATAAAAGGCAAACGAGGATTGATCCACCTATCAACATGTATTGATCTCCTATCTCGATTTTATGTGGTATTTATCTAGGTTGTGATTCACCTTACCTAAACATGAACCCTAATTCCTTAGGTAATTCATCTATTAACCTAGTATCTTCCAATGCTAGATTAACGCGTTTAAAGATCAAAGGTGTCAACTTTTACGTTTAAATCTAGTGATTAGACTTACTAACTTCCGTTATTATAAATCTAAGGACTATTCTTATCTATGGTGATCTAAAGGTTTATCATGACTTCCATCAAACATAAACACATATCACACATGCACATCTTCCGATATAAACGCAATTAACACGGATAAACAAAAATAAGAAACAACCTTGAATAAATTACTCACAGTATAATCGAAATACCGAAATCAATCCAAGTTGATGGCTTCACAATTCTCGTTTGATTGAAGCTTTAGCTCCTGAGCATCCTCAGCAACACAGTTTTGCAGAAAAAGAACATAAAAACTGCTCTAACTAATCTAATTTAAAGTTGCAGAAAAGTGGAAGAAAAAGAAGTAAAACTGCAGCCTTAGCCGCCCCTAGGGTTTAGGGTTTGAATAATGTCGGATTGTTGTTCTTCTGTGCAGAAATAGGCAGGTATTTATAGAGGATTAAGTCGGTTCTGGCTGAGTCGGCGGACGGACGAGCGTTCGTTCTGGTGGACGCTCGTTCACTTCCTTGAACTCACCTCAGACGCTCGTTCGGCCTCAGTTCAAACTCTCTGAATCACTCTTAGCACCTTGGACGCTCGTTCGAGACTTCAGACGCTCGTTTGGTCTGGACGGAGCATGGACGTTCGTTCAACATGAATTGAATGCGATTTTTGCATGTTTATCTCTTTTTCTTCTCTCCACTCGATCATTATCTCTTCCTTAAATCTTTATAGCTCGAAATTTATCTCTTTTGATCATCATTTGAGCACAATAAACATACCTATAACACATGGAAAATATCGTAAACGGTAATAATATTCAAATAATCATATTTTAACCATTAAATCACATAAATATATCAATATTGCGATTAAGCAGTCAAAAAAATCGTTTGCTCAATATTTTAATATAAAGACCAATTATTATGCAAATTATACAATATAGAGGGAAAAACATCGTAAAATATATCCTTATAATTCATAGATTTTCACCCTTAACAACTCCCCCACACTTAGCTTTTGCTCGTCCCGAGCAAAACAAAACGAAAAATTAGGCTCGAGAAAGGAAAAACAGGCATCTAAACAGATATAACATACATTCAATAACTTAGAGGTTCACCGGTGTGTGTGCATAGCCATAGAAAACTTCCACTAAAACCAAACTTGAGAAACTCAAAGTAAAACTAGCTAATACCCCCTCGTAGATTAGCAATAATTGACACTCATAAGATGTACCCTACAAACGTGACATATCCCGGAAAGAATGATGGAATATATCTAGGGCCTTTCTGAAATACTCAGAGGATAATCCCTACATCATATCTTTCAGCTTATACTGGGGATAAGATTAACGAAAACTAAGCCTTATATTCAATTTCGTAACGATATCTTAGTCGATTTAACTTATTCACTTTAAACACACATTAGGATGAGCCATTGCCCGTCATAGTAGAATTGGACATTTCGAGATAATCCCCTACCTTACTCCAATCATAAGGCAGCTCTTCCTAACTTTCGTGAGCTTTTAGTCATCATGGTGGTATAGGACATACGTGGTACACCCTACCTCACTCAAATCATCGACTAGCTTTCGACACACCCAATTAATTCACTATTAATTCAACTTTTTCATTTTGACAATAGTTACGCTTTACTTATCACATTCAAACTTTTAGATATTCATAGTATGTCATACTCGGAACTAAATACAAACACTCATAAATCTCAAGATATATACGTAGCACTAAGCACATGACTTATAAGAAAATCAAAAATCACTAATCCAAAACGGGGTATAGCTTTATAAAATAGCTCATCGTCACTATGGCTCGTGAAAAGTAGTGTCAGGTGAAACAACTAACTTATCAAGTACATGAAATATCGCATAGATGACTATAAAAACAACGAACTTCAAATTGAATTGCCTACTCGGGACCAAACAACGACAAAAGTGTCGGAAAACTTCGAAAAATTACGAAAAATTACGCTCATTTTGCATAATAAAACATTCTAACGCATAGGTACAAATCGAACTATCCCCTCCCCCACACTTAAAAATTCAACATGTCCTCATGTTGAGGAGAAAGTAAAAAGGATAAGAAACTTAGCTGAATTCGCGTGGAAAACCGAGCCGTTGGTTAGGCTGGAGCATGAAAAGGCCAACGCTCGCAAAAAGCGTGGAAAAACGTCCCAAAACTAACTCAATCGGATCTCGACAAAAACTATTGCTGCAAAACTCGAGAAACAGAAAACTCGGGGGAAAACGTGATACAATATGGCAATAGAGAGAATAAATCAAAACGGAATAAAAAGAAAAGGTCATCGATAAATATGTCAACACAAGTCAAAGAACGAGAAACTAGAAAGTAGCAAAATGTATAGGTACAGCCAAATCGAATTAAATGTATCAAAAAGTGCAACAACAACAACAAGAAAGATAGATATAAAAAAAATTAATAACTCAAGGCAGCCCCGGAGTCGTCTCAGCAGTATCGTCAATAGCATCATCAGCCGGAGCATCAACTGGAGAAGGATCTGAAGAAGGAACATCAGCTGTAGATGCAGTCTGTGTAGGGTCTGGTTGTGAAACAGGATCAGCAGTGGTCGGCTCAGCATCTCTATCAGTAGGAACTCTCACAGTCCTCGGATCCACTGGAGTCTCCTCATCACCAGACTCGGGTTTCTCCTCTAACTTGACCACCTCAGCTATCACCCGCTCTATATGCTCGGAGAAGACATAATCCATATTACTCGCATTGAATACCCTTCTATCGGCCAGTTTCCTTCCATCAACTATACATTCCAAAACCGATAAGATATTATCTTGGCCATCCCGGATATCACTCAACATCGCCCTCAAACTATGAGCCATACTATGCCGAGTAATCTCGGAAGAAGATAATCCCGAAAGAACTGAAGCTCGAGGCGGTGTCGATGTGGAACCAGGCTCAGAAACGGGAACAGCCTTCTCTCTACGAATAGGGGGTAACTCTTGGTCTTATGGTCCGCTGCATACCCCAAAACTCCCGCATCGAGACATAACTGATGAATCAAATGTGGAACTATCAAACTCCGTTTGTATACCTTCTGGTTCATGGAAATCTCATCGAATAAGGCTTGACCTACATCTACATTCAACCCGAACGTCAAAGCATATAACATCCCAAGATCACTAACATGGAAATGTGTGAGATTATTCTTCGGGATCAAACGACTCTGAATAAAACGGCATTGGACTCTCCAATCCTCCGTCCATGTCGTAGTGATCAACTCCTTTCTTTGGCCATTGGGTCTCAATGTCCAAGCCACATCCGGACAAACTCTTAATCTCAACTCCTCCATCGGGTCACGACCATCCTCACGTTGCCTTCTCGCAATTTCCTCTTTATAATCTAAACCCTCAAAAGCTGGTAACTTGTATTTCTCATTTATGACCTTAGCAGAAAAAGGAACCTTAACACCTCACACCATAACGTACTTTTCATCTAAGTCCGCCTCAGAACAGTTTGCATAGAACACTCGGACAATAGAGTCATTGACAGGAGTAGGAGGAATTTTCGTTAAGGCAGACCACTTCCTAGCCTTTAACATCTGAGCGAAAGCAGGATCAACTTGAGACACTTTCACCTCTCTATCAAAAATAAGACTCTGGTTGAGTAATGCTTAGTGTAGGCTTCATGTGCTAAAGGATTGACAAACCGACGAGGCATCGAAAGAGGCATAACAGTCTTAGACTTTTTCTTAGGAGGTGCTCTCGGTTCAGGTTCTTCTTGCACAACATCCTCCTCACCACCCTCAACTCTAGATGGCTTGGCTCTAGACGACTCCTCACAACGGGTACCTCGAGACATCCTACTCAGGGGGACAGCATCATCATCCTCAGTGTCAGAACTGGAGGAAGAATCATCCCTTAAATTAGTTCTAGCTTGTTGAGATGTTCTAGGGGGTTGCTCACGTAAAATTACACCTCGGTTGGGGTCTAAATTGGAGGGCACATTGTCCAAACATTTACGTTTACCCGATTCAACAACCTTCTCTTTACCAGGCCTCTGCTTAATAACCGCTTTCTTCCCCATATCAACCTAAATGTCTAAACCAAACGAGTCACAGCAACGAAGGTTACCCGTTAAACATCCAAAGCAGGGTTTCAAGCAAACCGTCCAAACCACCAGCATCAACAACACACCATCACCATCACCACACCACCACAGCAGAAGGAAAGAAGAAAAGAACCAACAAAAACGAAAGGAAATCAACAGTAGTGGATAATTCAAGAAAATGAGCCGACTCGAAAATCGACCTCACAAAAACGTGAATTAAAACGCGAAAAGTTGTATCAAGCTTACCAAACACTATGAGGGGATGATGATCGAACAGTGTAGAAGCCCAGAAACACCGAGATTAACCACCAAAATTCGAGATTTTGTCAAAATGGCCGCACTGAGTAATCTCTGATTCCACAATTTGTGTTGATTGTTGGAGGAAATGGATTGGATAAATGAAAAGAGGGTGCAAAGACCGTTCTTTGGCAACAAGAATCGCTGAATTTGGTTCAGAAATGACGATTAGAGGGTAAAGGGGAGAAGAGAGTCGGGTTGCGGTTTGAAAATTCTGAGAAATGAGGGTTCATGCGTTGAAGGTCTATATATAGACGCTTGATGGACGCTCGTCCATCCTGACGGACGGGCGTTCACTTGGAAACTGCAGGAACTGGACGGGTGTCCATTATACCGGACGCTCGTCCTGAGGGCAATTTTTGAAACAGGATTGGAGGGAATTTTCCAGACGGGCGTCCAGAAACCTGGACGGGCGTCTGTAGAAACAGAGGGTCGGACGGGCGTCCATTATACCAGACAGTCGTCCAAGATAAAGAAATGCCCCAAATTCCATAAAATTTCATATAAACCAACTAAATGTGAAAAAAAATTCTTTATTATTATTATTGATAATTTACAATTCAAAAGTACAAACGGAAATGCTACGAACATAAAAGAACTCGCAAATAAAACAAAATGAATAAAACAGTGGGTTGCCTCCCACCAAGCGCTTCCGTTTAACGTCGGGGCTCGACGAAACAAACCTAACTAACACTAGTCTGCATAAATCTCATCCCAATCTACCAGACGGATGAGACGACGAAGCATATCAATAGCAGGAGGGAAATCATAGTCGTCTTGTACGCCCCAGTCATCTCCAGCTACCTCTAAACCTCTAAAATGTGAAGCCTGCAGCACCAGTGCCAAATCCGTCAGCATAGGATCATTAAGGATCGTGTAAGGACGTCCTATGGCCTCCTGCAACTCCTCAGTCGTGAAATCGCTGCCTCCCGAACAAAGTGGAACTATGATAACGTACGTGATGGTCTTAACCTGAGTGCTAATGTCAAAATCTACATGAAGAACTATAGTGCCTCCCGGTCCATCATCTACCGTGATCAGCGGGATCCGACTAATGAGTGGGAACTCCTCAGGGCGAACTCCGTAAAAATCCATATCTAGAAAGCAACTACTGACAGATAGAAACATAAAAGCTTAGTAAAACTAACTAAAATAACTAAAACAACATACGGAAGCAAAAATAACTAAGGAAAACTAAAACAAGATTGGATATCTAGGATGCCCCCTAGTGGCGCTTTTGGTTAATGTCGTTAGCTCGACACTGTCGGAGTCTAGCCTGGATCAGGCCATTTGAATTTTCTGCCAGCCACTACTTCGTGTAGGCTCTCATCAATAGTGTGGCTGCAGAAACAGCATCTTACGCATGGGATTAATGCTTTGATAGTTTTCCACACACGTTTAACCTTTCCCATGGTTAACTTCTTCCTCTGTAAATTCCTCTGATGACGTTTAAGCTTTTGCTCCCTTTCATATTCCTCCATATCCCAACTGCCCGCTAGAACTTCTTCACATCTACGACTACCGTCATCCTCGGAGAACAAGTCGGGTGACAACTCATCTAATTCATCGACTTGTGTAACACCACATCCGAGAATATCGAGGAATTTCACAATCAAAGGCTTATCCTTAGGTTCACCGATATAGTGCTTGCACCTTTGGCCATTAACTCGAAACGGTTGATCACCATAACCGCGCAGTTCTAGAACGCCTCTAGGAATGATTTGGAGAATATCAAATGGACCAGACCAACGTGTCCTCAACTTCCCAGGAAACAATTGTAACCTGGAATTGTATAGTAACACTTGCTCTCCAACTTGAAATTCTCTCTTCTTGATCTTGGCGTTATGAAGGAGTTTCATCTTTTCCTTACTGATCCTGGCACTTTCGTAAGCCTGAAGCCTAAAATCGTCCAACTCATGCAACTGCTGCAGTCGATGTTTGCCACATGCTTGGGAATCGAAGTTAAGAAACTTTGTAGCCCAATAAGCTCTGTGCTCTAACTCAACTGGCAAGTGGCACGATTTACCATAGACCATCTGGTAGGGTGATGTACCCATGGGGGTCTTATAGGCAGTTCGATATGCCCATATTACATCATCCAACTTTAGACTCCAGTCTTTTCTATGACTGTTCACTGTTTTCTCCAGGATCTTCTTCAAGCTCTGGTTGCTTCGCTCAACCTGACCACTAGTCATCGGATGATATGGTGTGCCAGTTTTGTGACGAACACCATACTTCTCGAGGACTTTTTCCAAAGGTCGGTTGCAAAAGTGTGTCCCTTCATCACTAATTAAGGCACGTGGACATCCAAACCTCACAAAGATATTCTTCTTTAGAAAATTCATGACCGTTTTATGATCATTGCGAGGAGTGGCTATTGCCTCTACCCATTTCGATACATAGTCCACGCAGACTAAGATGTATTTATTCCCACAGGAGGATGGGAAAGGACCCATAAAGTCAATCCCCCATACATCAAAGACTTCGCATTCTAAGATGGGTTTCAATGGCATGTCAAACCGCCTTGTTAGAGTACCGGTTCTTTGGCACCTATCACAAGCTTTACAGAAATCTTCTGTGTCCTTAAAGATCGTTGGCCAGTAAAAACCGGACTGGAAGATCTTCGCAACCGTTTTCCAAGGACCGAAGTGACCACCTGTGGGTCCACAATGGCATTGCTCGATTATATCGCGTTGCTCGATTCAGTAACACACCTCCTTAGCAAACCATCTTTACAGATTTTGAAGAGGTAAGGTTCATCCCAAACGAAAGATTTCATATCAGTGAAGAACTTCTTCTTCACTTGATAAGACATTTCAGGGTCAAGATAACGGGCATGAAGGTAGTTTACAATGGAAGAATACCATGGAACATCAGGAGCGCAACCATCGATAAGCATGATGTTTTCTAGAGGAAAGTAAAGATCTATATCATCAGGTTCTGTCTTTTCCTCAGTCAACAATCTTGAGACATGATCAGCCACTACGTTTTCACTGCCCTTTTTGTCTTTAATTTGGACATCAAACTCTTGAAGGGTCAGTATCAAACGTAGCAGACGCGGTTTAGCCTCTTTCTTGGTCATGAGATAGCGCAAGGCAGCGTGGTCAGTCCAAACAGTGACTACAACTCGCAACAAGTAACTACGGAATTTGTCCATGGCGAATACCACAGCCAACAATTCCTTTTCGGTGGTCGTGTAGTTAACTTGTGCGGGGCTCAGTGTGTGACTGGCATAATAGATAGGCTGGAATTTTCCTTCGATCCTTTGGCCTAAAACTGTACCAACTGCATAGTTGGATGCATCGCACATAAGCTCGAAGGGTAGGTTCCAGTCAGGCGATATAAGAACTTGAGCGGAGATTAATCGATTCTTAAGCTCCTCAAACGCTTGCTTGCAGCTATCATCAAAGGCGAATGTGACGTCTTCCTTAAGTAAGGTAGACAGGGGCTTGGCGATCTTTGAAAAGTCCTGAATGAATCTCCTATAGAAGCCGACATGTCCGAGAAAACCTCTGACTTCGTGAACACACTTAGGATAACTCATCTTTTCGATAGCTTCCACTTTAGCCCTATCTACCTCTATACCTTTGGCGGACACTTTGTGGCCAAGAACTATTCCTTCATCTACCATAAATTGGCATTTCTCAAAATTGAGTACTAAGTTCTTTTCCACACATCTAGATAACACCTGATAAAGATTAGCGAGGCAATCATCGAAGGATTGTCCGAAGACCGAAAAATCGTCCATGAAAATCTCCATACACTATTCGACCAGCCCGTCAAAGATAGCCATCATACACCTTTGAAAGGTGGCTGGGGCATTACAGAGACCAAATGGCATCCGCCTGTAAGCGAATGTACCATAAGGGCAGGTAAAACTGGTCTTTTCTTGGTCAATTGGATCGATGGGTATCTGGAAGTATCCTGAATATCCATCCAGGAAACAGTAGAATGCATGCCCCGCCAGACGCTCAAGCATCTGGTCAATGAAGGGAAGGGGGAAATGATCCTTCATTGTGACCTCATTGAGTTTCCTATAGTCAATGCAGACTCTATAGCCTGTAACGAGCCTCAATGCTATCTCTTCTCCCTTCTCGTTCTTCTCAATAGTAATCCCTCCCTTTTTGGGGACCACTTGAGTAGGGGATACCCATTCACTGTCAGCAATGGCGTATATGATACCCATATCTAGAAGTTTGATGATCTCCTTCTTGACTACTTCTTGCTTGTGAGGGTTAAGCCTCCTTTGGGGCTGTCTTACACATTTAGCACCCTCACTAGTCTTGATCTTGTGCATGCAGATGTCAGGAGATATTCCTCGGATATCTCCCACCTGCCATCCAAAGGCTTTTTCGTTTTTTCGCAAGACGTTTAACAGTTTCAGCTCTTCTATTCGAGATAGCTTGGCAGATATGATCAAGGGAAGCTTGTCACCCTCACGTAGGAACACATACTTAAGATGTTTAGGCAACGGCTTCAAAACAAGATCGGCGGGGGGGGTCCTCTAAACTCGATTTAAGCCCTCCACTTTTCAACTCAGAATCGCTGAGCTTACTTAGTGGCTCCACTGCCAAAGCTTCTTCTCTTAATAACTCATCCTCAAAGTCAGCTGCGAACTGATCTAGACTAACCACACCATGACTATTCAGATTATCGATCAATCGCTCATATTCCACTTCCACAGCCTTGACTTGCTCGTCCATACAGTCATTGAAGTCATTGAATGACTCCTCAATGGAAAAGCCGGTTGGAGAACCAGAGGGTACTTGAATAGATTTAGAGACACTATAGCTCACCTCCTGGTCACCAACTCGAATATTTACTTGCCCACCATCACAATCGATGAGGGCCCTAGCTGTAGATAGAAAGGTCTTCCAAGAATCAGGGGAACATCCGCACCTTTCTCCATATCTAAGACGTACCAGTCAACTGGGAAGGTAAACCTATCAATTTGAACTAATACGTCTTTCAGGATCCCTGAAGCTTTCTTGGAAGATCTATCGGCGAACTGAAGGTTCATGGTGGTGGGTTCTAGAAGATCTTGTAAACCAAGCTGATTGCAAACAGACAACGGCATCAACCTGATGGATGCACCCATGTCACATAAAGAATTTGGAAAGACTAGGCCTCCCATCTGCAATGTGAGCACAAACTTGCATGGGTCACCCCTCTTGATTGGTAAGTCTTGATAATTGACCATTGAGCAGTCCTCACCAATTGCTTGATCCATGTCTGCTAACTTCTCTTTAGAAGAAACAACATCCTTGATAAACTTGGTATACTTAGGCATTTCAACCAAAACTTCTGAGAGTGGAAGATTAACCTGAGTATTTTTCAGCAAATTCAGCACCTTTCCGTACTTCTTATCTTCATGCAAGGGAATGTTGCTTTTTCTAGGTGGAAATGGAAGATTTTTAAGGTCACTCTCATAAAATACTTTCTTTGAGGATGCACTTATGGCCTTGTCTTCCAGATCTTTCCACCTCACCACTTTTTCAGACGTCTTATTGGTCAGGGGATCAGCCACCTGACTCTCAACCGAATCTTCTTTTCTCAGGGGTTCAGCCACCTGAGGTGTTTCAACTTTTTCATTTCTCGGGGGATCAGCCACCCGAGTATGCTCTTGCAGGACAGGGGATAATGGGTGCTCAACTTCCCCTCCTGCACCATAATTGGCAGGAGGGGCTAGTGGTTTCCCTGGAAGCCAGGGGGACCACTCAGCTGAGTGCCACTTCTTAAATTCATCGCACTGGCCTCCTCTTTACCGTATTGCATTGTTGGCACGAGGTCAGTGCATTGGTTGTTGCTTATATCGGCCTGAGCAACCTGACCGCCTTTTGGATTCTTTTCCGTAAAGCTGGGCAGCTGCCCTGACGGTCTGGAAGCTAACTGCTCAGCCAGCTGCCCGATTTTCCTCTCAAGACTTTTCATCGTCCTGCTTTGCTCCTCCCGAAATGAATTCCATTCGGCTTTTATATCATTTGAGTGGGAGGGGCCTTGAGAGTTTTGGAAGTTCTGGGGAGATGGCTGGCTAGGCCGAGTTTGAAACTGAGGGTTAGAATTGGCTGGCCAATTCTGATTGAACCTTTGCTGTGGATTCGAAAAATTGGAATTCTGGTTCTGATTGAACCCAGGGTTTCGATTAAAGCTCTGATTTTGAAAATTCGAATTGAGGTTAAAATTTGGAGTCTGATGAAAACCCTGGTTTTGAAAATTACTCTGGCCAGAGTATTGATTATTAAATCTCTGATTGGACTGGCCAGAGAAAGCATTAATTTCAGCACTCTGCCCAATCATGGGACAGAAGCGAGCAGTGTGCCCTGGATCATCACATACTTGGCATGTGATTGGGTTATTTTGTCCATTGTTATGAACAGCATTGACTTGGTGAGCAGAGGGGGACTGAAATTGACATTGGCCATACATATGGCCAGTCTGACAGCAATTTTCGCAATACAGAACCTGAGGGTTCTGCGGAAACGAAGGAGTCTGACTAATCGGGTTACGAACCTGAGGACTTGCCATCTGCTTTTGCAGCATGGCTATCAGACTTTGAACATTGACTTCCTCCACCTTGGGAGGAGGAGGCGCTTGGATGGCCTGATAGGATGGGGCATAGTTGTATTTGGCAATGTCTTCAAACAGTGCCCATCCTTCATCAGGTGTCTTTTTGAGGAAAGCCTCACCAGAAGAGCTGTTGACCATGCCTTTAGTAAGCTCGGTCAGTCCACTGAAGAAAGTGTTTACTTGCCTTTCCTTAGGCAAGCCATGGTGGGGACATTTTCTTAAAAGAGATTTGAACCTCTTCCAACATTCGAAGAATGATTCATTCTCCTTCTGGTAGAAGGTAAAGATCTCATTCAGACACTGGGCTGTCTTTGAAGGAGGAAAATATTGACTTAGAAATTCTTTTTCATGTCCGGCCCAGGTAGTGATGGATTCTTAAGGGAGAGAGTGATACCACTCCCTAGCCTCTCCTTTCAGAGAGAAAGGAAACAGTTTAAGCTTGATCGCATCCTCACTCACTCCTTGGATGCGGGTGGTACCGCATATCTCTAGGAACGCATGTAAGTGGGTATGCGGATTTTCAGATTGGTAGCCATGAAAAATTGATGCATGCTGCATCATCTGGATGAGTCCGGGCTTGAGTTCGAATGTGTGAGCTGTAATGGCGGGCAAGACTATAGCCGGGTTGACAGTGACTGCACCAGGCATGGCTTAGTCTGCCAACGTACGTCGATCCTCTGCCGCCATTATTACTATTTCTTCGATCTCTTCTATCAACTTCCGTTCAATTTTTTGGTCGGCTAGACTTCCTTCGTCTGAAGGATCGGTAAAACGAAGTTTCCGCCTATTGGGTCGGACTATGGTCCGCTCGAGGTCAGGTGAAAAGAGTAATGGCCCTTTCTGACTTCGAGTTTGCATTTACCGAAACCCAACTCAATTGAACAAAACCTAAAAACTACGAAATTAAAAACCTAAAAGAAAGTTAAAAACAAGATTATTTGAGAAAAGGGGGGTCAGACGGGCGTCCAAATATTTGGACGGGCGTCCGCCCAGAATTGGGACTGGACGGGCGTTTGGAGGTCCAAACGCTCGTCTGGTCTTCAGAAATCTTGGACGGACGTCCAGAATCTATGGACGCTCGTCTAAGATGAAAATTTGATATAGGTTTGAAATTTTTCTAGCGGACGGGCATTCAGTAGTTTGAACGCTCGTCTGAGATGCGGAACGAACAAGAAAAGAACAGAAAAGTTGAAAAAAAACTTAAACCCTAATTCTTAAACCCTACTAATCTAAACCTTAAAACCTAGAAAAAAAACTAACTAAAAACTAAACAGGGATTAAAACACAGAAAACA
This sequence comes from Gentiana dahurica var. dahurica, assembly GCA_024500145.1. Lineage (NCBI taxonomy): Eukaryota > Viridiplantae > Streptophyta > Magnoliopsida > Gentianales > Gentianaceae > Gentiana > Gentiana dahurica. Next base: position 53,582,194 of record CM044900.1, read on the forward strand.
GAAAAAACGAAAACAAAAACTAGGCAACCATCTGGTTCCCCGGCAACGGCGCCAAAAACTTGTCACGGATTTTATTAATACAAAATAAACAAGTAATAAAACCGGTTAACCTCAAGTGCAACGATCGTAGTATAGAGGCTATGCCGGGTCGATCTTACGGGGAACTAGACAGTTGTAAATCCTAGTTGTTGTATTAACTAACTATGTCACGAACTACACTAAACAGTGAATTAATCTAAACAAAGAGTGCAGAAAATAAACTAGACAGTGGAGATTATCCAAGGCTAGGAAAGATACGGGTAACGGACTTATTAACTAAACTAAACTAATTGCAAAAAGGAAATTAACTAAGCAAAGCGAAACTCAAGTTGCAAGGATTTAAAATCAAATTATAAAAGGCAAACGAGGATTGATCCACCTATCAACATGTATTGATCTCCTATCTCGATTTTATGTGGTATTTATCTAGGTTGTGATTCACCTTACCTAAACATGAACCCTAATTCCTTAGGTAATTCATCTATTAACCTAGATCTTCCAATGCTAGATTAACGCGTTTAAAGATCAAAGGTGTCAACTTTTACGTTTAAATCTAGTGATTAGACTTACTAACTTCCGTTATTATAAATCTAAGGACTATTCTTATCTATGGTGATCTAAAGGTTTATCATGACTTCCATCAAACATAAACACTTATCACACATGCACATCTTCCGATATAAACGCAATTAACACGGATAAACAAAAATAAGAAACAACCTTGAATAAATAACTCACAGTATAATAGAAATACCGAAATCAATCCAAGTTGATGGCTTCACAATTCTCGTTTGATTGAAGCTTTAGCTCCTGAGCATCCTCAGCAAAACAGTTTTGCAGAAAAATAACATAAAAACTGCTCTAACTAATATAATTTAAAGTTGCAGAAAAGTGGAAGAAAAAAAGTAAAACTGCAGCCTTAGCTGCCCCTAGGGTTTAGGGTTTGAACAATGTCGGATTGTTGTTCTTGTGTGCAGAAATTGGCAGGTATTTATAGAGGATTAAGTCGGTTCTGGCTGAGTCGGCGGACGGACGAGCGTTTGTTCTGGTGGACACTCGTTCACTTCCTTGAACTCTCCTCAGACGCTCGTTCGGCCTCAGTTCAAACTCTCTGAATCACTCTTAGCACCTTGGACGCTCGTTCGAGACTTCAGACGCTCGTTTGGTCTGGACGGAGCATGGATGTTCGTTCAACATGACTTGAATGCGATTTTTGCATGTTTATCTCTTTTTCTTCTCTCCACTCGATCATTATCTCTTCCTTAAATCTTTATAGCTCGAAATTTATCTCTTTTGATCATCATTTGAGCATAATAAACATACCTATAACACATGGAAAACATCGCAAACTGTAATAATATTCAAATAATCATATTTTAACCATGAAATCACATAAATATATCGATATTGCGATTAAGCCGTCAAAAATATCGTTTGCTCAATATTTTAATATAAAGACCAATTCTTATGCAAATTATACAATATAGAGGGAAAAACATCGTAAAATATATCCTTATAATTCATAGATTTTCACCCTTAACATCTTCCAAGAAAAACAGTACGAAAAATTATGCGACAATGATGAACAAGTGAAAAAACGGGTGGGCGGATGTAAAAACCTAGGGTTGATGACCTTTCTCAATCCTCCTATCAATGGTATTTGTTATGAGAGTCCGTCTGTCTGTCTTTTTTCAAATTTATTAGTCCTTTTGATTTGCTTGATTTGAGAATAATCCTTTAAGATTGTTTTGTTCTCTTTACTAGGAAAGACCCCAATGGATCTATGATAAGATCAGTAGAATAGCCTTGTATGCGTTAAGAAGGCGGGATGTGAGAACTTGGGGTGATGGTTGTTGATCCTCGGGTGGGATCACAGCGGACAAGCTCTCTCTATACCCAAACTTACTTCTTTTTGGAAAACCGCCAAAATTGTGCCTGGACTGTTTGTCGAATAAGGCGTAGAGTTCAGTGAAGAAAAAATAGTTGCCACAGTTAACAACCATGAAGTAGTGATAACAACAAAGGCAATTCACCAGCATCTGAAGCTCTCAAATGAAGGTTTGCAAAGGTTGGGTTAGTGCAACAAGACTTAGATGCTCTATGGTTGGAAATTGGAAAGGATGCCACTGCAGCAAACAAAAAGATCAATTATCTGAGATCTGCTCTCAAAAAGCCCTTCAATGAATTCAGCTTACTGATTGGGAAAAATCTTGAAGGCAAATTAGAAGCCATGGATATCATGAAAAAGGCCAGAATGTGACTTATGGGCATTATCTACAATTGCTTGCAATTTGACTGGGCTACCTGCATTTTCATATTACAGAGCAAATCAAAGCCAAAAAACTGCGGCTGAGCAAAGGATAACAAAGAAGAAAAAGAATAAGGAAATTTTCTGGGTGAAGAAATCTTATGGGATTCAACTTCACTATCTGATGCAAAGTTTGATGGTACCTTTTGTGAAAATCCATAAATTGCACGACGCAAAAATCATGTTCACCTATGTCAAGCAGCGAAAGGTCACAGGTGGAAATAAAAGAAAACCACCAAGTAGAAAGGCACAGGTCAAAGGAAGAAGCCATAATTTCAAAGAAATTTGGAAAACAATCCTGGATTTTCAACTTTCTAGGTGTCACAACTCTTGTGGGTGTACTTGATGAGGCACCACATTGGGAACTAGTTAAAAAGGCTAACGCCAGATTATTCAAATTCCAAGATGGAAATCTGATGATGATGATGATGATGATGATGATGATGACCAAAACGATGATGATGATGGTCAAGATGGAGATAAAGAGCAGACATCAGATGCAATTGATGATAACATCACTCTCAAAGCATTTCTGCAGACACAGGTGACAGCAAAACAAACAACACAAGTGAAGCAAATACCACCAACGGATGTTGAACTACATCAGACTAAATCAGCTGAGTGTAACCCTGAGCCAACTCTTATTGAACAAAAACTCTCTTTTGATGTTTCAACTGATCCACCAGCGATGACACTGCTCAGCTTCTGCAACACCAGCGATGACAACTCCCGGTAGAGAACAATGGGGAATTGGAGAAAGTGTTGCACCGGAAACCACATCTACTCAAGTGCTTGAAGAAGTGGAAGCAGGTGTTGATGTTACTCAACCGGCCATACAAAACCAGGAATCTGCATTAGTTCCGCCCACTTTTCCACAAAAAGACAGAGAGCAGCAAACAGAACCAGAACCAGCTCAGAATGAACCAGCTGAGCTCAGGCAGGAATTCTCTCAAATTCCTACTTGCATATCCAATGATTCTTTTCAAAAGGCAGTGGACTCGTTGGTAGATGAGCTGGAATAGCAAGCAATGTATCTTAGATCAATGTCTGTGGCATTCAAAGAAGAAAGTCAATCAATAGAACGCAGGTTACATGTTGTTGCTGAGTATATTGATGCACAAAACATTGTTTTTCAAAGGCAAGGTGATTTGATGAGGCAGATGAATATCAACCTAACAAAAAATTTCTCTGGCCTAAGAAGACACGTATTAATGGAGAATGAGGCAATGGCTGCAACTTTTTGGCACCAGAATAGGATATATGGTCAAAAATTTGAAATGCTATGACAAAAGTTCACATGCATTGAGTCCAAGTTGGATAATATGATCAACACAGCTGATGCCACAAACAGTATTCTGTTACAAAAATAGGATGATGTTGCCAAAAAATGGGGGAAAGTGGTTAAGCATGAAGGATCTACAGTCAGACCCCCATACTTCATTGAAGAACAACTCAGAGCCAGAGATAGAGAATTAAGAATAAGAGCTGAAGCTGATGAACAATAGAGAAAGGCACTAGAGGAAAGAGAAAGAGCAAAGCAGAAGATATGTCATGGGCCACATTTTCCTATTCCAAAGAAAGATGATGACAGAGACAAATCAGGCAACCAGCAAAGGCCTGGATCCAGTCAAGTGAGAAGCTCATCAAGTTAGCATCGATCCCACACCAGCAAAAGCATTGTTAGTAGACAAAGACAATCAGCTGGAAGTTTTTCTGGTCAGAAAAGGACCTTCACTACCTACATAAATAGGGAAGAGAAGGAGGCGGCAGTGTTGGATAATGTGAAATAATTTTTCAGAAATCAAGATCAAATGTATCCTAACCGATCACAAGATAAAGCTTGGGCAAATTGTCTTAGCTATCAAGATAATGAGATAAGGGTAGATATGGTAAGGGTCTACAATGAAGTAAAAAGAAATTATGCATTTCTCAGGAAAGGATCCAAAGAAGCAGCATCTGGCTCAACCAGCCGACATAATTTGTGTGTACCTCCTACAAAAGCACCGGTGGACTTATCTAGTGAGAAGCCGAAAGAATTCAATAACATGGTGAAATTCATCAGTCCAATAAGCAGACTGAGCTCCTCACAACAATGGATGATGTATAAGGATTTGAAGTTAGTGGATCCTCACACTGCTGAAGCTAAGAATAGTCTGGAAAAGTAATTTGGAGAGCCACAGGCAAATTAGACTCTGCTTGACTTCCACCGACTCATCAATAAGAAATCATTCTTACGCATCTCTGAACACATTGCTTGGGCATACTTGAAATAGATGTTTCTAGAAGTTGACGGGAAGGACATGAAAGGGATCCAGACTACAAAGTTCAAGAGGTACAAAGAGAACCTAAGTAAAATGTAGTTGTAGCATTCTGATTTTGCCTTGAACTTTTTGTTGACCCTTATGGATGAATAAAATTGTTGATTTTTATTCTTTATCATATGAATTGTGTTTACGTATGTTTATGTTTATGAGGGTTTAGGCATCATCAAAAAGGAGAAATTGTTAGGAACATTTTATTTGTCTTGATGATGGCTATACCAGCTGTTATAGCAAGCATAAAATAAGTTAGAAATCTATTTATAAGTCTTAACTTATAGTACAACAAGTTGTTCAAGTTCCGTCAGACAAGTATTGTACTAGTTGGCATGATGGCTAAGTAAAACAGAAAATCAGCAAATTAAAGGCAGCCAAGTACCAGCAGAGTAGCATGAAGACTTATGGACTGACTTATATCCAAGGAAACCGGTGATGACCTTGGATAAGTATAAGTTGCACTACAAGTGATGAAATCTAATGGTTAAATACGGGGTACACTGATCTCACACAAATCAAGGATCAGTGAATTACAAAGAAAGAATGGAAATAGAAAAATGGTGAAGTAACAGCTCTACCGGCTGATTAAAGGAAAACAGCGAATAAGGCACACTTAGCCGGTCAAGCTATAACTTAAATGGCAAAGCCAGGGTTGCCATCTGCAATGAGGATTTAATGCAGAATCAAGCAATTAATTGCAGAATCAATCAAGGATGGATTCATTTGAAGAAAATCCGGATCACTGAAATGAAGGAGAATTAAATATGGAGAAATCAAGAATCAAATCAAGGATTATTCTTCACATTAAATAGCCAATGGAAAAATTTTAAAATCAAGGATCAACAAGGTTATAAATAGAAGGCATTGACAGACGGAAAAAAAAACGATAGAAATATACAAGAACAAGCAAAACTCTGTCAATTTCTTAAGCCTTCTATCTGAACTTACTAGCACACATCCAGAGACCAACTCAGCATCCAGAGCTACAATTCTACATCAAGAACTGTGTTCGATCAACCTATTTGTGGATTCAATTCACACCCCAGTCAAGCAACTAAATCAGAGCCATCTGAGAAGGTTGTGTTTGTGATAGCTGCAGAAAGATTTGTTCCCAAAGAGCAGTGTGTTGAAGACTTGTTCACTGAAGCTTTTGTAGCCAGGGAGTGATGGTCTTGGAGATTGTGAAGCTTGTGTAGTCAAGGACAATCTTACTATTGTATTGGTGAAAGAAAATAGTGAATTCCTCCAATAATCTCAGGAGAAGAGTGGATTAAGGGATTACACCACCTTGAACCACTATAAACCTTTGTGTTCATTTACTTACAGCACTTTACTTTACAGCATTTATTTAAAGCACTGTATTCATAATCTGTGTGTGCATAATCTACTTTGAAAGAGGTTTTAAGAAGGGACTTATCTATGGCCCAAAAGTTTTTAAAACCAAAAAAGTTTTTGAAACTCCAGTATAGTTATTCACCTCCCCCTATGACTGTACTTTCACCCATATCTGGGACCAACATTATTCATCAATTTCTGTGTATGTGGTTAGGATGTTGCGTCTAGGTTCTTAAGTGAGGGAGTAGGGCTGTTAAGTGAGGTTTGCCTTGAAAATACTTTGGTGGCTAGTTAATGATTAACAAAACACATAGGGTAGTAAAACACTAAACATCATGTTATCCTTGGTAAGGTACAAGTTCAAGTCACTATGTGTTGGGCGGTCAGTAAAAGTGAATAACTTCGTAGGTTTATAAGACCCCAAGTACGGAGGGACTTCGCCGAAATCGTAAACGATCAGGACTAGCATATGGCTATCGGTGTGATCCACTGATAGGTTGCAAACGATATCTTGATGCGGATATACACCATGGGTAGTGCTCTAGAGTGCAGAGGTAACAAAGACAAGCTAAGGTAGAAATAAATAGTCACAACATGTTGATGAGCATGAAGTGAACCCTAAAGTTATGACGGTCAGATAAAGATAATGTAATAATCACGTTTATGCTTTATAAACTCCTTTAGTACATTAACTTATATATTTTACTAAGTACCTTTGTACTTACCTCAAATGCAAGTTTGTATGTGTGTTTGGGGTTGAGAAGATGAACAGGTTGAACATGAGTTCGACGAGGATTTTGAGGACGAAGTGTGAAGATGAATTATTTTTAACTTCGTTTCTTTTACTTTTGTTGTACTAAACAATTTTGTTTACTTTTCTAGACATGTCGTACCTTTCCTTTAAGACATTGTATTTTCATCGTTGTACTTTTGGAAGTTTTCATGCGTTGTAAGTTCTGTGGTTTCGTTGTAATAAGCTTTCTCTTCTATCTTTAGTATGGTTGTTTTCTATTCTTGTTTCCATTAAAAAAAGATATACCTGAGTCTTTTAGCTTCCGTTAATGCTAAACTTGATACGACGTAGTATAGGCTTACGTATAATGTAGAATTAATTTTTTATTACGTGCTGAACGTTATGTTTCTGGATGAGGAGTCGGTGTCTGGGAACGGGGCGTTACTGTTAGTATCAGAAAGAAGCATTATTTTCTTCTAAGCTTCCTTCCTTTTGATATGTTTCTTTCGACCACTTAGTAACATTCTGATCTTTCAGAATGGTAGTTACCCGTGAAGGAGTTAACGGTGGTGAAGGTTCAGCAGTATGACAAGAAAGTCTGATACCAATGTTAAGAAGTGGTGTAGTGCCACCAAATCCTTCTCTTAATCAGAGTCAGAAACCACCACCTCAGGCTCAGTAGGAGCATTCACGACGTTGGCACGTGGCAGGGTAAGTTCGAGTCACCATTATGGGTGACATTCCACCGGTCTATCGACCACCAGTGATGGATATGTATCCTCCACCACAACTGGTATGCCACCCTCAATCTCTGGTTATCCCTCCTTATCAACAGACATTCTACCATCCACCCACAAGTCACCCACCTCAGCCTACCATCACACTTTTACCATATTTCGATCACCACTACTATTTTGGATAACCCCCTTATGTGTACACCAGCCATACCACACTACAACACACTATCAGATATACCATCCATAACAACAAGATCCACCAATTGTCCCACCCCAACAGCCGTATCCACATCAATACCCACCTCAAGCACAACAAGCACCACAAGTACCTCTTGGATATCCTCTGGTTTAACCATTGTTCCTCCCCCAGCTAGACCACCACAAGTCCATGAACAAACACCTTCAGTTAACAGGTGTACAATGTTGAAAAGGAACCGTATGTTAGACTTTTTCGGGAATGTGGAATTGGCTAAAGCTGAAAAGTGGATAAGATGTTTTAAAAGGCTTGTGGAAATGTGAATGTTCGCGAATCTGAGATGGCATAGTGAGTGATAACGCTCTATATACACAAGTAAATTAACCTTTATTTACCCCGTATTCTACTCTGGAGAATGTAGATAGGCCCCTTAATGTGAAGGAATATATTTTAAACACTGAGTGCATGTTCCTAGTTCATAATTTTGCATCTACTGTTTTACCTTGTTTTATGTGTATTTCAGGATGTAACAAATCTGGAGCACTTAAGGACGGATCTGGATAAAGGAAAGAGTATTGGGCCAAGTGGAGTAAGTCCAGGAAGAGATCTGCTGAAAGAAGAGAAGAAAGTCAAGCCTAGTTTACCGTGGCTAGGCCCGATTTACCGAGGGTCTTGGGGAACATGAAACTGAATCTGCCGCATCTACTAGGTCGGTTAGGGTTTCTTTGAGTCATAAGTCGGCCATTGTATCTATATCAGGCCTGTTAAACTGATTGTTACATTGGTCTGAATTATGTTACAAAATTATTATTATTTCATTATACAATTTTGATGGAATAAAGTTCTTTTAATCTTTTGGACTTTATTTTCTGCTTTCGTTCCCTTCCTTGCCATCTCTAGCTTGAGTGGATAAATCTAGGTCTCCATTGTTGAAGGTATGATGCTTTGAACGTTCCTTTATGTCTTTAATATGGTAGATCTGCTTGTATTTACGTGTTTTAGTTGATTTGCATATTTAACAACTCCATAATTTACATGAATAAATCCGAATTGAGCAATGTAGATCTAGAAATAGGAAAAGCCGCCCCTGGTAAACCGGCGGTCTATACCGGTTTACCGAGGCAATATTTAGAAAAACCTCAATCTAGAGGTTCAGCGTCAGCTAAGTTGATCGACATAAATAATTAAAACGAGTAATAGGTCTAGCCAATCTAGTATTCGTAATTCGTAAAATAACATGAATTATTGTTAGTGAAGTGTTAATTAGGACATTGTCTTGATGGACCATAGGAACATGCTAATCAGTGTCGATAGCTGCCTAGGCGGGGTAGCGGTATGAGTTAGCGCTCAATACTGGCATTTCTAGATCTTCGTGCGTATGGGCTATTAAGGACCAATTAAGGAGGGTAGCTTGCCTATGGATTATCTACTACCACGGTCGGAGTGGATAGGGTCAGGAATTGTACCCGTAGCTAAAACTAAATTAAAAGCTCGATTAGTTTAAGGAAATTATATGGGGAAGTAAACATAAGGATTAACTAAACCAAGTTGGTAGATAAAAGGGATGGGGAAGGAATACCACGTTTCTATTAGGTTCATTGTTGGTCAATGACCACTTTGTCTTCTTAATTATATTAGAATTATTTATGCTTGAGTTGCATTGTCTCTGTGGGATTGACCTTGATTCGCCCTTGCTATACTACAATTGACCTAGTACTCTTGCTAGTAAAATCGACGTAAGGCCCGCGACGATATCAAGTGTTTGTCACTGTTTCCGGGGACAATGTCAACTTTAATAATAAACGTTTAATTCTGATTAAGAAATCATTTTCTTTTAAATTTATTTTCTCTTGAGACTTAAGTCGTCTTGAATTAAACCTGCACTGTTTAACTTCAAGAACGAGAAATTCTAGGACCGGTTTACCGTGGCCTACTTAGGTCCAGAAAAGCAAATTCTGACTGCCCCTGTTATTCTGTGTATATCCTGGTTGATTTTAGTTAGTAGGTCTGCAACAATTGGGTTCACCCCCAACTGAAGCGGGAGTTGCTAACCTTTTCTTTGTTGTATTTTTTCAATTTTGTAGGAAGATTAGGACACTACAGAGATTCGGTCAAACAGAAGTTGAAAAGGTAGACAAGTCAAACAAAATGCCTTGCAAAGTGTTGAATATCATGCCTATTTCCATGTATCCAGGATCAGCAGTTAGAGAGCAATAAGAAGTAGACAAGGAGCGTGTCGAAAAAGAAAAAGAAGCACTTAAGCAGGAGCCCAAAGAGAGCTTAACGGAGTGCATCATGTATAGTCCATGTGAGTTTCCTCTAGAGTTAATTGATATATCTTCTTCTAATTTTAATTCTGATGATCCTGAAGAGGATCTGGACACTCTGTTTTCAGAGCCTGAGGATTACCCAGACTCAGATACCGTAGTGAAGTTAGGAGACCCTGGGACTTTCCGACTCCCGATCTCTATAAATAGTGTAGCAGTAGGTTTAGGTCTCTGCCACTCCGGCTCGAGTTGCAACATTCTTCTTTTTTCCCTCAGCCAAAAGATTAAGATTCTAGTTATCATGGACCAAAACCGGTCTATGACCTTTGTCGATCAAACTAAAGATATGCATGCCGGTCTGTTGAGGAATTACATGATTAAGGTTGGAGGATTCACATTCCCAAAAGAATTTACGGTTATAGGTGTACCAGAGGATGCTAGTGCCCCCGTTTTGTTAGGTAAATAGTTCTTAGCGACCAGCCGGGGGATCATGGACTTTGATAATGGGGAAATAACTCTGAGGAGCAATAATGATACCATATCTATAAATATCCTGGAGCCCTTTGGTTGCATGATGACTTATGATTCTAGGGATGTGAAAATATTGGAGATAGAAGAGGATAGGCATAGGCATAGAGAGGTTCTATTAAAAACTTAACAGCAATTCATGAGAATGCTGCTGAGAGAGCATGAAAAAATGGCCATGACCAGACGCTTATGAAAGTCAGTGCTTCTGCTAGGCGTAGAAAAATTGAACTTAAAGTTGAAAATGTGGAATCCCTGAGCATAAAAGTTAAATCTCGAAGCAAAGGTAGACCTAGTTTACGAGCTAAGGGAGAAAAGCATGCCAGGAAAAAGAGCTCAAAAGGTTCTACAAAGGTAAAAAAACTCTCGAGTAAAGGTTTGGCGAGTTAAAACCCGACCCCTGAGTGAGCGAGGATCTGAAAAAAGTCGAGCTGGCAACAAAACTCAGAACTATTTATTATAAACCCTTAGTTAGGATAGGAGTCAATAAAAGTAGCCGGATGAAATAACAAACGTTTTTTCATCCTACTGCTCCCTTATGCTTGAAACTGATGATTGTTAGGAAGGTTATTTTTTACCTTTGTGGATTCTAGTGAAATAGGTTAGGAGTGAGTCGGATGTAACCACAAAAGGAGTAAGAAACTAGTGATTTTGAGGTCAGGAATGAGCAGTGAGCTAAGGTAATGTATGATGAACATGAGGACAGAAAAATCAAGAAAATTATCCCTGGTAAATCGGGAGTAACCCCCGGGTTACCGAGCTAGGGTTTGTCAGTTTTTGCATGTCAGATTAAAAAGTAGAATTTTCGATGACACGTGATGGACACACGTTGCCTCGGTCATTCCACCAGTAGCAAAACCACCCCATTTTCCCTATTATCCATCATTTCATCCTTTCCCACACTCCACCATAACTTCACCCCAATCCCATCAATCAAACCCCTCAATTCCCTCACTCTCAATACTCCTCTACCCACTATCCCATAAAATCCTTCCACCTTCTACCATTTTCTCCTATGTAAACACCATTATATCACCATTATTCACAATTTTCATCAATCATCTTCTTCCTCTTTACCACCAATTTCTCAATTTCTTCTTCTTCTACAACTCTTGGCCAGCATCACCACCAATATCACCACCAAAATCAACCCTTTACCTTCCATTTGAACACCCAAATTACACTTCTTCCATCCCCTGTTGCAGAGTGGTACTACCGCAACAATGTAGTTGCTGAAGTTATTAATTTTTCTTCATCAGTAGAATAGTCCCAGTAAAAACCAAATAAAATTAGTTAAACCGGGCATACCTGCCTATCTACTGAGTCCCCCTTTTTATGTTTCAGCATCATTTTCAGACGCTGTCATCATCAGGATGGCCTCCGAGCATAGCGGAACCACATGCCGTCCAAGCGGTCAACATGTTGTTTATGGAGATGCCAACCTCTTAATCGATAGGGTTGAGAAATTTGATTCACTTGCAATTTATGAGTCGTTCCGAGGTCATTGGAACGGACGGCCTGTTTCACGCGAGCGCAGCATAGACTTGGAGGATTGTGGCTCGATCTTGCCAAGAGCCATGGAAGTCCAAGATATTTTGGATATTGCGGAGGCACCAAACCGGTTCAATGCTACGGTGGTGCGAGAATTTAATGCAAATGTGGCTCATAACCCCTAGGCTACTTTTTCCATGGTCCGGGGAGTACACGTGGATTTTACGATTGAAAGGATCAACGAGAATTACGGGGTGCGTAATCCACTGGTAGGCCAAAATGAGTATACATCCTCCACAGATGTGGATGATTTTGAGAGGATGCAGATGATCGCTGACTATTTTAGGGTGGAATGGAAGCGTAATCCTATGAGAGTCCCTACCATCTTCCTAGAGAATGACTTACCCTGGGATAGGAAGATGGTCAATGGATTTTTATGTTCATGCCTTCGGCCGACCAAGCACACGGCATCTGTCACTCGTAAGAGGGCAGAGTTGATGTTCTATCTAGAGAAGGGATCTCCAGTCAACATTAGCTTTATTGATGCACAAACGTATTCATGAGATTTCCAAGGATTCCGAGCGAGAGCAGTTGCCTTATGCCTTGATGATAGACATGTTGGTTATGGATAACGAGGTTCCTGTTTTAGTCAGTGACGATTGAGAAGAGCCTGAACCAAAGATAAGTTTGCAGTCACTTTTGAGAGTACCTAAACGGGTCGGGGTATAGACTATTTAGGCATTCCACCATCAACCCCACCACCTAGGACTGCCTCACGTCATAGAGCGTCTTCATCGACTACTGCTGCCTTAAGTTTTGGCCCGCCTCCCGGATTTGAGCATAGAAATGACTAGGAGGATTATTATGATGAGGACTAGCTTTCTTTCTTTTTATTGTTGTTATTTTCCATTTCTTGTCTTTTATTTTATTTCCTGTCATGTAATGTAGCAGATTTTATGATAATAATATAATGATTTTGTCGGCTGAATTTGTTTGGAGTTATTTCATTTCTCTTTTACAGCCGCAATGTTATTATACGGTTTTTGTCACCCAATTATACTTGGATTGTTTGATATACTTAGCGTAGATTTTTTCGAGGCCAACTTACATCATTCCATTGCAATTAAGATGATCGAGTTTCATACTTGGCTCCACGCTTAACTGAAGCTAAGTTCCTTTTCATGTTATATTATCATCTTCGCATTTAGGACAATGTTTCGATTAAGTGAGGGGTATGGGACGTCAATTAGCTTTTTAACATTATATTCCAAATCGTAAGATTATCTTGATTCTCTTGATGCATTTTTCATCACGTAGACTTTTGAATTAGTCTAAGCTAGAAACTTGAGCTAATTAATAATATCTTTGTTTCACGAAGTTAGGTGAAAATCATGTCCATTTTTGAAGTAGTGATACATTATTCATACATTCTATTATGAACCACACTTTTGAAGCACGTATGACTAGATTCTTCAGTATGTAATGCAGACGACGCATTATTCGATTTAATATGAAAGAATGAGCATGTCTGATGAATGCATGAAGTAGTGAATTATTAATTATTATTTTGCCATTTGCAATCATTTTTTTGAGCACACAAATGGAGTGAGTGTTAGGTGTAATGCCCGAAAGACAATTTTGTAATTGTTTTATTTAATAAATGAAATGATATTATTATTCATATTTATTATTTTTATATTCACCGATGTGACAATAGTATTTACACTACAGAAAACCCTAAAGTATATCGTTTATGTAATCACTTAACACAGTGTATGGGATATACACGGGAGGATTGAGTTAGTGAAGATGTACTTAAAATACAATTAGCCCATAGCGAAGTTAACCAAGAGTATCGGGTCTCTCCTTTAATGTGCTATTAATGCGCCCAGAACACAATAGGGGTGATTGTCTTATCCGGACTTTCGCTTAAAAGAACCTAGTGGGGCATTTATATATGACAGATATATCATATAGGGCTGGACCGATTTGATTAGAGTTCACGATATAATCCCGTAATCGAGAAGTCTTATCGAATCAATCGATGATCATATTTATGGATATATCTTAATCCTGAGGTGATCACAGTCAACTGCTTGAATCAGTATGAGGTTTGACTTGACGGTTAAGGATTACACTGAGTCTGTGATCTGAATTACCTCATCTTGGCATTGTACTGGATTGAGTGAGTAGTCTATGTTATCACAAATACGGAATCCATTCCTTCCATTTATGGAAGTAGATAGACAGTTCCCTTATTTGTTAATCCTAGAAACTGATCGATCGTACGAGTTCATATTACACTGATTAGCTACCAGTGAGTTGTATGAATTAATTGATCACTAGGGGGTTAATGGTATATAAGGATATGGGTTCTAAAAAGGGTTAATGGTAACTTCCCGATTTAGAATGAACAGTCTATGGAGGATTAATCCATATGTAATGATTATATCAATGAACGCTTATTATCATTCTCGTGATGAGATAAATATAATCTTATAATCGGAAGAGTGCAGTCACGGGATTATGGTGGCATATTCCTGTGATTGATTTATCGAATATAATTATTCTGTTCGTAAGATAATTATTTATTTGATTTATCGGAGCTGCTGATTATTAGTCCATGGTCCCCGACGTGCATCCAATATAGCATAGCTATTCTCGGACGTCGAATCCTGATAATATTAATTTAGTTCTCATTAGAATTTAATTAAAACGATATGTGAATTAATTGTTTAGTGGACTATTAAATAAGTTGGGAAAAATAATTAAATATGTGAAAAAGACATTTTTCATAATCTTGACCCACTTTTGTGTGTATGGCCGAAATTATTGTGACTAGGTCACAAGGGTTAATTTTCGGCCCCAAGCATGTTTTAGGGAACAAGAAATTGTTTTCTTGTGGATTAATAAGACATTTGCACAAAAATATTTATTGGATAAATATTTTATAGTAAATAAAGATAAAGATTATTCTAGATTTGTTCTAGGATATTCTAGGATTATCTTTTATTTATTAGATTTATTTATTTGTAAAATAAAATCCTTGGAGTACAATCATACTCTCGTATATAAAGAGAGTTCTCCCAAGCCTAAAACACACACGAATTTCGACTTTCATCTCTTAGAGAGAGGAAGGAAATAATTCGGCCAAGGGGTGAGAGAGGAAGATCTTGGAGGTTTTCCGGGTAGCAAATCGGGAGGATTCGAGACGATGATTTCCCTCCACCGGGAGTTGCTCGGATCACACGTGCTGATGATCGTGGTGCTCTTCACACCATCTTTTGTTCTTCCTATTGCGGTTCTTCTACTTGGATTTTGAGATCCAAGATGTATGTTCTATAACCCCTTGTAGAATAGATCTAGTTATTTTATTACGTGTAAATTATTGATCTAGATCCTTAAATCGCTTCTGTTGTGGATGGTATTACTAACAGTGTATCAGTCGTCTGGTGATCTATATTTATGCGTATAAAATATTGGATCTAGGAGTGGTAAAACATGTAGATTTTTTGTCCCTATTTTTTATAGGGGCCGATGCACATTTTTTTTTATGTTGCGATTGTTGTGGTTTGAAGAGATGGATTGGGGTTGGTACTGTTTACTCGTTAGATCTATTGTAAACTCTCTCGATTTAGATCGCTTGAGCATAGGATTGATGTAAAAATTGTTGTTTTTATTTCATTATTTTTTCAGCTATTTTTCTTAATTTTTTTGTAATTCCGGAAAAACGACGTAGAACAATGATGAACACGAGATGAAGACGGAACTCAAGGTATGAATAAGAGTCGGGGCTGAAAATTTTTTGTTTATAATTTTTTCCTAACTTGGTTAGGTTTTGGATTTTATTAAAAATCATTTTTTTTATATATCATCGGCTGTTTTTAAAAAAAAAACAAAATATTTATTTATTTTTCAGGAATAAAAATACAGCAGGATTTTAATAAAAAAAAATTCGAAAGAAAAAAAAAATATTTTATTTTATTTTATAAAATAAAGGCCCCTTCTCCTTTCGGGTTCGCAGTTCGTGGCTCAAAGCTCAAATATCGATGACACGAAGACAACAAGTTGTAATTTACTGCTTTCCTAGGATAGATTAGATACGGGGGTACCAACGATCCATCTCGGTGTTTAAATTTTCCGCAATTTATTTTTTATGTGTTTGATCATAAAATAGATATAAAATCGGAATTTCCATGACATGCATCATATCATAAATCCACTCCATGCATACATGTAGAATTTTAATTTTGGTAATTAAAATAGGCATGTATACAAAGTCGCGTAATTAGTTGAAATTTAATTAATACGTGGTAATTAATTAATATAATAACTAATTAAAGATCCGAGGACGGGTTTCTGAAATCGTTAAGCCTTTCGGTGTGTGTTCTCGGTGAACCGCCTTAAAAGCCCAAACGAGATCACATTTTCGATTCGTAGTGTCTATGCGATTGAATGATGGTAAAAGAACAATAAATCTTGGATAAAAACGGTTCGCCTATAGGTTGGGTGGTCAACTGAGCTTCGCTCGACCAACTTAACCCTCCTCGTGTGATGTATGCACGGGGGTCCGGCAAGATTAAGCTACACCGGCGAGCGGAGGGGTGATTCCTTCTTATCTCAATGGGGCTCTCTTGACCCGATTTCGTCCGATTGTCACATATGTTCCAACGAATAGGACGGGTAGGCTTGCCTACGTTACCGACACCATTCGGAATCCTTGATTTTATGTGATTTTATGTTAACATCAAAAAGACGTGGTTAGTTAACCCACCACCGCTTCCAAAATATTGAGTGGGAGCGGGGGAGACGACAGCCAACCCCAAGGCCTCTACTATAGATACAAGTAAGTGAGAGAAGGGTGACGCCTCACGGCGCTTTGATTTCGTCCCCCTACGGATGGTGTTCAACCCTATCAACATTCATGGCTTGGTCTACGAAAGGATAGGATTTTCGGGTACTCGTCGGGTCACTGACCTATCCTACGACAGCACACTCGGGGCATACCTAAGAGATCCGATATAGTAGGTCATTGTCTCGATTTAACCGTCATCTCTTTGACCTACCCTACGGCATCACTGAGATGCAAGGTTAAAACCTTCGAATGGGAGAGTAGACTTAATTTTAGTTTACAATTCCTAAAATAAACTTATATAGTAGTGTTAAACTTGAATTAATATATGTTATTTTATTTTCAGCAAAAATGTTTGCTCAAATTTCAGCTTTACTGTCTGAAAAATTAACGGGAAACAACTTTAAGAAATGAAAGAGTAATCTAAACGTGGTACTCACATACGTGAATGTGCAATATGTACTCACTTCTGAATGCCCTATGGTGGCGATCCAAAAACCTAGAGAAGCTGAGATCGAGCAGCGTAATCGTTCGATCGAGTCAGATAACTGGGCTCGTGGGATCATCCTGGCGGTAGTGTCGGAGGTTATTAGGACCCAGATTGAAGAGTTTGAGACTGCACGAGAAATCATGCAGAAACTTACTTCGATGTTTGGATCACCTAGCAACCAAGCAAGACATGATGCCATCAGGATGGCTATTAACACGAAAGGTCAAGCAGTGAATGGTCAAGATCTAAATATGATCAGTTACTTCAATGACGCCGGTATTCATGGATCGATGTTCGATGAAGCAACTCAAGTGTCGATGATTTTGGAATTGTTGACTCCTGAGTTTATCCCGTTCAAAACTAAGTATCTGATGGGCAAACATGAGTTGACCATGACACAGATGCTTAATGAACTGACTATCTATGAGGGCCTACTATCGAAAGATAAGGTCCAAGTAGGGGATAAGAAAGCTGAAGCCAATATGGCCGAAGCTAAGCCATCAAACAAGCCTAAGGCCAAACCAAAGAAGAAGGGTAGTGTTGCACCTGTGCCCAAGCAAATGAAGAAAAATAAAGCCAAGAAATTTGACAAGGCCAAGCCCAGGGGCAAGTGCTTTTACTGTAAGGAGGTAGGACATTGGAAACACCATTGTCTGGAATATCTTCGTAATGTAAAAGATGGCAAAGTCAAGGCTGTCACTGGGAAAGATAAGAAAGGTAATTCGGAATTACTATTCTTGGAATCTTTTAATGTAGTTAAAGATGTGTCCACTTGGATACTTGATACTAGAGCTACTAACCATGTATGTTCTTCATTGCAGATTCTTAGTTCGTACGAGGAGCTGGAAGAGGGTTCTCAAGTGATGCGAGTAGCCACTGGGGCGCTCATTTCGGCTAAAGCAGTGGGAGTTATGGACTTACACTTTAATAATAGAATTTTACATTTAGAGAATGTTTATTTTATTCTGAATTTCAGGAGAAATTTAATTTCTCATTCTTCCTTAGTTGAACAATCATTTTCTGTTTCAAATTTGAATGGTGAATTTATTATTTCGAAGAATGGCTTTGAATTGTGTTCAACTACGAATGAAAACGGTTTATATTTTGTAAGACCACATAAAGCTCCCCTACTTAATACTGAAATGTTTAAAACTGCTCATCAAAGATCTGCTAAAAGGCAGAAAGTTTCTCAAGTAAAAGAAGATAAAACATACTTGTGGCATCCGAGGCTCGGCCATATTTCCTTGGAAAGACTCAAAAGACTAGAAAAGGTTCATGCCTTTGGTGAGTCATCTGTTGACACACTGCCTGTTTGCGAGTGTTGCTTGAAGGGAAAAATGACTAAGCGTCCCTTCTCATCAAAGGGTAATAGGGCCACGGGAACTGTAGACTTAGTGCATTCAGACCTTTGTGGTCCGATGAACGTACAAGCTAGAGGCGATACGAGTACTTTGTGACATTCATTGATGACTACTCGAGATTTGGTTATGTTTATCTGCTGCATAGGAAGTCCGAGGCTTTTGGTAAGTTCAAGAAGTTCCAAGCAGAAGCCGAAAGGCAACTAGGCAAGTCATTGAAATGACTTCGCTCGGATCGTGGAGGTGAGTATTTAGATACTTAGTTCATTGACTACCTGGCTGAAAAAGGAATTTGTTTCCAACGTTCAGCGCCTAGGACACCTCAGCAAAACGGAGTTGCTGAGAGGAGAAACAGGACATTGATTAACATGGATAGATCAATGATGAGCTCCGCCTCACTACCTATATCCTTTTGGGGTTATGCTTTAGAAGCAGCGGTCTACATTTTGAATGCAGTACCGTCAAAGTCTGTCGAAAAGACACCCGTAGACATGTGGTCCGGACGTCGCGAAAGCATGCGTCACTTCCCCATATGGCGTTGTCCTGCACATGTGCTAATGTACAAGACTACCAAGCTACAATCATGTACGAAAGTGTGTTTGTTTGTAGGCTATCCAAAAAGTACACGTGGTGGTCTATTTTACGATCCGGAAGATAACAAAGTGCTAGTCTCGACTAACGCTACGTATTTTGAGGTAAGTTATATGAAAGACCACAGACCTCGAAGTAAAATTGTACTAGAGGAATTACTCTCCGATGACGTCAGGCCTATTGTGGCTGTTGATGTTCCTGTAAACAACACTACTAATACAACAGGTACTTTCGACATTCATGTTCCACCTAGACGTACTGCGAGAGTGGTTAGGCCACCGGCTCGGTATGGCATGGATTTAGAGACGAACATAGTAGCCTCTGATGGGGTGGAAGATGATCCTCCGACCTATAAGAAGGCCATATTGGATCACGATAAGGATAAATGGATTGACGCAATGAATCAAAAGATGGACTCTATGAACTCTAACTCAGTCTAGAAACTTGTAGAACTTCCTTAGGGTGAAAGGCCCATTGGATGTAAATGGCTCTACAAGAGAAAAAGAGGAGTAGATGGGAAGGTTGAAACCTTCAAAGCACGGCTGGTAGCCAAAGGTTACACACAGCGAGAGGGTATAGACTACGAGGAAACCTTCTCACCTGTGGCCATGATGAAAACCATCCGCATCCTCATTTCGATTGCTGCATATCTGGATTATGAAATCTGGAAAATGGATGTTAAGACAGCGTTTCTAAACGGCTTTCTCTATGAGGAAATAACCAAAAGGATTCATTGAAGAAGGTCGAGAGCACATGGTGTGCAAGTTGCTCAGATCCATTTATGGGTTGAAGCAAGCATCTCGTTCCTGGTATCATATATTCGATCACACGATCAAGTCTTATGATTTTGAACAACACTTTGTTGAATCTTGTGTGTACAAGAAGGTTATCAAAGATAGTATTGTATTTCTAGTGTTGTACGTTGATGACATACTCTTAATTGGCAATGATAAGGGGATGATGTCCGATGTGAAAAGTTGGTTGACCACGCAATTCCAAATGAAGGATTTAGGAGAATCGAGTTATGTTCTAGGGATTCAAATTATAAGGGATCGCAAGAACATGATGTTAGCTCTGTCCCAAGCAACTTATATAGATAAGGTGCTGGCACGCTTCAGTATAGAAACGCCAAGAAGGGTTTTCTACCAACCCATCACGGGGTTTACCTCTCTAAGACTCAGGGGCCTAATACTCCTGAAGAGACTGAAGCTATGGGAAGAGTGTCATATGCCTCGGCAGTTGGTAGTCTTATGTATGCTATGAGGTGTACGAGACCTGATATTTGTTAAGGCGTTGGATTAGTCAGCCGTTTTCAGTCAAATCCAGGGCAACCACACTGGACATCAGTAAAGAATCTCATCAAATATTTAAAGAGAACCAGAAATTATATGCTCGTCTATTCGAGTGGGAGTTTGGAGTTAGCGGGGTACACCGATTCTGACCTTCAGTCAGACATATATGATTCTAAATCAACCTCTGGTTCAGTGTTTACGCTTGGTGGCGGTGGAATAGAATGGAGAAGCCAAAAGCAATCTAGCAACAGCCGATTCAACAATTGAAGTTGAGTTCATAGCAGCCTCCGAGGCAGCTAAGGAAGTGGTTTGGTTAAGAAAGTTCATCAGCGGATTAGGCGTTGTCCCGAATGCTGAAGATCCTATTACTCTCTGTTGTGATAACAATTGGGCCATTGCCAACTCTAGGGAACCTCGAAAGCACAATAAGTCGAAGCATATAGAGAGGAAATACTGGGTGATCAACGATTTTGTCGATAGAGGGGACGTTTCCATCCGAAGAATCGCCTCCGCTGATAATCCTGCTGATCCATTCACCAAGACACTGTTGATTGAAGCTTTTACTCGACACTTGGAGATTATAGGTATTAAAGACATGTCTCATTTTCTTTAGAGAAAGTGGGAGTGATAGTTTGCTGTATTTTAAATAATAGGGTGTGCTCTAAAACAATTAATCACATGCTTTCGTGCAAGTGGGAGATTGTTAGGTGTAATGCCCGATAGACAATTTTGTAATTGTTTTATTTGAGAAATTAAATGATATTATTATTCATATTTATTATTCTCATATTCACTGACGTGACAATAGTATTTACACTACAGAAAACCCTAAAGTATATCGTTTATGTAATCACTTAACTTAGTGTGTGGGATATACACGGGAGGATTGAGTTAGTGAAGATGTACTTAAAATACAATTAGCCCGTAGTGAAGTTAATCGAGAGTATCGGGTCTCTCCTTTAACGTGCTATTAATGCACCCAGAACACAATAGGTGTGATTGTCTTATCCGGACTTTCGATTAAGAGAACCTAGTGGGGCATTTATATATGATAGATATATCATATAGGGCTGGACCGATTTGATTAGAGTTCACAATATAATCCCGTAATCGAGAAGTCTTATCGACTCAATCGATGATCATATTTATGGATATATCTTAATCCTGAGGAGATCCCAGTCAACTGCTTGAATCAGTATGAGGTTTGACTTGACAGCTAAGGATTACACTGAGTCTGTGATCTGAATTACCCTATCTTGGCATTGTACTGGATTGAGTGAGTAGTCTGTGTTATCACAGATACGGAATCCAGTTCTTCCATTTATGGAAGTAGATAGACAGTTCCCTTATTTGTTAATCCTAGAAACTGATCGATCGTACGAGTTCATATTACACTAATTAGCTACTAGTGAGTTGTATGAATTAATTGATCACTGGGGGGTTAAGGGTAAATAAGGATAAGAGGTTCTAAAAAGGGTTAACGGTAACTTCCCGATTTAGAATGAACAGTCTATTGAGGATTAATCCATATGTAATGGTGTTATCAAAGGACGCTTATTATCATTCTCGTGAGGAGATAAATATAATCTAATAATCAGAGGAGTGCAGTCACGGGATTATGGTGGCATATTCTTGTGATTGATTTATCGAATATAATTATTCTGTTCGTAAGAAAATTATTTATTTGATTTATCGGAGCCGCTGATTATTAGTCCATGGTCCCCGACATGCCTCCAATATAGCATAGCTATTCTCGGACATCGAATCCTGATAATATTAATTTGTTTCTTATTAGAATTTAATTAAAACAATATGTGAATTAATTATTTAGTGGACTATTAAATTAGTTGGGCTAATTAATTAAATATGTGAAAAAGACATTTTTCATAATCTTGGCCTAATTTGGTGTGTGTGGCCAAAATTATTGTGACTAGGTCACAGGGTTAATTTTCGCCCCAAGCATGTTTTAGGGAACATGAAATTGTTTTCTTGTGGATTAATAAGACATGTGCACAAAAATATTTATTGGATAAATATTTTATGGTAAAAAATAAAGATAAAGATTATTCTAGATTTGTTCTAGGATATTATAGGATTATCTTTTTTTATTGGATTTATTTATTTGTAAAATAAAATCCTTGGAGGACAAGGATTACTCTCCTATATATAGAGAGTTCTCCGAAGCCTAAAACACACACAAATTTCGACTTTCATCTTTTAGAGAGAGGAAGGAAATAATTCGGCCAAGGGGTGAGAGAGGAAGATCTTGGAGGTTTTCCGGGTAGCATATCGGGAGGATTCGAGACGAGGATTTCCTTCCACCGGGAGTTGCTCGGATCACACGTGCGGAAGATCGTGGTGCTCTTCACACCTTCTTTTGTTCCTCCTATTGCGGTTCTTCTACTTGGATTTTGAGATCCAAGAGGTATGTTCTATAACCCCCTTGTAGAATAGATCTAGTTATTTTATTACGTGTAAATTATAGATCTAGATCCTTAAATCGCTTCCGTTACAAATGGTATTACTAACAGTGAGAAGTGTTTAGATTAGACGTAGAGTTATCCTAGACCGGGAATCGATATTTGTCGATGGATATACTTTAACCCCTTGTTGTAAGAGGATGGTAGCAACTTGAGTGCCAAGCAAGGTACACCCGGACAAACAGACTTGTGTGTGTGAGCGAAAAAAGTGAGAAATCTGCCATGCAAAAGAAAAAGAAAAATATTATGGAAAAAAATCTATCAAATAAAGGCAGTGAGGGAAGCGAACTTGTAGCAAAAATGGCACAACCCTCGCAAAAAAATGAAACAAACGAGGACCTAAGAGTGATACTCGGTCCCCAAGTCTGTCCGGCCCATGTAAGGTTCCATGTTGTTTGCCTAAGTCTGAAAGCAGGATGAGTGAGTTTGCACATTGGTATGTAATGATTGCGGGGTCTCCATAACTTAAATCTTTTCTTGAGTGCAATATCACAAAAGATTTATCACACGACCCATTGATGCATTGGTAGGTGATGATTAATTGGGAGCTTATGGAGTGATGTATGATATGTGTTTCGCCTAATATACTGGTTGATGTAATGTGATTACGTATGCGTAACTGATGATTGAGAGTCATTGCACCCACACATTAATTCATAGCATGAATATTGTTTAATGTCTAAATTATGGATATAAATGGCATGATCTTTTTCCCTAGCTATGTGAGGCCTTGCTCTTTTTCCTTTCTTTGCTCGGGATGAATAAAAGCTAAGTGGGGGCTCAGGAAATGTTAATGTTCTCGAATCTGAGAAGGCACCGTGAATGAAAATGCTCTAAATACACAATTAAATTAACCTTTATTTACCCTGAATTCTGCTTTAGAGGATGTAGATTGGTCCCTTATTGTGAAGGAATATATGTAAAACACTGAGTGCATGTTCCTACGTTCATAATTCTACATCTATGTTATTATCCTGAAGATTTGGTACTGTTTTGCCTTGTTTTATGTGTTTTGAAGATGTAGCAAAACTGGAGCACTTAAGGACAGATCTGTATAAAGGAAAGAGTACTTGGTCAAGTGGTGTAAGTCCAGGAAGAGAAGAAAATAAGGCCCAATTTACCGTGCGCTAGGCCCAATTTACCGAGGGTCTTGGGGAACACGAAACTGAATCTGCTGTATCTACTTTGTCCGTTAGGGTTTCTTTGAGTCATAAGTTGGCCAATGTATCTATATAAGGCCGCATAAACTGATTATTTCATAGGTCTGAATTATGTTACAAAATTATTATTATTTCATTAAACAATTTCGATGCAATAAAGTTCTTTTAAGCTTTTGGAGTTTATTTTCTTGTTTAATTCACTTCCTTGCCATCTTTAGCTTGAGTGGATCAAGTTAAGTCTCCATTGTTTAAGGTATGAATCTTTGAATGTTCCTTGTATTTACGTGTTTTAGTTGATCTAGATGTTTAACAACCCCATAATTTACTTGAATTAATCCGAATTTTGCAATGTAGATCCAAAAATAGGAAAATCCGCCCCCGGTAAACCGGCGGTCTATATCGGTTAACCGAGGCAAAATTTAGAAAACCTAAATCTAGAGGTTCAGCGTTAGCTATGTTGATCGATAGAAATAAATAAAATGAGTAATAGGTCTGGCCAATCTAGTATTCGTAATTCGTAATTTAACATGAAGTACTGTTAGTGAAGTGTTAATTAGGACATTGTCTTGATGGACCCTAGGAACGTGCTAATCAGTGTCGTTAGCTGCCTAGGCAGGTTAGCGGTATGAGTTAGCGCTCAATACTGGCAATTCTAGTTCTTCATGCGCATGGGCTATTACAGACCAATTAAGAAGGGTAGCTAGTGTATAGATTATCTACTACCATGGTCGGAGTAGATAGGGTTAGGATTTGCACCCGTAGCTAAACTGAATTAAAGGCTAGATTAGTTTAAGGAAATTATGTGGGAAAGTAAACATAAGGATTAACTAAACCATGTTAGTTGATGGAATGGATAGGGTAGAAATACCACGTTTCTCTTTTGTTCATTGTTGGTCAATGACCACTTATGTCTTCTTAATTAGATTAGAATTATTTATGCTTGAGTTGCATTGTCTGTGTGGGATCGACCTTGATTCTCCCTTGCTATACTACGATTGACCTAGTACTCTTGCTAGTAAAATCGACGTAAGGCCCGCGTCGAGATCAGTGAGTAGTGGGTTTTCTTCTTGGGACGACAAAGAGTTGGATTGATGCCATAGAAAGTAGCAATGGAAAATTTATGGAATGGAGAATGTTTTGGATCTGTTCTACACTGAATACTTTCCACCAATGGTACATACGGATAAATCAAGTAAGTTTTTGTGCCACAAGCAAGGTCTTCACATGACAATATCACAGTACACGAATCGCTTCAATGTGTTGGGAAGGCTCTACCTTTAGATTATAGGAGTTGAAGAGAAGAAAATGGATTTGTTTTAGTCTGGTTTGTCTCGTAAGATGCAAGCGGGAAAGTTGGGAAGTACACCAAGGAACATGGCCGAGATGTTGAAGAAGGATTTGGAGTTTGAGACCTTCACGAAAAAGCCTTTGGTGATCATTGGTGCTAAGAGTAACTTTGGAACATGTTGAGGGACAAGTTGCGGTGCACCACAAAAGAACATGAAGAAGACAACAACAACATTGGCTGCTACTCCTTCTATCGGCACACCACCTTGCCCAAAATGCAAGAGAAATCATACCGGTAAGTGTCGAGCAAGTACAAGCAGCTGCTATTACTGTGCAGACATGAGACACTTTGCAAGAGATTATACATCAAAGGGAAACAAAGGAACTCAGAACCAAGGAAATGGAAAAAGAGGCTCAAGTCTACCCATTCAAGTGTTTGCAGTGGATGCATAGATTGTGGAACTGGACGATATTGTAATTTTAGGTATCTGAAAGTTGTTTATTTCATTTTTTTATAGTACTTTTATAGCACATTAAACCATGTCATATTTGTACTTAAATAAATGAATTCACATCTTAGGTACAATAATATTAGACAATTCAGCAGTTACGGCCTTGTTTGATACCGGGGCATCTAATACGTTTGTGTCTACTATGATATTAGAGAAACTAAACTAACCTTCAGAAACCTTAAGAAATTTTTTCGAGATAACTACACCTTTAGTAAAGGTGACTAGGGTAGCCAAGATGATATCTCAAGTGGATGTGCGTGTGGGAACCTATCGGTGTAAGAGTGACCTTATAGTGTTGGACCTTTTAGACTTCGATGTAATTTTTGGAAGAGATTGGCTATCTGAGAATTATGTTCACTTGGATTGTAGAGAAAAGAGAGCAACATTCAAGGTACCTGGTAAATCGTGTAAGACCTCTAAAGGTAATGTGTACAAGCCTACTGTTGGTTCCTTGGAAAGGCTAACACAAGTTTAGAGGTGGGGGGTGAATAAACTTGTCCCTAAAACTTGATTTAAAGCAAATTAAGGTTCAGTTAAAAACTTGTGTGGAGTTAAGCTGACAAAGCTGAAATTAAGTTAAACTAACTTAAGCTGAAACTGAGTCAACCGGCAACGGATATGATTTTAGCCTTTGTTGATCTTGTTATTCTATTATGAAAATTGAGTGTTGTGAACTGAATTCTTGTGAATGTAAGTTGTGACTGTGAGGTGTATAACAATCAAGTATCACAATGCTGTAAGTAAATGCTGAATAAATAAATGCGTAAAATAAATAAGGTGGATATTATAGAGGTTCCAGGTGGTGTAATCCTGTATGTCCTCTCTTCCCCTGTGGTGCGGAGGAAAATTCCACTAGAACTTCTTAAAGTGAACTGTTACAAAAAGTCCTAAACAATAGTCCTTGGCTAATCCCTAGCTTCACTATCTAAACAATTGCAGAACAGGTAGAATTGCTGCTCTTCAAATGCTTGAACCACTGGTCCTTAGAGGGTAGGATTGCCTCTTCACCAGCTACCACCACAAACATAGTCTACCTGACTGCTTTACACAACTGTCCTTGGCGAAACCTTCCCGGTTTGCTTCACAGTCTAAAACCTTTGATGTAGAATCAAGGTTGGGCTGAGAGTCAATAAATTGATTCTTTTTTGTGGTTCTTCAAAGTGTTGAATTCTTGATAAATTCTTTGTAGCTTGAACACTTGAAGAAATACTAGATATGATCTTGTTATAGTTCAGAGATGAATAGAATAGACTGATGCACAAAATTGCTTGTTGATTCTTGTATATGCTCTGTTCTATATCTATTTGTTGTTTGTGCAAAGTCTTCTATTTATAGTGTGAAGTCCAACGTTCATCTGGCTTCAATTTGAATTATATCAACGTCTATCTTGGAACAGCTATATTTACTGACCGTTCTGCTGTGTCAGTAACTCATCCAATGAAATTGCATTCTTTACAACGTTCGGCAGTACTTTCAGTTTGTTGGATGACTGAGTTTCCTTATCAGTTTTGTACTGAGTTTTTCTTTTGTCAGTTTCGTAACTGACTTGGAGCATTAACTGAGTTTTTACTCTTCTTCAAATATCAGTACTCCAGTTTTCATCTGATTATTATTGACTTAATTAGAGTACACCATGATTCATTATCATCTAAGAATTCATTGTCCTTATGATTCTTAGATCTTCATACAAGATCCATAAAGTCAGTTCAGGTCACCACAATCTTGCCTAAAGTCTAACTTTACAGTCTCGACTTGTAATCTTCATAACTGAGTTTGAACCCTCAGTTCTTCATTCTTCAATAACTGAGTCTGAACACTCAGTTCTTCATTCTTTTAGATAAGTCAACTGAGTTTGTAACTCTCAGCGAGCTTACCTCCTTCAGTTACATGTAGGTGTATTCTGAGTCAGTTTGCTTGTCTCGATGATTTCCAGTTTTCTAAATGATTTCCAGTTTTCAGTTTTACGACACACTAACAATTGCAGTGCTTGTCTGATGTAACCTATATAAATATCAGACTCTAGTAAAACTTATACATTCAGTTCTAGACATCTTTTTAGCTTTCCACTATAACAGCTGGCTTCAGCACTAAATCAATGAGGTTAAGATAATATTTTAACAAATAAGATGAATTATCATCAAAAAATAAATTTTATTTCCAACACCTACCAAGAAGCGTCATCCGATAATCTCAGTAGTTAAGGCTATAAGAGCTATTCAAAAGGGTTGTGAAGGTTACTTGTTGTATGAAATAGATGTTGAACAAGTTATGCCCAAGTTGGAAAAAACCCTGTAGATAAGGAATACCTTTCTGGATGAGTTACTGGGAAACATGCCGGATAGGGAGATAGAGTTTGAGATCAAGTTCAGCCCGGGGGCTAAGGCACGTTATAGGATGGCTCCGGCTGAATTGAAAGAGTTGAAGGCTCAACTTAAAGTTATGTTAGAAAGGAACATAATTCATCCATGTTTTTCATTGTTTTGTTTGTCAAGAAGAAAGACGGTAGTATGACGATATATGTATAGACTAGCGAGGAACAACCTCACCATCAAGAAGAAGTATCCACTACTAATGATTGATGATTTGTTTAATCAGTTTCAAGACAATAGAGTGTTTTCTAAGATTGATCTTAGGCCGGGTTATCCCCACTTGAAGATCAAAGTAGCAGACATACCTAAGATGGCTTTTAATACAATGTATGGACATTATGAGTCCTTGGTCATGCCTTTTGGACCGACTAATGCTCCATCAGCATTTATGGACTTGATGCAGCGTGTTTTCATGCCCTACCTGGATAAGTTTTTGATAGTGTACATAGACAACATCCTTGTCTACTCAAAGGATGAAAGAGAGCATGAAGAACACTTAAAGTTGGTGTTCAATACTTTGAAGGAAAAATAGTTGTTCGCTATGTTTTTGAAATATGAGTTCTGGTTGAATCAAGTCAGTATTTTAGGACATGTGATTTCAAGAGATGGCAATCAAGTTGATCCGGTGAAGATTGAAGCAGTTGAGAAATGACCTAGACCTACCACAGTTTCATAGGTGAGAAACTTTCTAGGTTTAACCGGTTACTACTAAAAGTTTGTGCAAGACTATTCCAGATAGGGACACTAGTCACCAGACTCACACAAGAGAATGTGAAGTATGAATTGACTAGTGAGAGTTGAAAGGCTTTTCAAACATTGAAGGAGAGATTATCATCAACACCAGTTCTGAAAGTTCTGAAGATCTCTGATAACTACGACGTGTACACCGATACTTTAGGAAAATGTTTGGGTTGTGTGTTGATGAAAGGGGGAAAAGTGATTGCCTATGCTTCTAGACAGTTAAAGGTACATGAAAATAATTATCTGACACACAACTTGGAGTTCGCAGCAGTAGTATTAGCCTTAAAGACTTGGAGGCTTTACTTGTATGGAGTAAATGAAAGAATCTTCACAGACCACAAGAGTTTAAAGTACTTCTTCGTAAAAGAAAATCTAATATGAGACAGAGGAGATGGCTAGAGTTTGTGAAGGATTATGACTTTGACATTCAATACCAACTAGGTAAAGCCAATGTGGTAGTAGATGTGTTTAGTAGGAAGCCATTGTTTGCGGTTTCAGGGGTTTAAGATATGGCAGAACAGTTAGATGCCCTAAAAATCCGAGGTTTTGAGCAGTTTGGGAATCATCAGGTTATGGCACCGTTGTTGACAAGGTCTGAGTTGATGGATGATATTTGGGAAAAGCAAGACAAAGACCCAGTGTTAGTTGATCTAAAGTGAGTTGCAAGAGAAAATCCTACGGTTGGTTATGTACTAGATAAGAATGAGAACCTTTGTTACCAAGATCATTTATGTGTGCCTAATTTTGGAGACTTAAGGCAACGAGATATGGATGAAACACACGAAATTTATTTTGATGTTCATCCAGGAGCTACCAAGTTGTCTAGGGACTTGAAGGAATGCTTTTAGTGGCCTTCAATGAAATTGGAAATAGCTAAGTTTGTGGCCGAGCATAGAAGGCCGGGAGGAATGCTTAAGACTTTTGAAATCCCCAAATGGAAGTGGGATAAGATTACAATAGACTTCATCACCGGTTTTCCAAAAACAAGAAATGGACATGACATGATTTGGGTGGTTGTGGATAGATTGATCAAATTAACTCATTTCTCACCAATAAAGGTCGATATGTCCTTAACGAAGGTCGATATGTCCATAACACTATACTTGGATAATATAGTTAAGTTACATGAACTACCTATCTCAATAGTTTTGGATCATGACAATAGGTTTGTTAGTCAGTTATGGAAGATTTTGCAAAAGGAATTTGGCACAAAGATGGATTTGAGTACGGCCTTTAACCCTCAAACATATGGGAAGTCACGAAGGACAATCCAAACACTTGAAGATACGCTGAGAGCTTGTGTTTGGAAGTAGTTGGATCATGGGATGATTGCCTACCCGTGGCGGAGTTTGCCTACAACAACAATTATAATGCAAGTTTGGGAATGCCAATGTTTGAACCCTTGTTTGGGAGAAGATGTCGAATGCTACTGTTTTAGGATGAAGTGGAGGCGAAGCAACATACCGGGCCAAAATTGGTTGAACATGCAAAAGAAAGGTTTTTGTTGGTATATTAGAACTTGAAGGCACCTCAAGAAATACAGAAAAGTTGGGCGGATTATAGAAGAAGACCGTTTGAGTTTGACGTTGGGGAAAGAGTTTATCTACGCGTGCTTCACCAATGAAAGGAGTTATGCGGTTTGGACAGACGGAAAGTTAAGTCCAAGGTATGTTGGACCTTTTGAGTTCCTTGAGAAGGTTGGTTATTTGGCATATAAACTCAAGTTAACGGAATCGATGTCAAGAGTACAGAACGTGTTTCATGTTTCGATGTTGAAGAACTGCTTGACAAAGACGGATGTTAAAGCTACGGTTGATCCGGAAGTTCTTCAAGATAATCTCGCGTATGATGAGAAGCTAATTAAGATCTTGGACCGGAAAGAAAAGATGATCAAGAGACGGTTAATCCTTTTGGTTTTGGTGCAATGGAGCAATCATTCACCGAACGAGGCCACGTGGGAAGTTGAAGATGATATGATCAGTGAATTTCCAGACTTGGTGGATTTACCAGTTTCAATTTTGAGGACGAAACTCCTCTTAAGGCGGGAGGAATGTAATATTCCGATTTTCGGAAAGGGCCGACGTGTCATTTTGCGAAAACGTAATATTATATTTAACTATTTGGAGTAAGTATTTTATATATATGTATGTATTTCAAAAATATATCTATATATATGGGATTTTTGGACTCATTTATAATTAATGAGTAATTAAGGGAAATAATGAAATTAATGCGAATAAAAACTCCCATTAAGCGTATAACGTATCAGAATAACAAAAAAATTCGTTTTTACGACCTGTGAAAAAAGTTGAGAGCAAAAGAGCTGAACAAGAGTCTTTCTCAAATTCCTTAGAAGTTTCTTATTGCATATCAGATTTAAATAGAGCAAAGGAATCGTGAGGAAACAAGCAACGTTTTGACATCAAGATAATGAAGGTTTGAGAAGGTATGGATTTCGACCCTAATCATGGTTTTAATCGAGCTTTGGTTGTTCTTCTGGGGATAATTCGTAGCCCAATTGTTAAAAATGTTGATCCTAATTGATTCTTGATTGATTGTGGATCAAATAGGTTTTGGTTGAGTTTAAAGGAGGGCTGAAGGATTTCTTCAAGTTTTGATTGGGTTTTTCCTTGCAAAAAGGTAAGAGATATTCCTATTGTCTTAATTCAAGCTCTATGGGGGAGGATTGTAAGTTTGTGTGTTTTGATGTAAATTGACATGTGTAAATGATAGTTTTGATGCATAAGAGGTTATGACATGTTAACGTAGAGTTTTCTAGATGTTATGTTGTTTATATGATGTTAAACATGATGTGGAAGTGTTGGGATTCGTAAAAGTGCAGAAAACTATTGGTTAGGGTAGTTCGAGACGTAATGTGCATCCATTGCGGGTAAAGCGCATGCATTGCGGGTTCGGAAAGTGAAAAATAGATTGAGGGACGTTTGTGCACGTGCATTAAGGAAGGCGTAGCGCGCTCATTGGCGGAGCAGAAACATAATGAATCTGTCAGAGAGTTCTAAGCATGCTCATAGAGCGCGTATTTGAGGTCCAGTAGCATCCTAGATGGTTCTGGATGGGACATGCGAACGCATTGAGCGTGAAGCGCGTGCATTGTCCATATTTTTAGTGCTTAAGTGGTTTTGAACCCCGAATCCAGTTTTAAATGTTGTTTCTTGAACTAATATCATTAAATGAACACGAACAAGCCTTTATTTAGCTTCTGATACGTTTAGTTCTGGTACCAGATGGATTCTTCATTAGAGTTGAAGTTCGAGACCATCGGAAGAGCGTGATAGACTTGTGCTTTGATGGATTAGTTTTCATCAATGACTGTGTATGTGGTTAGGATGTTGCGTCTAGGTGTCTAAGCGAGGGAGTACGGCAGTTAAGTGTGTTTTGCCTTGAAAATACTTAGGTGTCTAGGTAATGATTAGTAAAACAAATACTTGAGTAATAAAAGACTAAACATCATGTCACCCTTGTTAAGGCACAAGTTCATTTCGCGATGTGTGGGCAGTCAGTAAAAGTGAATAACTCCGTTGGTTTATAAGATCCCAAGTACGGAGGGACTTCGCCGAACGTGAATATTATCGGGACAAGCCCATGGCTATCGGTGTGAACCACTGATAGGTTGCAATTGATATCTCATGGCGGATATACACCATGCTTAGTGACCTTGAGTGTGGTTGTAACAAAGATAAGCTAAGCTAGAAACAAATTGTCACGACATGTTGATGAGCATACCCTATAGTTGTGGCGGTCACATAAAGATAATGTAATAATCACGTTTCTTTATAAACTTGTTTAGTACAATAGCTTCTATCTTTTACTAAATACTTTTGTACTTCAAATGCATGTTTGTTTGTGTGTTTGGGGTTGAGTAGATGAAGAGGTTGAACAGGAGTCGACGATGACTTTGAGGACGAAGTGTGATGATGCGTTATTGTTAACTTTGCTTCGTTTACTTTTGATGTACTAAACAATGTTGTTTACTTTTCTAGACATGCCGTACATTTCCTTTAAGACTTTGTAGTTTCATCATTGTACTTTTGGAAGTTTTCGTACGTTGTAAGTTTGGTGGTTTCGTTGTAATAAGCTTTCTCTTCTATCTTTTGTTTGGCTGTTTTCTATTCTTGTTTCCTTTAAAAAATATATACCCGAGTCATTTAGCTTTCGTTAATGCTAAACTTGACACGACGTAGATGAGGCTTACGTATAATGTAGAATTTAATTTATATTATATGTGCCGAGCGTTGTCTTTCCGGATAAGGACTCGGTGTCCGGGAACGGAGCATTACAATTTTAGCGCCACATCAAACATTATCCTGAAATCGTATGAGTCTATAATCACATAAGAATTGAGATCAATCCATAAATAGACATCTTGTTCGTTAATTAGATTATACCCGCTCCCGGATACCGAGTCCTTATCCGGAAACGAAACGCTCGGCACGTATAACATTAAATAAATCTAATATTACACGTAAGCCTCTACTACGTCGTATCGAGTTTAGCAAAATGGAAGCTCAAAAGACTCGGCAAAACATCATAAATTCTACTAAGAATAGAAATCGACATACTAAAGATAGAAATGTAACATTTATTACATCGGAAAACCAAACGAAACGTAACGACGTACGAAATCCTATGAAAGCAAGTACTAAAGAAAATTACAAGAAATTCCCTAGCGACAACAAGTCTAGTGAATATAAATATAAATAAATAAAGCCTTCAACTTCAGCGTCCCTAAACGTCGTCATCAAAGTCCTCCTCGAACTGCGGGATTACCTGTTCGTCTTCTCTCCCCCAAACACATAAATAAACATGCATTTGAGGTAAGTATATTGTACATAGTACGAAGTAGAAGCTACAATTTAATTAAGGCTCTTTAACAAGTTTATTATTTTAATTATCTTTATGAGACCGACTCAATCTAGGGTTCACTTCATGTCCATCAACATGTCATGACTAACTGTTTCTAACATAGCTTATCTATGTTACATCCGCATTCAAGGGCACTACGCATGGTGCCGCCAACCACGAGACATCTGGGTGCAACCTATTGGTGGATCACACCAATAGCCACGGGCTAGTCCCGATAGTATACGCGTTCGGTGAAGTCCCTCCGTACTTGGGGTCTTATAAACCTACGGAGTTATTCAATTGTGAAGTCCCTCTGCTCCTGGTGCCCTCTAATGGCCAGCAAAGTTATTCACCTGTGAAGTCCCTCTACTCCTAGTGCCCTTGGGCCAGCAGAGTTATCCACAATGAGTACCCTCTTCTCCGGGTGCCTCTAGAAAGGCCAGCAAGTTTACTCGCCCTATCCGAAGGCCTACACATTGCGTTATAGTCTCGTGCCTTACCAAGGATGACATGATGTTTAATCTTATTACTATGCAAGTATGTAATTATTAATGGTTATTAACTAGCCACCTAAGTGTTTTCAAGTAAGCTCCCTCACAAACTCAACTCTCTTTCTTAGACCACTAGAAACGGACAAGGCTTAGCAATTACACAGACATTGATGAACTCTAGTTCATCAAAGCACAAGCCCTTTCATGCCCTTCCGACGGATCCGAACTTCAACTCCTTTTAAGAGTACATTCGGTGTTTTAACTGAACGAATCAGAAGTTCAATCGAAGCTTGTTCATGTTTAATTAATGTTAACATATCATGACTAAGGGTTTAAAACAGTGAAAACACGATTATGAAGCCAAAACCAAGCTGAAAAGATAAAATAGTAAAAACTAGGCAAACAGGTTAAACACACGTTTGACATCCTATGGACGTCCGTTTGGCCTTGAACGCCCGTCCACTAAACCCCGGACGTCCGTCCGTCAAAAACAGCTACATCCTGAATCAACATTCTGATCTCGAACGCGCGTCTGCCTTGTGCAAACGCCCGTATGAGCTACTAGGGTCATGAACGCCCGTTTGCCTAATGCAAATGCCCGTCCGCCTAGGTTTTCCCCAAAACGCTAAATCTTAAAAACGCGATTTCTGATCCGTTTCTAACCTAATTGACATCGATTTCAACTCAAAAAAACGTAGAAAACATATCAAAACGTCTATGATCCTTTGATCAACGAAAAAGCACAATTTTGTAACATCCACGCATCATAAAACGCGATCTAAACTTCAATAACGATAATTGAAATTGTAGGAAGACCTTCTTACCTTATAAGAAAGCTAATCCAAGCCAAAACCCAGAAAGACTGCAGCAAACGAACACATTTTGCAGAGAAACCTTGGGAAAAGCTCCAACTTTCTGATATTGAATCGACGCTCTCTTTACGACAATTCCGATGCCCTATTCTGATTTGAAAACCGTTATGATCCGACTTAGAAAACGGAAGAAACTCTCAGCCTTTCTCTCAAGCTCTCACACGCTGGTAGAAGGGATTAGGAGGTGGAAAATCGATAATAATAATTAGGGAAAACTGTTTGGGGTCTATTTTCCTTAAATAGGAAAATCCCAATAATTAACCTAATCCCTTATTTTCCTTAATTACCCTTTTTCTTAAAAATCGATTTCCTTAAAATATATATATATATATATATATATATATATATATATATATATATATATATATATAAATTCCGAAAAAATATATATATTTATCTTATAAAATTTAACTCCAATAAAAGAAGTCAGAATAATAATATTTCGTTTTCGCAAAATGACACGTCTGCCTTTTCCCGAAAATCGGAATATTACATCTTTACGGAATTGTCATGAGATTATCATAATAATCTGTTCAAGTCGTATACGATAATATCATATATATGTGCTACCATTAAGATATTAAACATCAACGACTCGGATCAGGCGGTTACACATTAAGTGTTCTGTGTCTCTAGTGGTGTTATAATTGAACGATCCCGAACGTCGTTTAATTGAACTCAATTCTCTTGTTCAAAACTCTTATGCAATGAGTAATTTAGTCACATTTTGAATTTTTTTAGATTTTCTGTGATGTACATTTAAATATATGCAATTATTCAAATAAAAAGATTAGTAACAGATGTCAATTTTTTTGATTAAAAACAATACAATATTGCTTTTGCGACACCATGCCATACAATTTTTCACTTGTCCGTAGAGACAATTTGTGTTGATTCTAGATCATTCCATAACACTTCTAACATCAGAGCGTGAATGTAGGATACTAAAAACCTTTTGAATACAACCAGCATGTGTAGTATTTCTTATTGCAATAAAAAACTTAATGTAGATTTTCATGAGATTGCTAGATTTTATAAAAAGATTTTGGCTCTTTTTCATTGGAGCTGTTCTTTCCCATCTGGGAAAAAAGTTTCTCTGTGAGATTGAGGTTGATGCTCATATCCTCTCTGTTTTCTCTATTTAATGTATTGCTTCACTTGCGTTCCAAAAAGAAAACTTTACATTAAAAAAATTGCAATAAATATATAACCAAAACAATTATAATGTGACGATCTAAATCTAAAGGAGAACTACATAAAAATTATTCTCGCTCCGGTTCAAAATAATTAATGCAGTCGACAAAAATTAAGAGATTAAGAAGATTAGTTAATGTTTTAATTTGAATATCAAAATGACTAGAAAATATCTATCCTATAATCACTGCAATTTATTTTATTTTCTCAATCCTTAATAAGCAATGGTAGATGTATGAAAAACACAATAAATGATAAATGAAAATGTAACTGCTTTACATAAACTGGAACAAATGATTTTGATAACTGTATCCATTATTTAGGAACAAAGGAAGTAATGAAACTTTCTTACGACACTAAGAAAGTTGTTCTTAAAATAAAAAAATAAATAAAACAAGCGGGTCATTATATGAAAAATAACTTGTTCCAGGACAAAAAGAAAAGAAACATGTTTATAAAAAAAGCGGATCATTATTGCATTATACAAATTTCAATGTACTGCATTTAAATATTTGTCTTGCTGTCATCAAACCAATTATTTTGTTTTCATAATTAGAACAAATGTAGGATACAAAAATCCTATTGATTTACAGGTGAAGTATTAAATGCATGTTGGACAAAACTGTAAATGTTTCCTTAATAGGAAATAGGACATAGTATTATTAATATGGACAAGATTAGCTCAAAAAAAATATGGACAAGAAGTACCATATCTTTAAATGAGAAATAATGTTGCCTCTTTTCTTGCTGTGTGTGGTTTGAAATTTGTGAGGACCCATATATTGAAATTATGGAAAAAGGACTATACTTTGACTGAAGGATGGTGGGTAAAATCTTATGACTATGTCCCAAATCTGAAAAGGGAAATTGGGTGTGTGTGTCAGCGTGCGATATAGTTGTTTTCTTAATATTTTTTATGTTTTATAAATTATATTGTATTCAAGTTATATATACCAGAATTAACATAAATACAAATTTTCTGTTTTTTTCATAGTTGTACTAAATGAACCATATAAGAACACTTTCGACAATCTCAAAAAGAGTAAAAAGAAAAAACAAAAACACTTTCGTTTGGCAGTAGATTTAACGCCCATCTCGAATACCGATTTCTTACCCTTAAATAGAACGCTCAGCAAATATAATGCCCCATCCCGGATATGGGATCATTTGGAAGGTAATCTTCGTTTTCATTTTTGGTAGAATTCGATCCTTATGCTGAATTGGGGTTTGAATTGGTTCTTTTGAGATAGTATACTAGTCGTAGAATTGCAATGTTAATCTAATATTAAAAGATTAGGTATTGAATCATCGGAATTGTAGATGCCGGTGAATCCTTTTCTAAAACTTAGAATTTATCAATTTCACTGGCAGTAATAGGTGACGTTCTCTATGAAATTGACTTTAGTTATGGTGTTTATATTGTTGGGTTCTTGCTAATCGATTTGCAGATTATTGTGATTTGAGTTAATGAAGTTTGTTTTCGAAATTGTTGCGTTTTTGGGGCAGAATTCGTACAGGTTCAAAAGGTGGAATTTGACTTGATAATGTACATGCGTATGCTTGGGGTATTGAGGCGTGATTCTTTTCTTTATATCGCTGAGTGGAATGGTTCTGATCGTTTAGGTGTGTGCCTGGGGTGTAGAAGCATACACTTGAGATCTTAAAGTTTGTTAGAGTGGTTTTGGTTGTTCAAGCTAGCGTCTGAAGGGTTCTGGCGCGTGCTTGAGACCTCTAAGAGTGCGTTTGACCACCTTAAGCATGCACTTAGTTTCGGTAAATCATATAGGATGTTTTTTTTTTTTTTTTATGCATTAAGAGTGCACTTGAACTTTTTCAAATGTGATATTGTCGGAAATGTCACATACAAGGTTTAGTGGTACGTTTATGTGGATATATGTTTTGTGTGCGTTTTTTTTTATGGGGTTTTAGCTCAAGAAATGCATGAAGATATGAAACACACTCAAGAACACCGAGGCAGTCGACAAATTGACAGGGCTTAGCCTGTCTTTTCTGTTATGCGACCCTTGTTAGGGTTTAAGGTACCGCTACCTACAGGGCCTACATAGTTGGTGGTTGCATTGAGGGATAAAAGAGCACATTCAACATATAAACATAAAAGTAAATACAATAATGCGGGACGAGCTCAGGCTGTGCGGGCTGACATGCATCTCATCTGTAGCACACTCTTCTCTTGTAACCTGACTTTGTTGCCTAACTATGTAGGCTTCGGACTGAAGGGCAGTGGACTCGCCCCCTAATGCTTCATCTCGTCTGATATGTGGCGCATGAAGGCTTTGACCCTGACGCATGTCCAAGGCTAAGTATCGTAGTTTTGTGAGTCGGGCTGGGGTATGACCAGCCCAGCTCGTCTTATGCTGGTGTGAGCTAATTGGACCAATGACCTTATTCGACATTGGGCATGCACAAAGACCCTACCTGAATCTGCGGGCTCCTTTACGGGCTTGGCATATCAATGCCCCTACTCCGTGTGCTTTCTATTGTACAAATGGAAGTCATGGAGTAGAATTGCATGCAAATTAATTTACCGTGTGCCATTTAGACTACTGTACCGCTGCCCGCTTAGTTATTGTTTGGCTTGCGAGCTTAGTCTGATGCCGATCTATCGAGTGATGGTTCTTTTCAACGTCTTATGGCGTGAATGCGGTTTATGGATGGGTTCCGGGTTGAAGCGATTGAACTAAAACATGCTGGAAAAACATAAGGTCTCGGTTCACGCTGAAGCAGGTTGATTTATATCCTAATCTGTTAGTAATAAAATTGAGTTTTGATGAGGATTCATCACTTGTTGTTTAATTGTTTGTTTTTAACCCTATTTGATGAAGTGCTGGAACTAGCTGTTATAGTGAAAAGCTAAAAGATTTCTAGAATAAAAAAATGTATAAGATTTATTAGAGTCTATTATTGTATTCATTATATCAGACAAGCATTGTAATGGAAATGTTATAGCTTTTTGTGGAGTCTAGGAATCAAA
Source organism: Gentiana dahurica var. dahurica (assembly GCA_024500145.1). Classification (NCBI taxonomy): domain Eukaryota; kingdom Viridiplantae; phylum Streptophyta; class Magnoliopsida; order Gentianales; family Gentianaceae; genus Gentiana; species Gentiana dahurica. Next base: position 53,621,684 of record CM044900.1, read on the forward strand.
TTTGGAATCTAATCAAGATAGGTTAGCTGAGGGATCAAGCTCAGTTGGCCATATCCAAAGCTGAAGATTCAAGGGTGAGGGTACAAACTAAGTTATGAAGGCTTAGGGGACAATCTCAGTTATGAAGGCTGAGGGATCAAACACAGTTTTGAAGACTAAAGGCTGGGTAACCCAACTCAGTTTATGAAGACTAAGTCGAGACTGTAAGGTTAAAATTCGAGTAAGTTTGTGATGGCCTGAACTGACTTTATGGCTCTTGTACTGAAGGTCTAAGATCCATAAGGACAATGCGATCTTAGTTATTTTATGTGATAAAATGGTCTACTCTGATTTAACAAATAAATATCAGATGAAAAGAAGCAACTCAATATAAGTTAGAGTAAAAATGAGTTTATACAAAAACCAGCATAAAGCTGAGATACCCCAAAGTCAGCTCAGCTGAGTATATTAATCATCTAATTAGTTTAACAAGGAAAATCGATCATTGATATACAAGAAATCTGCATGGTTGATTTTCTCACATGTCCTGAGGACAATGCCATATATGTCAACATTATAGCATATTCCATGCAATAGAATGTGAACGTTAAGAAATTCAAAATTTTGACCTTTGGATTTTACACTATAAATAGAGGACATTGCAACAAGGATCATAAAATTTTTGCAAAACTTTTTGCATATCTATACTGCCAAGTTATTTTGTGCATTCAAGTTTATGGCTAAGTAAATTGTTAACATTCGAATTTAAGAGAGAAATCAAGAAAATATTCTAAGTGTTCAAGCATTCAAGACTTATCAAGGTCCAACACTTGACGATTCATAAATCCTGAATTGCTTTCTTGATTCAACCCAACTTTGATTTTATCACAAGTTTCAGACTGTGAAGCATCTGGTCTAGGGTGTCAAGGATAGTTGTTTGCAGTCTGGGTGACTGTGTGTGGTGGAGCTGGTGAAGTGGCAATTCAACACTTTCATGAACAGTGAAGCAATTGCAGAAGAAGCAATTCTACCTGTTATCTAATTGTTTAGATTGTGAAGCTAGGGATTAGTCAAGAACAATCAACTAGGACTTTTTGTAACCGTTGTAACCTCAAGAAGTCTAGTGGAAATTTTCCTCCTCCATCACAGAAGAAGAGAGGATTGACAGGATTACACCACCTGGATCCTCTATAATTTTTTGTCTTTATTTCTGCACATTTACTTTATGCATTTACTTTTTGTTATTTACTTTACTGTGATTGTTCTAGCATTTAATGTCTTGCAACTTGATTGAACTCACATCAAGCACTCAGCTGAAGTTCACCAAACTCAGCTCAGCGCATTTTCAAAAGATTAACTTAACTTAAAAAGGCTAATAATTAACTTTGCTGTATTTAACTATGTTTTGAAAAAGTCAGCAGACCTTTTCTCAGCTCAGTGATCTCAACTCCGCAAAAGTTATTTAGAACAAGTTCATTCACCCCCTCTAAAATAGTGCTCGGCCTTTCCAAAGGACCAACAATTGGTATCAAAGAAATGTTCTTCATATAAGTATGTGTTCTGAAGTTATCCTCTAGTTGATCTTTTTGAACAGTCTAGAAAAAAATTTCAGAGTTCCATTTTAAAAGTTTGCATCATGGACAACAATCATTATGCTAGAAGAATGCTTATGTGTAGCATGGATAGATTTGAGGAATATAAAAGATGTTTGCAGGCATATTTGGCAGCAACCCATGACGAAATGATGGATGTGCTCACTGAAGGAGCATTTGAGATTACTCAGGTACGAACAATCAATGGAGTACATAACAGAGTTCCTAAACCTAAGGCTGATTGGAATTTAGATGATCGAAAGAGAGTAAATCTTGACAATGTGGCAATCGATATCATCCACATAACACTTGATATCAACATGTATCTTAAGGTCAAAGATTGCAAAATAGCCAAATAACTATAGAGCAAGCTACAACTTGTGTGTGAAGGCTTAAATTTTATTCATGAAAACAAAGTTACAATAGCCAAGCAAAATTCCAAGAATTCAAGATGAAGCTTGGAGAGACAATTGATTAAATAGAATCAAGGTTCAATTCCATCCAAGATGAACTGACATTACTAAATATTGTTTACATAGGAAAGGAGATCGGTGTAAGTGTTTTGAGAGCTTTACCTTCTTGCTGGAAGATGAAAGTTACAGCTATGGAAGAATCCTGAAAACTGCGTGATGAAGACTCTTTTGAAATCTTCTCAGATTTGAAAGCCTATGAGTTTAGTGAAGACTTTAATGAAAATGTTGTTAGTGAAGTTCAGAAAACAACCACTCTTGCTGCAGCTGATGGAAACAAAGAAGCATCAGCAAGCAACAACCTTCAAGCTCTTGATAATATGGAGGAGCAGACGGCACTAATGATGAAAAGACTGGGGAAATGAATAGTGGCCAATCCTACACGCAGAAGTACATCAAGAAAGTTCCCGAGAAAAAGGATGAAACAAAGAAAGAGCTTGAGTATCTTTGCTTTAATTGAAAAAATCCTGGACACTACAAATCTTATTGTCCAGAGCTACTGAGTAAGAAAACTCAGTGAAGAAGACCAGCACGAAGAGCTTTACTTGCAAGAGATGAATCTAGCTGAGACTGAGACAACACTCATGGCGCATATGGAAGATACAACCAAGGTAAAATTCTAAGTACACCTCAGCACGCAGTGTTTGTTCCTGTACTGCTGGTTCCAATTCTAAAAATTCAAAAATGGAAGATACTCTTCATGTTCTATGAAACAGATGGTCATAATACAATCTGGTTATGAAACAGTAAGAGTTTAAATGGAATCTCTCATTTAAGAAATCCAGAGATTAAATGCTGAACTGAATATTTTGAAGGCCAAAGAAGCAGATCTTGCTAAAACTCGGCATAAGCCTTCTACATCTATAGCAGTAGCTGAATCATTAGCACAATCAACTCCTGTAACTGGATTCAAATGTGGAAATCCCTACGGAGATTGGACAGGCCTAGGATTTGATACTCAACAAACTTCTAAGGAGAGTACTAGCAAGGTAGCTGAACCTAGTACCAGAATTGGTATTAAGTTTGTAGGTGAGCAAAGTCCCCAAACTGAGAAGTCTGATGAATCAGTTGACGAGCTGAAAAAGCATCAAGGAAGCATCATCAGCTTTTTAAGAAGTCAGCAGCACCTAACAAAGAAAGATCCAAATGTAGGGCTGATGTACCTAAAAGAAACGCGGATGGTAGATCTACTGTAAGATCTATAGGACCAAGGCAAGCTAAACCCAGGAATAAAAAAATCCTAGATACAACATTATTAATTCCAAGAATGTTAATCATTCAGGAGATAACTATCTCGGGGAAAGTCGGACTATATCCCCCTGATGAGGACTAGAATTTTTCTGAACCTATTGCTAAATTAGTTAAGAATAACCATTCTGCAAAATCAAAGACCTATTGCTAAATTAGTAGATATCTCAGTAAAGGGCTTATCAAAGACCTCAACAAAGACCACATCCGAGATCTCAGTAGTATCCTCAGTACATAGGTCAGCATCGACCTCAGTACAAGGCTGTTCCTAACAGACAGCAAAACAATGGTTATTACTCTGTTTTCACAATAGAGGACATCGTGCATAACAATTTATGCCAAAAGAACGGAAAACTTATATAAGCAAATCATAGCCTAAGAATAGATATTATGGAACTGTGGCTTAAATATATGAGAATAAGTGCAACACATTCCAAAGTATACCCCAAGGGAATGTTCCAAAAGTTGTACTTACCACTGACCATTATACGCCCAAACAAACTTGGGTACCTGAGCTTATTAATTTGTTTTGTATTTGACAGTGGATAATCGAGACATACGACAAAGAGTAACGACTGTTCGGTAGATTTTCATGCAAAAGATGGATCAAAAGTCAATTTGGTGGAAATTACAAGCCAGAATATACTAGAGTTTATGGCACTTTAGTCAAGAATGGACTAAAGATCAAGAATGTAGCTTATGAGGAAGTACTACAAACACTTTCTCTGTACAAGCCAATTTTGTTATATGGTATACAAAGTGACTTTTGACAATTAATTTTGCATTGTTATCAGTGAAATGTCTCACCAAGTTGTTCTGGCTGGGAGAAGACAAGAAAAAATGTATATTGTGGACTAGACAACTGCTGTATCAGAAACCTGTTTACTTGTGCATACCAAATCAGAAGTCTGTTGGCTATGGCACAAGAAACTCAGCCATTTAAATTTTGATGAAATAAACTTGCTGATCAAGAAGAATTTAGTTGTTGGATTACCTAAGATCACCTACATGAAAGACAACATTTGTGATGCATGTTAGAAAGAAAAATGAGTTAGATAGAGCTTCAAGTCCAAATCTCAGCAATCAACCAACAGAGTTTAGAACCTCAACACATGGATCTTTATGTACCAGTTACACGAATCAGGTTAGTGGAATAAGTACACTGGTTTTGATGGATGACAACTCAAGATACACATGGGTCCTTTTTATGACGAAGAAAAGTGAAACTCTTCAGAAGTTACTAGAATTACTGAAGAGACTGCAAAATGACAATAGTGTATAAGTTGTAAATAATAGGTCATATAAAGGATTGGATTTCTCAACAAAGTTATCTTTGAATATTGTGAGCAAAATGGTGTTCTACATCAACTGGCAGCAACAACAACACCACATCAAAATGGAGTAGCTGAAAGGAGAAACATGACACTTAAAGAAGCTGGTAGAACAAGGATGTGTGAAGCTAAACTACCTGAAAGGTATTGGGCAGAAGCTGTTAACATAACATGTTACACCCAAAACAGAGCTTTGATGAACAAAAGACTGGAAAAGACTCCATTTGATATCTGGAATGGAAGAAAGCCCAACATCTCATATTTTTATGCTTTCGGAAGCAAGTGTTTAATAAACAACAATTGAAAGGATCAGTTGAACACCTTTGAACCTAAAGCTGATGAAGGAATCTTTTTGGGATATCAAGTGTCAGTAAGATATTCTGAGTTTTGAATAAGAGGACATTGAAACATGATGAATCAATTCATGTAGATTTTTATGAACCAAATTATTGGAGACACGATAGAAGATGTTCCAGAACCTGCTCCTCAGCTAAAGGAAACAAAACCAGTTTATCTTTACATTGAAAGAAACATAGTACAACTGATATTAGCAGATAACTCAGATCAAGTTGAACCTCAGATTTCACCTACTGAACCAGTTCCAGAACCTATCAATGATCAACCTGTTGAAGTAGAAGCTAAAACACCAACAGTTCAATATCAGAAAATCAAGCTCAACAAAATGAATTTCATGTAGTTCAAGAAAATGAACAAGACTAATAATGGTTATGAGATCATCCTGCAGAGCATGTGATTGGAGATATTCATTAATGGGTGAAAACAAGGAATGTATTAGACGCTATCCTGACTTGTTTTCTATCTCAATTATAAACTAAAATCATTGAATAGGCAATGAAAGATACATATTGGATAATTGCCATGCAAGAAGAATTGAATGAGTTTGAGAGAAATCAATAATGGGAATTGGTGGGGAAACGAGATCATGCAAATTTAATTAGCACTAAATGAGTATTCAGAAACAAGCTATATGAAAATATAAGCAGTGTTAGAAATAAAGGTATATTAGGAGCCAAGGGATACTCTCAAGATTAAAGAATCGGTCTGTTGAAACTTACGCACATGTTGCAAGATTGGAGTCAATCAGACTCTTTCTTGTTCATACAGCTTACAAGAAGTTCAAAGTATATAAAATGGATGTTAAAAGTGCTTTTCTAAATTGAATTCTAGAAGAAGACGTCTATGTACACCAACCACCAGGTTTTGAGATTAAAGGACAAGAAGACAAAGAGTACAGATTGGAGAATGCTTTTTATAGACTGAAACAATCTCCCAGAGCATGGTATGAGACCTTATCTAAGTTTATAGTACAAAAGGGTTTTACCAAATGAACCACAGACAAGACCCTTTTCAGAATCAAAGCAGGTGATAGTACTTTACTCTTACAAACCTATGTTGATGACATCATCTTCGGATCATAAAATGAAGTAATGTGAAAAATTTGCAAATCTGATGAAAAGAAAATTTCAAATGAGTATGATGAGAACTAACTAAATTAATTCCTTGGATTACAAGACAAACAGATGCACAATGAAATCTTTATTCATCTAACTAAGTACACGAGAGAACTATTGAAAAAAATGGAATGGAAACTAGCTCAGGAATTGCTACAGCAATGGGTACTGGAGTAAGACTTGATGATGATAAGGAAGTTTCAGATGTTGATCAAACTCTTTACCGAAGAATGATTGGAAGCATGTTATACCTAACTGCAAGCAGACTATATGTATCATTTACTGTAGGAGTTTGTGCAAGATTTCAGTCTAAGCCCAATAAGAGCCATTTATCAGTTGTTAAAAGAGTTCTGAAGTATCTTAAAGAAATTATAAAAGTTGGAATATGGTATTCCAGAGATGTTGAATTCAAGCTGATATCATAATCAGACTCAGACTATGTTGGATTCATGATTGATAGAAATAGCACATCTGGCACATGTCCGTTAATGGGAAATATACTTCTATCGTGGTTTAGTAAGAAACAAAATTCAATCTCAACTTCTATAGCTGAAGCTGAATACAGTGCCGCTAGAAGTTGTTGTGCTCATGTGTTATGGCTCAGACAACAACTTAGAGATTAGGGGATAGAAGAAGGAAAAATTCCCATAATGTGTGACAACACAAGTGCAATTGCTGTAACTGAGAATCCATTATTGCACTCAAGGACTAAACACATTGACGTGAGACATCACTTCGTAAGAAATCATGTTCAAAATAAAGACGTCATTGTAAGATATATACCTATTGAAGATCAGTTGGCTGATATTTTTACAAGGCCATTGGATGGAGATAGGTTTGCCAAACTAGGAACTGAGTTAGGCATTATCAAAGTCAGTTGAACAACTGAAATCCACCAAGGGGATTGATCTTTTACATGTTGGGTGAGCTCACCTGACAGGTCGGTCATTGGTATCAACGATTTCATTAAACTGACATTTACACAAGCTGAAGATGTGTTAATTGACTAACAACATAAGGATCGGATTTTGAATTATTGGAGGAGTTAACGTTAGTCATTTGGTAAAGTGTATGTATACCACTACCGTTACATCACATTGATTACCGCCCTAATTGTCAGAAAAGATGTTATGTGTGTACTTGGATAAGGACAAATTGTACATGCATTGGATACACAAATATTCATATAGGAAGTTCAACCTATACAATCACAATCTTTATAAAGATCGGAAATAAATCTTAAAGAGAAAAAGCGTTTAAACACTGCAAACTCAATCTCACTTCAAGTACTTTCTCAATATTTTCTTCAAAGAAAAACGGCGACACAAAAAATTTCTTTAAAGTTAAAAGATTAATTGATGAAGGTATGGTGCTTTCTCTTGAAGATTATGAAAAGCAATATCAAAGAGCCCTTCTAGCAAGCCAAATCAGTGAGAAAATAGGTCAAATACAAGCAGGAGAAAGATCTTGATTTTGAAGCGATAATTCAATTTTGGAAGAATGTGAGGATTCATTGCTATTTTATCTAAACCATCGTCTATGGAGAGAAGGTCAGCATCAACGCTAAATTTATTCGAAGACTGTTCAGTTCCAAGAACCCTACTAACAAATAAATTGATTTTCTTAAATTACCATTCAAACGAGATGAATTTCTGATGCAAATCCCTTCAAGTGAGAAACCAGCACAAATTTACTCAACAATGAAGACTTTAAAGCAATAATTTGGCCTTCTAAGACAATGATTGACGAGAAGCGTGATAGGCAGATTTCAAGGTCTAGACAGTTTATCAAGTGATAAAAATGACCTCATGAATTTCATCTGGGAACAACTCGATTTCCACTAGGCTTGGTACATTTTTAACCAGTTGAAGAAGTAGTACTATGAAGAAGCTTTTTGAATCAACAAAGCCAAGAAAGAAGGTGAAACGAAAAGAGATAGATGTCATCTGAAGAAGTCATTTAGTATTCAAATTCAACATTACTTTGAAGTTCTTTTTTTTTTAAAGTTACTTTGAAGTTCTTAAGCGTGGAAAAAAGCTGAAAATGTTGAAAAACTTAGTAAACTGACAAATCTTCAGCACCTGCTGAAAATTTGAGGAAGAAAGTGGCAGCTGAAAAACCCTAATACAAAACTGAGGTACGACCAAAGAAACATGATAATAGAACAACGTCAGAGTAATTTGCTCAGAAAGGAATAAAGTGTAAATCTGACTAAAGAGAGCAATTGAAAGAAAGTTATTATCGGATTCCTCTGAGAAAGGAGTTGAAAAGGATGAAGAAGCATCAGTAAGGGGAAACCAGAGCTGAAATCTAGTGAAGTTGACATTTCTATCAGCAAGTCAGCACCAGAAGCTGAAAAGACAGTTGTACAAGAAAAGTGATCAAGGATACTGATATTCAAGTTGCAGCAATGCAAATTGAAGAAGCACCACGTTCGATGGTGCAACAACCTCAACAGCCAGAGGATGAGTTTCCCATTGAACGTGAAAGGATATGATGCTTATGAAGTGGAAACTGGACACAATCAGCAATCATGAACCACTCAAAGAAGAGATGACAACTGAAGAGCAATGGTTTCAAGACCAGTTTCGAGTAGAGACCTTGTATGAATTTTTTCCCTTGGAACAATGTGTTATAAATTCTTACAAGACAAGGCAGAAAAAACCAAGAAAAAGTCGGATGATTCATCTGGAACAAAGGAGAAACCTAAGAAGAAGGTTGATGATGATGATAAGGATGTTGAAGATGAGAAGCTGACTAGGAAATTTCAGTTAATAGTTAATAATGAACAAGCGGAAAAGAAGTCTGCCTCAACACAAGAAGAGAAGTCTACTGATGAAACTGACAAAGAAAGGAAGTCAGTTGATCAAGTTGATGAATTGCTAGCTGGGCAAAGACACCTGTAATTTAGAAGGAGACTGAAGATAATGGAAGAGCCCTCGTGATCCTAGATCATCAGTCTCTGTCTACCATCAAAATAACTGATGATCCAATTGAATTCATGACTACAAAAGACATGAACAAGATCCAAAAATCAATGGACGTTTTACTTGGCCAGAGAGATGGTTATAACAACAAGTTGTCAAGGTATTTGGATTACGGAAAGAAGACTTATGAATCTATGAACAAGCATTTGGTAAAAATCACTCAAGTCACAACAGACTCAACCAGAAAGATATTTCAGTTGATGAATAAACTGGAATTAACTAGAACTGAAGATAGAGAAATCCGCACTCAATCTGAATGGCATCTCAACTAGAGACTCTTTGGACTGGAAAATCAGCTGAAGGAACTTCATTCCTCACATATAGGCATTGAAAATGAGCAAAAGATGACTCATGAACTCATTTTACAACTTAATGATGCCAAATAGGGGGATGGAAAAGAAGCAGAAAAGAAAAGTCTTGAATTGGATCTGGAGATCACAAAGCTGAAGGATGAAATTTCAAGGCTACAACCAAGTCAACTCTAATTTGCACAAGCCAGAGTTAATCCAAGATGATATTTTGACAATTTTATACAACCTGTTGAAGGAATACTGACACTCATACAAGAGTTAAGGAAAGAAATGCAAGCTGACTATCATCACTTGAAACAGAAGTACAAGTACAAGAATCAAGAAGAATTAGTACAAACATTCTTGTGAAACAAATTTCATGACCTAAAGATTAAGGAGTTCAAGAAAGAAAGAAGAAGTGCCCTTTAAACTAGTTGTTAAAGAGAAGAAAGAACAAATGATGATTGGTATAAAAGAAATAGAATATTTCTACAAAGACAACAATCAACTACCCAAGCCAGTTCAATAGAACAAATGGAAGAAACATAGCCAAGTTGATTACAACAAGCTCTTTGCAGATGATGACAAAAATAATGTTGAAGAATATAAAGACTTTGAGGAAGACAATAGACTTGCTACGTGTATAAAGTTAGCTTAACAAGATAAAAGTTAGCTTAGCTAGAATGGAAGACTTATTTCATTAAAATTTGTAACTACTTTTGTAATCAACTGAGCTTAAATGATCTTTAATGATAGGAAAAGATCCGCCTGCTGCTCTCCTACCGCATGTTGCTGTAGAAGCTCAAAATGTTTTTCCCTCCGAGGTTGGGGTAATGTAAGAATTGCTACAAATACTGCCTTAGTAGGAGACGAGGTGGTGGTATTCATATCCCTGAACCAAGTCCCGTTGATGCTCGAGATGAATAAGCAATCGAGCTGGAATGTTTTGATGAATCGGACCCTAACATTTCTCCACCAATGTGGGTTGGAAGAGATGGTGAAGGGACATCCGATGGTCCTATTAGTTCAGTTATGGAGCCTGATGTGATGAGGACGTTGGAGAGAGGTCACAGTCGTCTTGTATTTGAGTCAGTTGTTAAAGCTAGACAAGGTTCTGGGGTTCTCGGCCCATCCATGTTGAGCTGGAGCTCAGACTCCTTTTGTTCCACTTTGAGATGGCCCCATTTGAGGCAGTTCCACTGATCAGGAACCTAGACATGACTGTCTTTCATGGTGCATTTCATAATGTTGGCGTCGGGCTGGCCAACATGATTGCTGCCGAGGACCAGTTGACCAATTTCTTGCCTAATCTTAACTATCCTTACGGGCTGATGGGCAACATGGGCTACATTGTAAGTTCTTTCTTTTTGGTCCCATTTTTACCTTCATTTAGCTTTCTTACTTTTATTTCGAGTTGGCTAGATCTCTTCTATTCTTTGATGGTGACTGCAGCTGGCCAGGCTATTTTTTAGCGTAATTGATTAAAAGCTGTGAGCGCCTCGAGGTGAAGGCCAAGAAAGCTGACTAGTTGTAAAAGGCTCTGGTTGAGGAGAAAGCCCGGGCTGTCGATGCGGAGATCAAGCTTGATACCGAGCTGGTGGAGGCCAATCGTGACAAGTTCAAGCTGTAGAATGACTTTAGCATGATGACGGCGGTGGCTGAGGCACGGGCTCAAGATCTTCTGGCAGCGTAGAGAGAGCGTGACTCTGCCTTGGAGTCTTAGGAGATTTCTGAGAAAAAATTGGCTGACGAGCAGCGGATAAAGAATGAGCTCGCCAAGAGATTTCAGAAGGCCGAGGCCAAATTTCAAGCCAGGATGGATGAGGTTCGCTGTCAGGCAGTTGTACCAGAGCTTAGAGGAGCATCTGGCCGTTCAGTGGGCGATCAAATTGTAGGGATTCGATATAATAGTGTACCGTATTACAATATGCATGAGTCGTGACTTAGATGATCGGGCCCCCAACCTTCAGCAATTCACATGGTGGGCTTTTGAGAGGTTGTTTGAGGCAAGCCTGCGGAGATTTAATAATTTTGTCCCACATGCTGATTTTAAGATGAAGGGGTATTTCATTGATTGAGGTCAACCCTGGGTCCTTCAGAAGTACAACCCATTAAATGCTCTCCCTTTCCTTAACGTCGACATCGAAAGAGCAGCTCAAGAGGCAGATGTTGCCAAGCTAATGGGATCAAGGGATTAGGAAGCTGATGTCACCAATCCGAACACAACTCCTCCTCATATTTTATTTGCCTTAACTTTAGAAAACTTTTGAGTACTTTTGTTATTTTGGGTGTGTAACAACTTAACTTTACATTGCCGCACTTTTGATACTTTTGCTATGATTTGGCCTTGTTTTGAGCTTCCACTCAGATGATTATGTTCCTTTAACATTGAATGCTTTGAGTCTGCTTTTTGAGGGCTCGCTTTTGTTATTGAAGTGATTGTTTTAGCTTGTTTTGTGCCTTGACATATTCTAATTATCTGAATCACATTCATCATTGCGGGCATTGTTGAAGGTTTGCAGGCATAACGTGTGGCCCCATGTTTTTGACAATGTTGACGGTCTGTGAGCTTGTCGAAAATAACTATCTCGCTCAACTTTTGGGTTGAAATTCATCCATCATATAAGCATAAAATAAAGTAGACACTGTATAGGTCAAATGTAAAATTTGTTTTTAAAGAACTCGCCCTGCCACTAAGGGCCGGTTGAGTGTTTACAAAAGAGATTATACATTTACTTTAGAACGCAAGGGAATAAATGCTCTGTCTTGGAAAATAAAGAAAGTGAAATCACTCATGTTAAAAAATGAGAGAGCGAATTCCATAACCCATGTCGAATTTTACATATAGTGCCGTTTTATGTTGTCTGCATGTGAAGTTCGATTAAGATCGATCCCGTCTTTGTTCCTCATAATATTGTGGCCTTTCTTGACTTCCCTTGACACTTGGGGAGAATTTACCCTTATCAGCTCGGTACCCTGCAACCTCCTTTCCTCAGAGGACAAAATTACCCACGGTGAATGAATGATCTCGTGTCCGTTTATCATGTTGTAGCTTAGCGAGCTATTTGTAATTTAGGAGCCTGGGGTAGGTTATTAATCTTGTTTCTTCTGTTAGATCGAGCTCAAGCTGCCTTCTATGCTGATTTGAGAGTTGATCATAGTATGAAACTCTGAGGCTAGGTAGTGCCATTTCGACATGCGCCATTGCCTCCAACCCATATGTTAGTGCAAAAGGAGTTTTGCATGTTGGTGTCTTAGTCATGGTGCGTAGAGCCCATAAAACTGATGGGAGCTCATCTACCCTTTTTCCGGCCTTTTCCCCTATACTTTTTGTCCAGTATTTTGAGGATCTGTTTGTTCATGCTTTTGGCCAGACCGTTTCCTTGAGGGTAGAAGACTGAAGAGTGCCAATGTTTGACATTGAAGCCACCATGTACAGAAATAACTAATCTCATATTCCAGGGCTAACTAGAAGAGGTGGCTTCCCCATGTATTATTTGAGGGCTTGAAGGCTTGAGCAGACTCTTCATTCCAGGTAAAAGTCTTATCGCCCTTGAGAATCTGGAAGTGTGGAAGAAATTTTTCCGCCGACTTGGAGATGAACCTACCAAGAGTGATGATTTTTCCATTGAGCCTCTGGACCTTTTTTATGGTACTTGGGTATTTCATGTTGAGGAGAGCTTCAATCTTCTCTAGGTTTGCTTCAATCCTTCATTGGCTAACCATAAACCCAAGAAACTTGCCCGTCAGGACACCAAACATGCATTTGGCCGGGTTAAGCTTCATCGAGTGTTTCTTAACGTTCTCGGAAGTTTCTTGGAGGTCAGTATTGTGGCCTTAGTAGGATGACTTCACAACCATGTCATCAATGTAAACCTCAATATTCTTCCCCATTTGCGAGCCGAAGATGCGATTAACCATTTTCTAATATGTTGATCCTGCATTCTTCAACCCAAACGACATAATGTCGTAATAGTGTAAGCCCCCTATAGCTCGGATGGCCGTCTTCTCCTTGTCACATTCTGCCATCTTGACTTGAGGATAACCATAGTATGCGTCCAAAATGCTTAAATTTTCAAAATGAGCAATTGAATCCACCGATCGGTCAGATCTTCGGAAGGCATATGTATCCATCCGGCATGCCTTTTTCAGATCGGTAAAATCGACGCACATCATCCACTTTCCATTATCTTTCTTAACCATCACTACGGTTTCTAGCCATGTTAGGTAAGGAAACTCTTTGATGATACCTCCTTGAAGAAATTTTCTGACCTCAACCCTTATGGATACCTCTTTCTCTGTAGAGAACTGTCTAGCTTTTTGTTGTATCGGTGAGAAGGTCAGGTCAACACTTAGCTGGTGTAAATCAACCTCGGGTTGAATTCCTCTTATGTCTATGACAACCCATGCAAATGAATCTAGGTTGGATTTGAGTAGTGAGATCAGACCCTCTCTTTCATCCTCGGGCAAGCTTGCCCCAATCTTACTTTTCCGCTCTAGGTAAGCTTTGTTGATGATGACCTCGATCAGTTCATCATCTGCTATAAAATCGGGCTCGTCCCTCACCGACAAAGTTATGTATTCTCTTTTTGAAGGGAAGGGCTCCTTAACCCTGTTTATTTGACGGGATGCTGTGGAGAACACTGTTCGCTTGAGTGGGGCCTTTTTATTCCTGGATTGATCTTTTTGGACATGATCCAGCATTTCCCCTGGCTGGTGACTAGAACCCCGACACTATCCCTAATCGGAAACTTAATCCTTTGATACGGGATGGACACAAACATCTGAAATTGCCTGTAGGATGGTATCCCAAGGATTGTGTTATAACTTGAAAGGAGGTCAACCACTAAGAAAGTTACTTTTTGGTTATGAATTTCCCGTAGTCTCTGAGCTAGACTTCGACGTTGATAGCACCCTTAACTCGTTCCTAGTCGTTGGTGAACCCTTCAAGAATGCCAAAATATGGTCTCAGATGTAAATAACGGAAACCAAACTCTTTGAAGCATTCTAATACATTATCTCCATGCAAGCTCCTGTGTCGACTATTACCATATGCACCGTTAGCTCGTTGATTCTGAAAATTATGACGAGAGGCATTCCTGGCACACCGTACAGTCTGTAGGATGACCAGTTCTTTGCGGGTGAACGTGATAAGATTTTCAGGCCTATGTAGGAAAACTAGCTGTTAGGAACATTTTATATGTTTTGATGAGGGCCATACTAGCTGTTATTGCAAGCCTGAAATAAGTTAGAAATATTTGTATAAGTCTTTACTTAGAGTCTGACATGTTGTATAAGTTCAGTCAGACATGTACTGCACTAGATTTGTAGGATGGTTAAGTAAAACATGAAATCGGTGAAGTAAAGGCAGCCATGTACTAGCTGAGAAGCATGAAGACATATAGACTGTCTTATAACCAAGGAAGTCTGTGATGACCTTGGATAAGTCTAAGTTGTACTAAAAGTGAAGAAATCTAAGCTTTAAATATAGTGTACAATGATCTTACTCAAATTAAGGATCAGTGAATTACAAGAATACTTGAAGGATCAAAGAAATAAATGAAACCACAGAACGGTGAAGTAAAATCTCCACCGGTGACTAAAGGATAAACAGCAATGTAAGAAAACTCACTGAACCAACCAAGAAACGGCCAAGTGAAATGGACATCGAACAATATATACTATCTGCAACTTATTGAACGTGAAAAATAAGAAAATCAAGCATTAAATGCATAATCAATCAAGGACAAATTTTATGAAGAACGTTTGAATAAAATCCGGATCACTGATGTTAAGGAGAATAAAATCATGGAGGAATCAAGAATTAAATCAGGATTATTCTCCACATTAAATAACCAATGTACAGAAATTCAAATCAAGGCTATAAATAGAAGGCTTTGACAGACAAGATAAATATATGAGGGACTGAAAAGAAAAAGGGCAAAAACTCTGTCAATTTCGTAAGCCCTATTTTTGAATCTATAATAACATATCTAGTGATCAACACAACATTCAGAGCATAAAGTCATATCATGAACTTAGATAGATCAAAGCTTTGTGAATTCAATTCACACCCTAGTCAAGCAATAGAATCAGAGAAGTCATAGAAGGAGTTGAACCCTTTGTGATAGCTTGTTCCCAAGGAGCAGTGTAGAAGACTGATTCACTGAAGCTTTTGTATTTAGGGAGTGATAGTCTTGAAGATTGTGAAGCTTGTGTAGCCAAGGACAATCTTACTATGTATTGGTGAAAGACAATAGAGAATTCCTCCAATCCTCACAGGAGAAGAGTGGATTAAGGGATTACACCACCCTGAACCACTATAAACCTTTGTGTTCATTTACTTATAGTACTTTACTTTATAGCATTTATTTACTGCATTATATTCGTAATCTGTTCGTGCATAATCTACTTTGAAACAAATTTTTAAGAAGGGACTTATCCACCGCCCAAAAGCTTTTAAATTAACAAATGTTTTTGAAACTCCAGTATAGCATTCACTCCCACTCTTACTGTACTTTTACCCTTCTCTGAGACCAAAAATTGGTACCAGAGATCTGATTTTTGGTAACAAGGAGATCTCATATTTTAAAAGTAGTTTTTAAATCTATGCCTTCTATATTTATATACCTTTTTCTCTGTGACTATGGACTCTTCGAATTTCATGTCTTAAATACTTGTATTCAATGTTAATAATTTTGATGAATATAAAATAAGAATGTTGTCTCATCTTGCTATAGCTCATGAGGAAATGCTAGATGTTATCAAAGATGGACCAATCCAGATAGAAAGGATAAAAAAGGATTGGACCAAGGATGACAACAAACCCTGATTATGTAGCAAAATATATCATTCTGAAAACTCTGGACAGAAATATGTTCATGAAAATGAAAGATTGCAAAACAGCAAAAGAGACGTGGGATAAGTTGGCACTCATCAATGAAGGACCAGAGGCACTCAAAGAAAACAAATTATCTGTTGCTAAATAGAAATTTGAGAATTTCAAGATGAAGAATGGTGAATCCATTGAACAAATGGATAACATATTTTCAAGCATCATCAGTGAACTGCAACAACTTGGCCACAAATATCCACATAAAGAAGTTTTCTTGAATATCTTAAGAAGTCTACCACAAAGATGGAGGATGATCACTTCAGTGCTCAAAGGAACAATAGATCTTGCAAAAACTAACACCTTGACATTAATGTCTGAATTAAAGGCTCAAGAGTTTGAATTGAACATTGAAGACGGTGCACCAGCAGAGGCATACAAGACCAGTGCACTGGTTGCACCCCATCAAAGCAGCTGACACAAGCAACAAAGAGACCCAAGAGCTAAAAGAACTAAATTCTATACTAATCAAACATTTTGACAGGTTTTGCAAGAAACAATTCATAGAAAGATCATCATCAAACAAGAGGTCAATCTCAAGCGAAGACATGAAGAAAAAAGATGATGAAATCGAAATTTTTAATTGCAAAGAAGAAAGGACATTTCAAAGCTGACTATCTTGAAGAAAAAGACAAAGATGAAGAAAAAGAAGAAATACAAGTCATCAAATAATAGAAGGAGCAAGAAAGCACTAAAAGCTGAAACAAGTTGTGAAAGTGAGGAAGAATCAACTGAAAATGACTCAGGTGACGGTGAAGGCACCAGCACAGACAATGAAAAATCCTGTCTATGCTTAATGGCAAATGAAATTGAAGAAACAGAGGTAATATCTAGTTCATGCTCATCTAAAGCATCCACATAAAACACTACACAATCTCCTATTTCTCCATTAGATTCTACAAACCTAATCCAAAATCTCATGAGAAAATTTGAAGAAAATCAATCAAATCATGAGATTCTGGAACAAGAATGTGAGAATATAAGAAAACAAAATAAAAGATTAAAAGATGAACTGGACAAGATACAAGCTGAATTAACTAGTAACGAAATACACTTAGCAGGTCAACAAGTAACAGATGATCACTCATCTAGTGCTGACAGACCGGCTGAGAAAATCTCCCTACCAGCAAGGGTCATCACTGCACCACTTAATGCACGAGCTTACAAACTCCCAAAAAGGTTTGGATCCTGATATGGTCTAGGCTACAATAGTCAAGATGAGAGTAGAAACAATGGACAATCCAAATCCGAACTTTGGACCAAAACTGGACCAAAAGTCAGAAAAGGACATACCAAGGTTTCCATCACTCATCCTGCACCAGTAAAGTCAAAACTCTGTGCAGTTTAAAAGTAGAGTAATTTATCATACCAGTCCGGTAAAGGCTTACTGAAAGGTATGGGAAGACCTTACCTTTAAGAAGATGATTGCAATGTAGCACCCCCAAAATACATGAAGAAACCATTTCATGGCATGCAACTTGTGTTTAGGAAAAGCCAACCCAGGCATGTTCCTGGATACAGGAGGAAATATGAAAATAGGCTTGCTCCTGCATATTGGAGAGTGAAAAAGGATGCTAGAACACCAAAAAGTAAAGAAATGTATCTGAATACTTTCAGTAAAAATATTAGAAGCTATTCTGCCATGCCCTATACATATGAAGTTGATGATTTCAACCATCCAAGAAGAAAATCCTTTGGATATACACATGGAGTAGGAGGCATGACTGCTAACAAGTATGGACCCAAACAGTGTTGGGTACCTTGTTGGTCCCTTGGAAAGGCTAACACAAGTTTAGATGGGGGGGTGGTGAATAAACTTGTCCCAAAAAACTGACTGTAAACTGAATCTTGAGCAGAATGAGTTTAGCTTTAAACTTGTGTAGAGTTAAGCTAACTTAGCTGAGTATGATTTAGAACTGATTTATCCTCAACTGAGTTAACCGGCAGTGAATTAAATTAAACCTTTAAATGAAACTAGAGTTTATCAGTTTATTTACATGAAATGCAATGTTATGCTTACTCAGTTCCTTAAGTTTGCTGAGTGTGTGATCAAGTGCAATTAAAACTTAGATGCTATAAATAAATGCGTAATGTAAATAAGTAAATGAGAGAGAGATTATACAGGTTCCAGGTGGTGTAATCCTGTCAGTCCTCTCTTCTTCTGTGATGTAGGAGGCCAAATCCACTATGTTCTTGAGGTTTACAGTTACAAGACACAAAGTAAATTCTAAACACTTGATTGTCCTTCACTAATCCATAGCTTCACAATCTCCCTGCTTAAGTCTTCAACAAGTAGAATTGTTGCTTCAACTAAGATTGCTGCACTGGTCCTTGAAGGGTAGAATTGCCTCTACACCAGCTCTGCACAAACACAGTCTTCCTAACTGCACTCAACTGTACTTCACACCTTCATGGTTTTTCACAGTCTAAACCTTTGATAAAATCAAAGTTGAGACTTGAATCAATAACAATGATTCAATTGTGTTTCGAGCTTCTTCTTCTAGATGTACATGATATGTGCTCGGGCTCTTCATTTCTCTTCTAGTGTTGTTCTTGATCTTTCGTTGAATGCTTATGAACACTTGAAGAAATCTTGATCTTGATCTTGCAATAATGTGCACAGCTGAAGTACTTTTTGATCGACTTTCCCCCTTGAATACAATTTATCTTAGAACTCCGCACTTTTTGTTGAGGTAGAAGTGATCTATTTATAGGTCTTTCTCCAACGGTTAAATGAATTTGAACGTTAGAACTTGAATTCTTTTATCCGTTGGTGGTCCTGCTTGTCTTGATGGATGTCAGTGTCCTTTCTGACATTTCAATGCATCCAATAAGATTGCTTTCTTTATAACGGTCAGATCTTCTTCAGTTTACCAATACTTTGACCTCAGCATGAAAGTTGGTCTTAGTCATTTCTCAGCTTAAGAGTGTTAACTGAGTTTTTACTCTTTTTCAAAAACTCAGTACTCCGTTTTTCATCTGATTACAATTGACTTAATCAGAGTACACCAAAACTCACAAATCAACTAAGATAAAATTGTCCTTAGGTATCTTAGGTCTTCTTTTAAGATCCATAAAGTCAGTTCAGGTCATCACAGACTTTCCTGAATTCTAACTTTATAGTCACAGCTTTCTCTTCCATAACTGAGTTTGAAACCTCAATTATTCAATCTTCTATTACTGAGAGTGTGTCCCTCAGTTCTCTGCCAGTTGAATCCTCTTCGAACCAGATAACATATAACAAATCTATCTTTGTGCCAGAGATATTGCTAAAGTTGCATGCGTTCCCAATTATGCAATTAGCCAACATCTTGGTTAGGTAGTTAAATTCTGGTTTGAGTTGCCTTATTGATCCAGATAGTGACACATTTGAATCTCCAATAATTGTAATGTCTTTCAAGACTATTTCTCTTTGCTCCTGCTATTTGTAACCTTGACTTCTTTTTCATTTACTTAGGTGATATAGGTGTGAACGTCTTCTTCTTCTATGTCTATTCTTCCAAACTCATAGAAGTCACCAATGCTGTCCAGGCACACACTCTTCAAATTGATGTTGAACATCTGCTCCAGACCTTTAATTTTCTTGATTTTCTCTGCTATCTGCTTGGCTAGTGTTTGATATCTATTTCTCGCTATAAATTGATCGAGAGAGATGATCATTCCAGTTTAAACTCGTGTAAAGACATGATTTCTAAAGGTTGAATAGAATTTGGAAATATTTCGGAATTGATTAAGGATTTTGCGAAAGCTGAGGGTAAAGAATTAATGTGGGAATATATAAGGGTATTTATAAGTGGTAGAAAGGGTATTTAGAAAGTTTACAGTAGGTTTTCTTGTCATAAGTTACATCTGGCGTTGAGATCGTGAAAAAGATGGTGAGTGGAGAGGATGAACGGTTGAGTTGAATGTGGATCACATCTTTACTGTCGTCCGTAGCTTTTAATAGTAAATGCAGTAGATACGGTGTATCTCCAGCTGTAAAGCTTCAGCCTGATCTTATCCAAAACATGAGTCAGTCGTCCTTTTAATTAGTTTCAAACCTTAGTTGAGAACACAACTCAGTTTTGAAAACTACAACTTCTCAGTCCTCCTACCTTTTGACTTTCTCCTGCAAAACAAATTGAGAGATTTTTGGTACATATATCTGTTTGGGTCCGTTTAAGTTAGTCTATGAATTTCTATGATTTTTAGCTTTATAACTTTCTTGATATTTTGACGGAGTAAAGTTAGTTTTCACAAAGTTTTGCTGTTTTGGTTTAACAGCCTTTTGTTCGTCCTTTTTGTGAAACTGATATGATCTTTTTGTGATTATAGGTGCATTCTAGTCTTCATCAGTAGGAAAGAGTCTTCCTTTCCCCCTAAATTTGATATTCCATGAATGATTAACATTATTTGATGGATATGACTTGAATGTGCTTTTAACTGATCTCTGATCTGTTCTGCCCTTTTTAACCTTCTGATTTTTTATGTTGAAATTTTTAGTTTGTTGTTCGCCACTGACAGATTTTACAAATGTGTCAGTTTTAGGTCGAGGTTGTGCTAAGTTATTGTCGGTTCTAACAATTTTGTTAGTTTTCTTAGTTTCTGACTTTTGTGCAGCTACAAACTTAGGTGAAACTATACTAGGCCTGAACTTTGAATTCAGCTGACTGTCGAACCCTAAACAAGTTCTGTCTCCAAATGGTTTTCTTGGTTTGAAATGAATACTGGAATTGAGTCAACTGATAATTCTATGATGTTGATTACCTCTGTTAGTTCACCAGTTGAGAAATTCTCCTGAATTCCATTGCTATCCTTGATAAGGTTAATCTCAGCATTCAATCTTAGAACTTCGGCTTTCAACAAATCTTTTTCCTTTTTGACATTCTCATAATTCTTTTGAATTTCCTCTAATTTCTTTATGAGTATGTCATGGTCTTTGTTGAGATCTTCATCCATATGATTGTTAATAGTAGTGTGATAATTGGATGTAGAAGAATTTACCTCATGATGTTCAATAGATAAATTTTCAGTTCTAGCTTCTTCATCTTCTACTATCTGTTTTCCTTTATTTAATCCAACAGTGTTGCTTATCAGGTCAGTTCCAAAAAGTATGATTTCTTCATCACTTTCACCATGATCATTTCCTCCAAGGCTATGGGTAGAATATCAGTATTATCTTCATTGCTTGTGATGAGTGGATCTTCAATGAAAGTTTCAATCAACTTTTCTTGAGTATAATCCACCAAAGCCTAAAATTTACTTATGTATTCATAAAATCTCAAAAATGAACAACTAAGCATATTTCTAAAATGATTATGTGATGCCATGATGTAATAACTTATAAAACTTAGTCAGAAATAACTGATGCCCAGTTACTTCAAGCAAACTGATAAAAGCTCAATCAGAGATATATTCAGGGTAGAAGATTTGCTACGATACCAATTGTTGGTATCAGAAATAACTGATGGCCTGTTATTTAAGATAAAGATCCGAAGAAGTAACAACTTTGGATCTCCTCCAAAAGGAAGAACTGCTCTAATACCAATTGTTGGTCCCTTGGAAAGGCTAACATAAGTTTAGAGGAGGGGGGGGGGGGGTTGAGAAAACTTGACCCAAAAAACTGACTGTAAACTGAATCTTGAGCAAATTGAGTTCAGTTTTAAACATGTGTGGAGTTGAGCTAACTTAGCTGAGTATGAGTCAGAACTGACTCATCCTCAACTGAGTTAACCGGCAGTGGATTAAGTTAAGCCTTTAAATGAAACTTGAGTTTATCAGTTTGTATACATGAAATGCAATGTTATGCTTACTCAGTTTCTTAAGTTTGCTGAGTGTGTGATCAGGTGCAATATAAACTTTGATGCAGTAAATAAATGCATAATGTAAATAAGTAAATGAGACAGAGATTATAGAGGTTCTAGGTGGTATAATCTTGTCAGTCCTCTCTTCTCCTGTGATGTAGAAGGCCAAATCCACTATGTTCTTGAGGTTTACAGTTACAAGACACAAAGTAAATTCTATACACTTGATTGTCCTGCACTAATCCCTAGCTTCACAATCTCCCAGCTTCAGTCTTCAACAGGTAGGATTGCTGTTTCAACTAAGCTTGCTGCACTGGTCCTTGAAGGGTATAATTGCCTCTTCACCAGCTCTACACAAACACAGTCTTCCTGACTGCACTCAACTATCCTTCACACCTTCTTGGTTTTTCACAGTCTGAACCTTGGATAAAATCAAAGTTGAGACTTGAATCAGTAACTATGAATCAATTGTGTTTCGAGCTTCTTCTTCTAGAGGTATATGATATATGCTCAGGCCCTTTGTTTCTCTTCTAGTGTTGTTCTTGATCTTTCATTGAATGCTTATGAACACTTGAAGCAATCTTCATCTTGATCTTGCAATAATGTGCACAACATGAGTTCTTTTTGATCGGCTTTCCCCATTACTTGAATACAATTTATCTTAGAACTCCGCACTTCTTGTTGAGGTAGAAGTGATCTATTTATAGGTGTTTCTCCAACTGTTAGATGAATTTGACTGTTAGAACTTGAATTCTTGTATCCGTTGGTGGTCCTGCTTGTCTTGATGGATGTCAGTGTCCTTTCTGACATTTCAGTGCATCCAATAAAATTGCTTTCTTGATAACGGTGAGATCTTCTTCAGTTTACCTATACTTTGACCTCAACATGAAAATTGGTCTTAGTAAATTCTTAGATTAAGAGTGTTAACTGAGTTTTTACTCTTCCTTAAAAAATCAGTACTCTATTTTTCATCTGATTACAAGTGACTTAATCAGAGTACACCATAACTCACAAATGAACTAAGATAACATTGTCCTTACGTATCTTAGGTCTTCTTTTAAGATCCATAAAGTCAGTTCAGGTCATCACAGACTTTCATGAATTCTAACTTTATAGTCTCAGCTTTCTCTTCCACAACTGAGTTTGAAACGTCAATTCTTCAATCTTCTATTCCTGAGTCTGAGTCCCTCAGTTCTTCAGCTTCTAGATAAGTCAACCGAGCCTGTGTCCCTCAGCAAACCTACCTTCTTCAGTTTTGTACTCCAAGTAAGTTTAATAATTTCAGTTGTAAACTCAGCATAGCACGTGACATTAATTTAGTTTCTCGTTTTCTCAGTTCTAATCCTAGAACTATTACAGTGCTTGTCTGATTTACCTATACAAATATAAGACTCTATTAAATTCCTATACATTGATTTCTAGATATCTTTTTCCTTTGCACTATAACAGCTAGTTATGACACTTCATCAATGGGGTTTAAAAACAATAACAGAATAACTAATGAGTTATCATCAAAACATAAATTTTACTTCAAACATACCTAAACTCGCTTAATTTGTTTTGTAGGATGTCTGGTACATATAAAGTGGATGTTCCAGACATATGACAGGAAATAAAGGATGGATGACTAACTTTAAAGCTTTTGATGGACCCAAAGTTAACTTTGGAGGTAAAGAAACCCTTGAAAGATTAAGGGGGAAGGCATTGTGCTATAGAACAATCTGACCATTCAAAATGTGGCATATGTTGAAGGACCGAATTTCAATCTTTTAAGCATTAGTCAGTTCTGTGACAAAGGCTACATTGTGCATTTCAGCAACAAAGGATGTAAAGTGATTCACAATCAAACCATCATAGTTGTTCTTGCAGAAAAGAGAGAAGACAACATGTATGTTATAGATTCGAAGACAGCAAATGCAGAAACTTGTCTGCTTGTCAAGAACAATCAATCAACCAGTTGGATTTGGCACAGAAGACAGAATCATCTTAATTCAAAACCATCAACAAGATACCAAAGAACAAGCTTGTGGAAGGTCTACATGACATTACTTTCAAGAAATGAAGTCTTTGTGATCCATGTCAAAAAGGAAAACAGATCAAGAGCTCTTGCAAGTCAAAGCCACTATAATCAACAACCAGAATTTTGAATCACTTACATACGGATCTTTTTGGACATGTTACACCTGTAAGTTTAAGCGAAAAGAAATACACTCTAGTAGTGGTTGATGACTTTTTAAAGTTCACATGGACCATCTTTATAAACAAGAAAAGATAAACTCTCAAGAAACACCTTGATCTAGTAAGAAGAATTCAGAATGAAAAGGAATTGAAGATCATCAAGATATGATCAGGCATATGAACAAAATTCCTAAATGAAGTAATCAGAACATACTTTGAAATTTTGTTCTACATCAACTATCAATAGCAGGTACTCCACAACTAAATGGAGTTGAAGAAAGAAGAAACAGAACACTCAAGGAACCAGTTAGAACCGTATGATTGCAGAAACAAGCCTACAAAAGAGATTTTGGGCTGAAGCAGGAAACCGAGCATGCTATACTCATAATAGATCTATCATCAACAAACATCATGGAAAAACACCATATGAGATATGGAATGGAAGAAAACCTAACATTTCTCATTTACATATGTTTGGATCAAAAGGATTTGTTTTGAACAAGAATCGACTACACACTTTTGATGAAAAAGCTGATGAAGCAATTTTTATGGGATACTCTGACACCAACAAAGCATTCAGAGTGGTCAACAAAAGAACTTGGTGATTGAAGAATATATTCATGTAGTATTTGATGAACCAAACACCAGTACTGAAGGCTAACACATTCCTGAAGAAGATACTACAAAAGAACAAGTCTATATGGATACAACAGTACCAACTACTACTCTGGGCCACACTTTTGGTAATCGAGATGAAGTACCAGCTAATGCAACAACAGAGACACAAACACAAGGTCAAGAAGTTGATGCATAAGTAGAACCAGTGGAAGAACCAGATAAAGCACAATGTCAACTTGATTTGAATTGGCTGAGAGATCGTCCTGAAGAACAAGTCATTGGAAATGTTCATACATGAGTTAGAACAAAAAGACAACTAGAGAGCATGCTAACATGTTTTCTGTCACAGGTTGAACAGAAGACAATAGATGATGCAATCCAAGATACTGATTGAATCACAGCCACGCAAGAAGAGCTCAATGAATTTGAGAGAAATGAAGTCTAGGAACTTGTTGACAGACCAGACATAGAAAACGTCATTGGAACAAAATGGGTATTCCCAAACAAGATGGATGAACAAGGAACCATTGTTAGAAACAAACCAAGACTAGTAGAAAATGGATACTCTCAAGCAGAAGGAATAGATTATGATGAAACTTTTGCACCAGTAGCTAGATTAGAGGAACTCAGACTCTTCCTGGCTTTTGAAGCACTTAAGGATATCAAAGTATATCAAATGGATGTCAATAGTGCATTTCTGAATGGACTCTTGGAAGAAGAAGGGTATGTGGAACAACCCCCTGGTTTCCAACTCCAAAGAAAGGAAGACAAAGTGTACAAAATCAAGAAAGCATTATACGGACTCAAACAGGCACCCAGAGCCTGGTATGAGACACTATCTTTTTCTATCAACAATGGATTCAGTAAAGGAACCATTGACAAGACACTCTTCAAGCTCAAAGATGGAGCAAGCACTTTGCTAGTTCAGATATATGTAGATGATATGATATTTGGATCAGAAGACGAAAAGGTATGTGAAAAAATTGCAATCCTGATGAAAAGAAAATTTCAAATGACTATGATGGGAGAGCTCAATTAATTTCTTGGTCTAAAAGTGAATCAAATTGAAGATGGCATCTTTATCAATCAAGCCAAGTATACAAAGAACTTGATACATAAATATGGTACGTGTGCAAGTGGCACATCAAATACACCAATTTGTTCAAGAGATATTCTTGGGAAGGATGAAAATTGAGAATATGTTGATCAAAAGTCATATAGAGGAATTATTGGATCTCTTCTCTATTTAACTGCCAGCAGACCTGATATAGCATTTGCAGTCAGTGTTTGTGGAAGATTTCAAGCTCAACCAAAGGAATCTCATTTGCTAGCAGCTTAGAGAATCATCAAGTATCTGAAACACACAGTTAATGTGGGAATTTGGTGTCCAAAATATGGTGGATTCAAATTGATATCCTATTTATATTCAGACTATGCTGGAAGTAATATTGACATGAAAACTACTTCAGGAACTTGTCAGATGCTAGGCAGCAGACTAGTTTCATGGTTTAGTAAAGAGCAAAATTCTATATCCACATCAACTGTTGAAGCAGAATATATAGCAGTAGGCAGCTGCTGTGCACAAGTATTATGGATCAGACAAGAACTAAGAGACTATGGCCTAAAAGAGAAGACAATTCCAATTACATGTGACAACACAAATGCAATATTAATCACATAATCCTGTACTTCACTCAAGAACAAAGCATATTGATGTCAGACATAATTTTATCAGAGATCAAGTAGAGAAAAGAGATGTTATCTTTAGATACATACCTACAGAAGATCAATTGGCTGATATCTTCACAAAACCACTCAGTCATGAAAGATTTTGCAAGTTAAGAACTAAGTTGGGTATGATTGAAATTGACTAAGCAAGTAGGAGCAGCTAACTGGAGTAATCAGTAGAGTGACATCACCAACTGAATAAACCTTTGCCATTTTGGGTGCGCTCCATGGCAGGTAAGGCACTAGTAACTAGCGAAGTCGACTTCACTGATTGTTAGGAATAGTTTTGATGACAGCAGCTCAGTAAAGAGGCCACTACAATGGCTAGTGATCAGCCAAGCCACTTAACTGCTAAATACGTTGGAGAAAACAGCGAAGTAGAGTGTGAACAAAATCAGCTTTATACATGTGGAAAATCAGAGAATTTATGGATTATTATTTTATGGAAGATTACTCACGTGGATCTTATTTTATATCATAGAGTCTATTATTTGAATTAAAGGAATTATGGCAATGCCTTGATTCCCGGGATTAATCATTACATATCTCAATCCACCGCCCCACTACACTTAAATAACGTGATTCATACACACAAAATCACGCCATTACTCCACAAAAATCCTTCCATATTCAACCACTTTCACACTATAAAAAATTCTCACTATAAAAAATTCTCCTATATAAACAACACTTAGAATGTTTTCAGAAATTTTATGCAATCTTTGCACTCTATAAGCCCTATTTCCACTGAAAATTTTAATCTTTTATCCTTTTAAATTTTCTAAGACAATGGCTTCATATTCCTCCACTCGTAAGTCCGCTACACACTTTGAAATATCGATCATGACCGGATCATTTTTCAGAACTGAGCACTACCTCACTCTGTGCAATAATGATCCACAAGCACAATGATTGGTGGATGGATGCAACAATCTGGGGCTAATGGCCTTCCATAACCCCCCAATCACAGACATTTTCTATGAAAATCTAGTTTCATTCTGGAAAAAAGCAAAGTTTGTTCTAGGCCCAAAGAAAAGCTCACCGGATTGCCTCACCAACAACATGTTTGGATGGGAGGTGATTATCGCTCCAGGTCTCCTCAGAAGGTGTCTCAACCTCTCCAGCATAGGACCGTCGGAGATAAAGAATATGGCAATCAATCTCAACACTTTCTGGGCAGAGATAGCCAAGAACCCAGACCCTGCAACAAAGAAACTCAACTGCCCAAGAACGGCGCTCAAATAGCCATTTGCTGAATTTGCTCACCTGATCATAAAAAACATTGAAGGGAAGAATGGATCAATGTATAGGATGACTAAAGTAAGGACCTAACTGATGGCTATTATCTATCAATGCCTTAAATTCAACTGGTCAATCTTCTTCTTCAATAGGATAAAGAAGCAACTTCAAATAGAGATTGATCTGGGTAATTTGGTAGCAAATAGAGGCCAGCAGAAGCATGATATCTTCTGGGAGAAGAAATCATATGGGATTCCTCTCTAATATCTATTTGATCAAATGAAAGTGAGACCAATTCAGTTATACAAATTGCATGAGGCCAAAGTGATGTTCACCTATATCAAGCTATCACAAAAGTAGCAGACTGTATCATGAAGGAAAAGAAAGCTACTAGCAAGCAGCAATTCTGGGATTGGGAGAAGAACAAGATCTCAGACAGTAAGAGTTCAACAAAGGAGTCTACCAAGTTATGAAGACAAACACTTTGTGATCAGTGATGATGAAGAAAATCCAAAGGAAGATGAAGCAGAAGATGAGGAAGGCTATTATCTGACCCCATCAGATGAAGCTGAAGAAGAGAACGATGATGATGAAGAGTTTCATCTTACAGAAGATGAAAATCCAGAGATGGAAGGTGGTCATCACAAGGATGACCAAGACAAGAATTAGGATTCTGATGATGATTTGACTCTCCAAGATGTTATTTATAAGGAGTGTAGCCAGGTTGGAAAACAGATGAGTGGATTAGCTAAAGAAGCAACACCAGCAAAGACCCCCAGCACAAAGCAAAGGGGAATACCAGCCAATACACTTGGTCCTAGTGATGGTGTGGATGGTGTGGAAACTGAAGATGAGGAAGAAGCTGAACAAAAATTAGCTGATACAGCTGCACCAACAAAGGAAAATACCGACATGGCATTCAAATTTAACATCAATCCACTGATTGTGGACATGGGCAGACATAATCATAGTGGAGAAAATCTCAAAACTGTTTTGAGAAGCAAATATGCCTCCATAAATCACAAGATTGAGACTCTGATCAGTCACATTAATGTTCAGGATGCAGTGAAGGAGAGGCCAGCAGACTTACTCTACAACGTGAATTATCTAATTCCTCACCATGTCCAGACAAATCTAGAATTCCTGGGATAGACATTTGATTACGAACTCAACCCCATGGTGGATACTCTGAATCAACACACTCAACAAATTCAGAACGTTCAAAGTATCTTGGATCACTCAACAAAGCAGCTTGACACACTCATACAAGTGTATGAGGCCCACAATAAAATTATTGAAGAAAGGTTTGATGTTAATAAAAATGGGGAAAGTAGTAATAAGCCTGGATGTTCCAAAGGCAAAGGTAGTGAAGAGACAAGAAAAGGCATTAGGTTTCAAGAAAATAAGTAGCATGTAATATATTTTCTCTATGCCTTTGAAAAATTTCAGCATGTTTCTTTTCCCTTCATGGATGAATACAATTGTTGAGTTTATTCTGTTATTTTATGTGAAAAATGGATACATATGTTCAGGCTTATGAGGGTTTTGGCATCATCAAAAAGGGGAAAATTGTTAGGAACATTTTATGTGTTTTGATGGTGGCCATACTAGCTGTTATAGCAAGCCTGAAATAAGTTAGAAATATTTGTATAAGTCTTTACTTAGAGTCTGAGATGTTGTATAAGTTCTGTCAGACAACTACTATACTAGATTCGTAGGATGGCTAACGAAAACATGAAATCGGCGAAGTAAAGGCAGCCATGTACCAGCAGAGAAGCATGAAGATGTATGGACTGATTTACTAGGAAAGTCTGTGATGACCTTTGATAAGTCTATGTTGTACTTAAAGTGATGAAATCTAATGTTTAAATATGGTATACATAGATCTCACTCAAATTAACGATCAGTGAAAAACAAGCATACTTGAAGGATCAAAGAAATAAAGGAAACCGCAGAATGGTGAAGTAAAATCTCTACCGGCTGACTAAAGGATAAACAACAAAGTAAGAAGACTCACCGAACCGACCAAGCAACGACCAAGTAAAAAGAACGGCAGAACAATATATACTATCTACAACTTATTCAGAACGTGAAAATATGAAAATCAAGCATTAAATGCAGAATCAATCAAGGATGGAATTTTTGAAGAGCATTTGAATAAAATCCGGATCACTGAAATTAAGGAGAATAAAATCAAAGAGGAATCAAGAATTAAATCAGGATTATTCTCTACATTAAATAGCCAACGGACAGTAATTCAAATCAAGGGAAATCAAGGCTATGAATAGAAGGCTTTGATAGACAAGATAAACATGTAAGAGACTGGAAATAAAAAGATAAAAAAACACTGTCAATTTTCTAAGCCCTCTTTTTGAATCTAAAAGAACACGTCTAGTGATCTCAGCATTCAGAGCATAAATTCATATGAAGCATTGAGATTGATCAAAGCTTTGTGAATTCAATTCACACCCCAGTCAAGCAATTGAATCAGAGGCGTCTGAGAAGGAGTTGCACCCTCTGTGATAACTACTGATGGAATTGATCCCAAAGAGCAGTGTTGAAGACTGAGTCACTGAAGTCTTTCTAGCCAGGGAGTGATAGTCTTGGAGATTGCGAAGCTTGTGTATCCAAGGAAAATCTTACTATTGTATTGGTGAAAGACAATAGTGAATTCCTCCAATCATCACATGAGAAGAGTGGATTAAGGGATTACACCACCCTGAACCACTATAAACCTTTGTGTTCATTTACTTACAACACTTTACTTTACATCATTTACTTACTGCATTATATTCGTAATCTTTTTGTGCACAATCTACTTTGAAACAACTTTTAAGAAGGGACTTATCCGCTGCCCAAAAGCTTTTAAATAAACAATAGTTTTGGGAAACTCCATTATAGTCATTCACCCCCCCCCCCCCTCTGACTATACTTTTACCATTCTCTGGGACCAACACAGGCAGGCCCATGTCAACCCGATTCAAGGAATTGATTTGTGACTTCAACTGATTGTTCCTTGGGAATTATTCGATTGCCATATAAGCATCTCCTCTTCTTTGAGGGACCGGAGGACCAACCCTGTTGGCGGACCTCCATCCAACTTGTATGATTCAAAGCCATGTGGGCTACCAACTTTTCCATCACCCTATTGAGCTGCTTGCAGTCCTCATTAACATGACCATGATCTTTATGGAAGTTGGAATACTTGTGCACATCGCTCTTTCCATACGGATCGGGCTGCAAAGGACGAGGTGGAGTCAGCTCGTCCTTCACATCATGCATGATCTAGGAGATTAGGGCACAGAGGAGATTGTAATGCTCTTCCTGAATTTTCTTGGGTTTCTTGATATCCCGATTCCGATTAGTATTCTCCTTGTGTTTATTGGGCTCGACCCTGGCCTTGCCCTTTTTGGGTGCTACTGGTTGAAGAGGCTCAGATGCCCAAATTTCCTTGATATATCAATCATTTATTGTAGAGTTTTGGATGGATGGAGTGGCCCCATTTGATGAGGCTTTTCTAGTAACTGATCATCACCACGCTGTCACTCAGGCCCTGTTATGCTCATATACTTTGGTGAATGGCTCATAATAACTATAAGTTGTCTCAGTCTCACCTTGACGAATACCATAGATGTGGGTCTGAGTTTTCTTAGGTTGTCCCGCTGACTTGAATTGGGTGATGAACTTATCTTGGAGATCATCCCAAGGTATAATAGATTTCGTTGGCATATTTTTTATCAAAGCCGCTCTACCTTGCATCCTCCCACAAAGGTGATGCACCAGGATAATTTCTCTCTTGTTGACAAGGGTGCTCGGCTCTGTAAGGTTGAGAGTCAGTCATAGGGGCAGCTTGATCCCGAATAATTCCCAAAGGTGGGATAGTACAATCCCTCAGGTTCTGTATTCAGGATCTCATCGTCGAGGACACTAGTCCTTCTTTAAATCATTAATTTGTTTTCTGAGTTTTGCAATTACATCTTAAAAGGGGTTAGGAGCTGCTTGCTAGTGACTGCTGACTGACTTGGAACATTCAGCACTATGGTTTGCTTCTCCAACCTGAGGACCCAATCATGACTTTACATTTCTATGGGTTGACTGGCCTCATCGCTTCTTTATTTCCTTTTCAGTTTGTCTTGCTTGTTGACAGATGGGCCATGATGATCCTGAATGGGTCTACAACCCTGGGGTCATCAGGTTGAGGAATGAACACCTACATCCCTCTCATCATGCTGAATAGAAGGGCCCTTGAGTTGGCCTGGACGCCGATGAATCTGTCTAGTGCAGGGGATCTTGGTGGTGCAACAAACTCACTTATAAGGAGCGTTAGGTGATTCAGAAGGATGCGCTCTTGATTAGTGTCATGTTTCCTCTCTGTATAAGCAGTATGGGCAACCAATGCTTTCGCGTAAAGGTTATCATCTTCATGTATCTCCTCACGGGGAGATGGTTGATGTGAATGGGATGGTCGAGATGTCTCACCCGTATGCCTTACTTGATTCAGCTTGTTGTTGGCTATAGGCTGAACTATATCTTCCTTTGATCTCGTGATATTGTTGAGATGATTACATGCATCGTACTGGGGTCCATCCTTTGATTGAGGAAGGGTATCAGATGTACCTCTGGATCAAGGTGTATAGTATTCTGACACTTTGTCGCACAATCTGTTGCCTAGGTGGTTACCTTTCCATGTCTTCTGGCGATACGGGTGGTAGACCCTCATGCAGCGGAGCTCCTACAGACATAGTTTTTGACATAATATCATCAAATGAGCAGGTCTACTGACGTCAATGACTTTTTGAAAATTAAACATTAAAGTTGACATGCGTTTGGAGACCGGAGGAACTTCAGAGAAGATGTTTAGGGTTTTGAGTGAGATGTAACAGTGTTCGGTAAGATTTCTTAGAATCTAGGTGAATATGTCATCAATTTGGAGATATCAGACGAACTAGATGAAGACTCCGATCGATATTCAACCGCAAACACGGAAAAGACGACTCCAAGACGCCAGAAAAGTGAAAAAGTACCTTCTTTTACTGTCAAAGCTAAGAACTGCGGACACAAATCTTAGATCTAACTGAAGAAAGATGCAAGAAAATGAAACCTTTCCCGGTAATGGACCCAACTGATATTGTCAGAAATATAACAAACAATGTTTAGCGGAACGATTATGCGTATATCTAAATTGTGTGTGTGTGTGTTTTATAGGGTTTTAGCTCAACAAATGCATGAAGATATGAAGAATACTAAGGAACACTCAAGAACACCATGGAAATCGACAACTTGGCAGGGCTTAGCCTGTATTTTCTGTTATGCCACCCTTGTAAGGGTTTAAGGTGCCGCTATTCATAAGGCTTACATTGTTGGTGGTAAAACTGAGGGCTAAAAGAGTTCATTCAACATATAAACATAAATGTTAATACAATAATACAGGACGAGCTCTTGCTGTGTGGGCTAACATGCATCTCGTCTATAGCACACTCTTCTCTTGGTAACATGACTTAGCTTCATAGCTATGCAGGCTTCAAGCTATAGTGCGGTTGACTCGGCCCCCGGTGCTTCATCTTGCTTGATATGTGGCGTATGAAGCCTTTGACCCTGATGCCCTTCGCATGTCCAACGATAAGTATTGTAGTTGTGCGAGTCGGGCTAGGGTATGACCGGCCTAGCTCATCTTATCCCGGTCCAAGCTAATTGGACCCTATTCAACATTGGCCCTGCTCAGAGGCCCAACATAAATCTACGGGTTCCTTTACGGGCTTGGCTTATTATAATGGAAGCGGACTTTATAATACCAAAAATGTAGGTATAACTTGTGTTAATGATATATGTTAGTTTGAAATTACAAATGTTTGGTTTGTAGTGTCTTCACACCTTTTTGTGCTGAGATCCTCTGTCGGAAGAGGCACGGGAGCACCGGGCCGTACATCCTGATTTTTGGTGATTTTGAAAAATATATTTGATATTGTTAGGAACATTTTATTATGTTTTGATGATGACCATACTAGCTGTTATAACAAGACTGAAATAAGTTAGAAATCTCTGTATATGTCTTTAGTTAGAGTCTGAAATGTTGTATAAGTTGAGTCAGACAAATATTGTACTAGTTGGTAGGATGGCTAAGTAAAACCGAAATCCGGTAGAGTACAAGCTACCAAGTACCCGCAGATAAGCATGAAGACACATGGTCTGACTTATTACCAGGGAAGTCAGTGATGACCTTGGATAAGTCTAATTGATATTTCATGTGATGAAATTCATTGTTAAATATGGTGTACACTGATCTCACCCAAATCAAGGATCAGTGAAGTACAAAGAATCTTGTAAATTCAAAGAAATCAAGAAAGCAGTGAACCGGCGAAGTGAACTAACTATTGGCTGAGTAAAGACAAAGCAGTGAAGGAAGAACTAAACAGATAAGTCAACATAAACACTCAACCGTTCAAGCAGCAGTCAAGTAAAGGAACAACTAAGTAAGGTATATCATTTACACTTCGTTAGAACATGAGATAAAAGAACGATTTAGAGGATCAAGCATTAAATGCACAATCAATCAAGAATCAATCCAGAATGGATTTTTTGATGAACGTTTGAAGAAAAAATCCCGATCACTGAAATCAAGGAGAATATGAGTAACAGGGAATCAAGAATTGAAACAAGGATTATTCCCCACACTAATTAGCCAACGGATGAAAATTCAAATCAAGGATTATCAAGGCTATAAATAGAAGGCTTTGACTGACAGGAAAGACAACGATTGAATGACATAAGAAAGAGTAGAAACTCAGTCAATTTGAAATGGCTTCTATCTAAACTTAAAGGACACATCTAGAAATTAACTCAGCAATCAGGGCTAAAGTTCCACACCAGGCACTGGGATTGATCAACATAATCTGTGAATCAAATTCACACCAGTCAAGCAACTGAATCAGATCCATCTGAGAAGGAGTGGTGTTTGATATAGCTGCTGAAAGATTTATTCCTAAGGAGCTGTGTTGAAGACTGAGTCACTGAAGCTTTTGAAGCCAGGCAGTTATAGTCCTAATGATTGTGAAGCTTGTGTAGCCAAGGACAATCTAACTATTGTATCAGTAAATACAATAGTGAATTCCTCAAATCATCACGGGAGAATAGTGAATTAAAGGATTACACCACCCTGAACCACTATAAACCTTTGTGTATATTTACTTTCAGCAATTTACTTTACTGCACTTACTTTATTGCATATTATATCTGTGATTGCATATCCTACTTTGAATTAACATTTTAAGAAGGGACTAATCCGCTGCCCAAAAGCTTTTATATTGAGAATAGTTTTTGAAACTCCACTATAGTCATTCACCCCCCAGACTCTAGTTTCACCTTTCTCTAGGACGCATAAAATATCACATTTAAAAGAGAATTAATGGTTAATTAAATAAGAGTAAATGACAGCCAAATGAGTCGACAAATTAGAAGAGTTTTATTGCAATTTCAAAATAGCTTGTCCTTTCCATGGGAAAATATGTCGCTATTTATAGGCATAATTACAACAGTTGCAAAAATAATAAACGTGGGTGACTTGGCAATCTCTGATTGGTGACATATTCTTGGGCTTCAAGGAAACCGGCGAGCTATAACTATTGCAGACTTCATCAGGCTTGGTCGGAGAAATGGGTCAGACTGTCTTCTTGATATATGTGTTGAGTGCCCATCAGACCTTTTTGTTGACACGTCAAGGGCAGATTGATGTCTTAGACGATCGACGCTCTTTGATTCATACCATGATACATGTCGATAAAGCGTTGGGTGAGCTGGATGTGAACCCGGCCTGGTCCGGCTTATGAGGATGCGGACAACGAGGGACGAGGACCCTATGTCTCTTGGTCCTAGATATAATAGCCCAATTAATCACTCACGGGCTCATTTTGTCTTGGCGTATCAATGCACCCCTCCTCATTGACCTATTAATGGTGCACATGAATATCAGGGAGTAAAGTCGTATGGCGAATTTATTTACCCCTTTCCATAATAAACCACTACAGAGAATCCGGCTTAATAGCGTTGAGCTGAATAGCACTGGGCTTATCAGCGTCGGACTGAAAATCGACGAGTTGTATAGCATTGGTCTTAGTAGCATAGGTGGAGTAGCAGCGTCCGTTGATATAATCATTTCATATACACTAACCCTCCATAGACTATCCGTAATGAAGCGGGAATGTTTCTGTAAACCTTCTTCATTACATCTTATTCTTATTTACCATTGACCCACTAGTGAACAATTAGTACATAAACAGTATGAACACATCCCCAAGAGTTCCAAGGCCAAAGTGATTCGGATCACGCCTTTTATCAATCCTTAATGAACACATCAAACCCTATCTTGAAATAGCCAGGAGTCTGCAATCACTTCAGGATAAGGTTAATCCATCTTGTGATTTAATAATATTTCTCAATCCGGTAATTATATGAGAAATGCAGAATAAATCGGTGCAGTCCTATATGACTACATCATATATAAATGGTCCCCATAGATAACCAATATCGACTGTCCAGAAAAGATTGTCACACCATAAAGTGTTCTGGGCGCATAAATGGTGGTTTAATCAGTAGACCCCATACTTTGATTAATTTACCATGAAATAATAGTTCAAGTTTATCACCATAAACTTAGTCCTCACGTGTGCCAACGAGAAAGCTATACGACTACATATTGAACAACTTAGGTTTTTCAGTAGTGTACTACTTATGAGCACGAAGCAAAAAATAATATCAGAATAAATTTGTCATCGTCAAAACAATTTAAAAAATTTGTTTTTCGGGCACTACTTCCAACACCTTAGCCCCTATATATGAGTGACATTGCGATTTACGATGGTACTTTACCGCCTGTCTAGTTATGTAACTCACTTGCCTTTTACCTAGTCTCAGCTACTAACATAAAGTTTTACTTAGTCTTACATTTCTTTAAACAATGTTACTTTATACATATAAATGCAAACTATAATCACCTTACTCCATCGTAACCCCAAAATACACTTACGAAGAATGCAGAAGACCAAAATGATCAATGACATGATTTTGATACATAAAGTTACTTGTTATACATAAAAAATGAGCCAAGAACCAAGCTGACTAGTCCTAGTAACCTTGCTTACATGCAACCTTTTCAAGAAATGCAAAAAATATAAATAAAGACCATTTGCATAAAAAGAACCATATTATTAATCGAAGAAACTTCTTACCTCAATATCTACGGATCTCTAACGGCTAAATAATCATGCCATAAATTGCATAATAATCGAGCTACTACGATGTACGCACAATATGCTACAATGAGGTTAAATCTTAAATTGTCAACAATTGTGGAAAAGATTTTCCATATCATTGATCAATCTTATAGGTATAATATATATAGTACAATCCAGGGCTTCCCCCTCAATAGATAATAATTAACCCACCCTTACAAGATAAATACAAAAATACATTATCATATCGGATACTAGCGTACAATCGCAATACATCCTTAAAGGTGGAGCATGAAGATCTCGAATGCCTAGCTACGTAGTAGAAACACAACTTGTCATCGTCCTAAAGCATTAGTAAAAATATCCATCAAATGTTTCTCGTGGGAACGTTGGAAGGAAGAATCAACCCATCTGTAATAGCATCACACATGAAATGACAATCCGCCATGATGTGTTTCGTGCACTCGTGAAAAATCAAATTATGTGCAATGTATAACGCCGATTGACTGTCACAAAAGAGCCGTATACCATGTGGTACCGAACTCCAAGATCAGCCAGCAACTGCCTCAACCACTTCAACTTGCATGTAAGAGAGGCCATAGACCGATATTCAGCTTCTGTAGTGGAACGGGAAACAGTGTTTTGTTTCTTGGACTTCCAAGATATAGGTGAAAGACCATGAAAGACACACCATCCACTCAAAGACCGCCGTGTAAGGGGGCAACTAGCCCAATCAAAATCACACCAGCCCTCAAGAAGATGAGAACAATCATACCACAACAAAATACCCAGGCCAAGATGTTTCTTCATATAGCGGACAAGTCGAGCTCCCCAATGCTCAATCCGTAGAGCATTCATAAACTGAGAAAAGACATGAAAGGAGTATGCCAGGTTAGGCCGAGTCACCCCAAGATAAAAAATCTTGCCAATCTAACGACGATATTTGGCAGGGTCACTCAGCAATTCCCCGTGTAAACCTACTTCATGAATAATGTTCAGAGCATACTTCCGCTGGTTCAAAATAATCCCACCTTTGTTCCGTGGCACCTCTAACCCAAGAAGGTACTTAAAGACGCACAAATCGTTCATCTTAAAACACCTCCCCAAATTTTCATTGAAGATAGTCATGGCCATCTTATTATTCCCGGCAATGATCACAACATCCTTGTATTCCAGGACGTTCAGCTGAATTCCATCCTGATGCAATGTAATAAGGAGTAATCCTAATATGACTGACGGATACCATAATCATTCAAGGCGAAAGCAAGTTTCATAAACCAACACCTCAGAACCTGTTTCAATCTATACAAGGATTTATGATTCTTGCACACCAAGTTCGCCTCCTTGTTAGGATCATTTTATAGTTTTGATGATGGCCATGCTAGCTGTTAACACAATCCTGAAATAATTTAGAATGAGTTGTATAGGCTTTACTTAGAATTCTGGTATGTTGTATAAGTTCAGTCAGACAGATGACCAGCTCAGTGAATACGGCCAAGGCACCGGCATAGTGAAATTGTAACGCCCCGTTCCCAGAAACCGAGTCCTTATCCGGAAATCGAAACGTTCGGCACGCATAATATTGAATAAATAGTATTACACGTAAGCTTCTACTACGTCATATCAAATAAAAGCCAACGGAAGCTAAGAGAGACTCGGGTAATTTTTTTTAAATAGCCAAGAAAAGAAATACTAAAGATAGAACATAATGTAATACTTATTACATCGTAAACCAAACGAATCGAAAAGTACGAATCTCAAAAACTAAAAGTAAAATACAGAATCCCAAAAGTAATCCAAGTCTATGAAATAAATGAATAAACAAGGTCTTCAAGTCCGGCCTCCTCAAACGTCGTCATCAAAGTCCTCCTCGAACTCCTTATTTACCCGTTTGTCTTCTCTCCCCCAAACACATAAATAAACATGCATTTAAGGTAAGTACATTTGTTCAAAGTAAGAAGTAGCTACAATTCAATTAAGGTTATTATTAAAGATGTCATCTTAGTGAGACCGACTCAATTTAGGGTTCATTCCATGACCATCGACACATCATGACTATACGTTTCTAGCTTAGCTTATCTGTGTTACATCATTACTCAAGGACACAATGCATGGTGAAAATTCCACCACGAGATATACTTGCCAACTACGGTGATTAGCACCGGTTGTCCCGGGATCTCCCCGGTATGCATATACGTTCGATGGATTTCCTCCACTACCATTCAGCCTTTTGAGCCAGTAGCGTTGTCCACCTTTTATGAACGTATCACATCGCCGATTTGAATCAGTGCCTAACCAAGAATAGATGACGTTTTAGCTTTTACTACACTTATGTAATTATTAGTGTGAATTAACTAGTCACCTAAGTGGTTTCAGAATAATACTCACCTTATCAACTCTACTCCTTCACATAGACAACTAGACATCACGTCCTATCAATTACACAGACATTGATGAACCCTAGTTCATCAAAGCAAAAGCCCTTTCATGCCCTTCTGATGGATCTGAACTTCAACTCCCTTTAAGAGTACACTCGGTGTTTTAACTAAACGAATCAAAATTTCAATCGAAGCTTGTTCAAAGTTAATTAATGGTAACATATCAGGATTAAGGGTTTAAAACAGTGAAAACACGATTATGAAGCCAAAAACCAAACTAGGATGCTAGAATAGTGAAAACAAGGTAAAACAAGCCAGACGCCCGTTTGAAACCCTATGGACGCCCGTCCGTAACCAAACGCCCGTCCACTAACCTCGGACGCCCGTCTGCCAAAAACAAATACATCCTGAATCAAAAATCGACCTCAAACGCCCGTCTACCTAATGCAGACGCCCGTCCAAGTTACTAGGGTCTCGGACGCCCGTCCGACTAGTGCAGACGCCCGTCTGACTGGGTTTTCCCCAAAACGCTAAAATCTTCACAATTCGATTTCTGAATCGTTTCTAATCTAAATAACCTCGTTTTCAGCACAATAACACGTAGAAAACATATTTAAATATCTATGATCCTTTGATCAACAAAAAAGCACAACTTTCTTGCATCTACGCATCATAAATCTTGATCTAAACCTCAATAACAATAATTGGAATTGTAGAAAGAGCCTCTTACCTTTTAAGCAGCAAATTCCAACTCCAAACCAGAGAAAACAGCAAAAAAAACTGATCTTTTTCTGCAGGAAAACATGTGTGATAAATCCAAACCTAGGTTAGATTCAATCACACGCTTCTAAACGACAAAAACTACGAATTGATGAGATTGAATCCATCAAGCACGAAGAAGAACAAAGCTAGGGTTTAATCATACCTTATCATGGCTTCAACCTTTTTTTTGATGTCACAACGTTGCTCTCTACACAACGATTCCGGTGCTCGACTCGATCTGAAAACCGTCAAGAATCGACTTAGCAATTGATGAAAAAACCCTCAGCCCTAATTTTCTCGCTTCTCACATGCAGAAGAAAATTAGAGGTGGAAAAATCGGATTAAAACTTTAAAGGGCTGATTAGGTTGATTTTCCCTTAAATTGGAAAAATCCCAATATTACCTAAGTGCACCGATTTTCCTTAATCACCCTTATTAAACCAGATTTTCTTCCTTAAATATTTATATATCTTGAAAATATATACATAAATACTCAAATTATTAAACTCCTAATAAAAGGAACCGAACGCAATATTTCGTTTTTGCAAAATGACACGTCTGCCCTTTCCCGAAAATC
This sequence comes from Gentiana dahurica var. dahurica, assembly GCA_024500145.1. NCBI lineage: Eukaryota > Viridiplantae > Streptophyta > Magnoliopsida > Gentianales > Gentianaceae > Gentiana > Gentiana dahurica. The sequence continues at coordinate 53,662,432 of CM044900.1, forward strand.
GGAATATTACATTCTTTCCCCCTTAAAGGAGTTTCGTCCTCGAAACTTAGAACATACCTGGTAAGTCCATAAAATCTGGAAACTCGCTGATCATATCGTCCTCAACTTCCCAAGCAGCTTCATCCGTTGAATGATTTCTCCATTGCACCGGAACCAAAGGAATCAACCGTCTCTTAATCATCTTTTCTTTCCTGTCCAAAACTCTGATCGGTGCCTCATCATACGAAAGATTGTCTTGAAGAATCTCTAGATCAACAGTAGTCTCAACATCCATCTTGGTCCAACACTTCTTCAACATCGAGACGTGAAACACGTTGTGGACTCGACATGGATTCTGGTACCTTAAGCTTGTAAGCCAACGGTCCAACTCTTTCCAGAATCTCAAAAGGTCCAACGTACCTAGGGCTTAGCTTTCCCTTTTGTCCAAAACGTTTCACTCCCTTCATTGGTGAAGCTCGTAGGTAAAATCTTTCACCATCTTCAAACTCAAGAGGTCTCCTTCTAACATCTGCCCAGCTTTTCTGTCTATCTTGAGCCGCCTTCAGATTCTTCTTAACCAACTGAACTCTTTCTTTAGCTTGCTCAACCAGTTCCGGCCCGGTGATTTGTCTTTCCCTGACTTCATCCCAAAACAGCGGCGTTCTACATCTTCTTCCATAAAATGCTTCAAACGGTGGCATGCCTATACTTGGATGATAGCTGTTGTTGTAAACAAACTCCGCTACCGGTAGGTAATCATCCCATGATCCACCTACTTCCAAAACACAAGCTCTCAACATATCTTCAAGTGTTTGGATGGTTCTCTTAGATTGTCCATCTGTCTGAGGATGAAAGGCCGTACTCAAATCCAACTTGGTTCCGAAAGCTGCTTGTAAACTTTTCCAAAACCGACTGATGAATCGACTATCTCGATCCGACACTATAGAGATAGGAACTCCGTGTAACTTTACTATATTATCCAAGTATAGTTTCGTCATCTTCTTCAAGGGCATATCAACCTTATACGGTAAGAAATGAGTGGACTTGGTCAATCGGTCCACGATCATCCAAATCGCATCACTACCGCCTCTCGTCTTAGGAAAACCGGAGATAAAATCCATAGTGATCTTATTCCACTTCCATTCCGGGATATCCAAAGGCTTAAGCATTCCTCCTGGTCTTCTATGTTCTGCTTTAACCTTCGGGCAAGTATAACACTCTGCAACGAACTTGGCTATCTCCAGTTTCATCAAGGGCCACCAAAACCTTTAATTCAAGTCTCTGAACATTTTAGTAGCTCCCGGATGAACTGCAAAAGCAATCCTATGTGCCTCTTCCATGACTCTCCGTCTTAAATCACCAACATTAGGCACACACAAACGATCCTAGTACCAAAGATTTCCGTTCTTGTCTAACACGTAACCCATTGTGGGCTTTTCCCTTGCAACTCGCTTCAAGTCAAACAAAACCGGGTCTTCATCTTGCTTCTCCCGAATATCATCCAACAACTCCGACCTTGCTAAAAATGGTGCCACAAACTGTCGGTCTTCAATTTGATCAAAGCTTCGGATTCTCAACCCATCTAACCTTTCTGCAACATCTTCAACACTTGAAACTTCAAACACTGGTTTTCTGCTCAAAGCATCGGCCACTACATTCGCTTTACCCGGTTGGTACTGAATCTCCAAGTCATAATCCTTAACAAACTCAAACCATCTCCTTTGTCTCATATTCAGATTCTCTTGGGTAAAGAAATACTTCAAGCTCTTGTGATTGGTGAATATCCTGGCCTTAACTGTATACAAATAGTGCCTCCAAATCTTTAAGGTAAACACAACTGCTGCAAACTCCAAGTCATGGGTTGGGTAATTTTTCTCATGCACCTTCAACTGTCTAGATGCGTAAGCAATTACCTTCCCTCCCTGCATCAACACACAACCCAAACCTTGTCCTGAAGCATCCGTGTAAACGTCATAATTATCAAATATCTCTGGAACCGCCAAAACTAGGGCTGTAGTCAACCTCTTTTTCAACGTCTGAAAAGCATCTTCACACTCACTGGTCCACTCGAACGTCACATCCTTTTGAGTGAGCCGGGTAAGTGGTGTAGCTATCTTTGAGAAGTCTTGTACAAACTTCCTATACTAGCCAGCCAAACCGAGAAAACTTCTAACCTCTGAAACGGTAGTCGGTCTGGACCACTTCTCAACTGCTTCAATCTTTGCCAGATCAACCTTAATGCCATCTCCAGAAATAACATGACCCAAGAAACTCACTTGATCCAACCAAAAGTCACACTTCGAGAACTTAGCATACAACTGGTTCTTCTTCAAAGTATCCAACACTATCCTTAAGTGTATTTCATGTTCTTTCTCATCCTTAGAATACACTAGGATGTCATCTATGAACACTATCACAAACTTATCCAAGTATGGCATGAAAACACATTGCATTAAATCCCTAAATGCAGATGGGGCATTAGTGAGTTCAAAAGGCATGACTAAGAATTCATAATGTCCATACCTCGTACTAAAAGCCGTCTTCGGTATATCTGCTACCTTGATCATCAACTGATGATAGCCCGACCTAAGGTCTATCTTGGAAAACGCTCTCTTGCCTTGCAACTGGTTAAACAAATCATCAATCCTCGGCAAAGTGTACTTGTTCTTGATGGTACGATTGTTCAGCGCTCTGAGGTCTATGCACATCCTCATGCTACCATCTTTCATCTTAACAAACAACACTGGGCTCCCCAAGGCGAAGTACTAGGCTGAATTATATTCCCCTCAAGAATATCCTTAAGCTGTGCTTTCAACTCCTTAAATTCAGCCGGTGCCATCCTATAGGGTGCCTTAGCAACTGGTGCCGCTCCGGGTATCAACTTAATCTCAAATTCAATCTCTCTATCCGGCATGTTTCCCGGTAACTCTTCGGGAAACACTTCAGGATACTTGTTCACTATAGGGGTTTCCTCTAACATAGGCTTCACTTGTTCCACATCTACTGCGTACAACAAGTAGCCTTCACAACCTTTTTGACAAGCTCTTATAGCCTTAACCGCTGAGATTATAGGGTGACGCTTCTTACTGGGCTTATAAACATTTCCTTGATCAGTCTTATCTGATTTTCCCGGCATCTTAAAGGTCACTCTCTTTTTTCTACAATCCAAGTGGCCAAAATTCTCGGATAGCCAATCTATTCCAAGAATCACATCAAAATCTAAAAAGTCCAAAACCGTAAAGTCACTCTTGCAACGATACGTTCCAACTCGAACATCTACTTGAAGCATCAACTTGGTTACCTTAGTCACTTTCCCTAATGGTGTTGTCATCTCCAAAGTGTTTCTTAAAGGTTCCATTGGTAGGTTAAGCTTCTTAGCTACCTTAGTTGACACAAAAGTGTTAGATGCTCCAGTATCAAACAAAGCCGTGACCACTAAGTTTTCTAAATTTTTTGTAGCTAGAACGTGAATTCATTTATTTAAACACAAATACAACATGATTTAAATCGTGCTATAAAAGTACTCAAATAAATTACAACAAACCAAAGGTACATGAAATAACATTGTCATCTGGTTCAGCCATCTCATCATCCACTGCAAACACTCGAACTGGGCGACTTGGGCCGCCGTTCCCATTTCCTTGTCTCAGAATATTCGAACTCCCTTTGGTTGGACACATCTTGGCAAAGTGCCCTAAATCTCCGCAGTAGTAACAACCGCTTGAACTAGCCTTACATTGACCTGAGTGGTTCCTGTTGCACTTAGAGCAAAGTGGTGCTACGGTTGGAATTTTATTCGCTGCAGGGGCTGTTGTCTTCTTAAAATTTTGTTGTGGCGCCCCCCGGCTATTACCTTGACTCGTGCCAAAATTCCTCTTGTTCCCAATAACCACTGTGGCCTTCTTCCTGAAGGTCTCAACCTCCAAGGCCTTATTCAACAACTCAACCATATTCTTAGCTGTAAAACCTAGCATACCAGACTGTATCTGATAGGCTAAACCTTCCTTGTACAGAGCCAACTTTCTTCTTCTGCTTTCATCAGCTCAGGGTAGAATCTCCCCAACTCGTTAAACTTGTTGGTGTACTGTGATACTGTCATGCAATTACCTTGCTTAAGCTTTAGAAACTGACTTGCCATGTCTGTCTGCACTATTTCTGGAAAATACTCATTATGAAACATGGCCTTAAAGCTTTCCCAGTCCGTCACTTTCCCATTGCTACTCTGTATATCATCAATCCAAGCTTCAGCTGCACCTAAAAGGAAACTAATATCTAACTGTGCCATCTCAGATTCAGGAACATGTATGTTCCTGCAAGCCTTCTCGAAGCCTCTTAACCATTCTTCAGCCTTGGAATGTTCCACGTTCCCAAAGAAGTCTTGAACTCTGTTTCTTCTCAACCTCGTATACCAGTCAATTGGTGGTGCTTGCTCGAAAACCGGCCTAACTGGTGGGGCTGGCGGATAAACTGGGGGGTATCCAAAAGGTATCTCTTGCTACTGGTACTGGTGTTGGTAGAAACCATAGGGTGGGTAGCCAAAGCCTTGTTGAGGGTCAAAATGGGGTGAAGGTGGTACAGTAGGTCGAGGAGTATGACCCACTGGAGGAGGGTAAAAGGTCAGATGTTGCTGATGATGGAAAACCGGTGGTGAGGGGTGGCTCACCGGTGGAGGGTAAACACTCACTGGAGGTGGATAAATGCTAGTTGCTGGGGGTACGTAGACTGGTGGAATTTCTCCCACTACAGTGACTCGTATAGGTGCTTCTCCTGGTTCTCCATACATGTAGTTATACCTCGGTGGAGGGTAGCTCACTGGTGGCGGTACTAAACCCGCTGGAACATCACTTACCAATAAAAACTGAACCGAACATCCCACATGCCATTGCGGGCGTTGCTCCTGATGAGGTCGTGGTGACAAACTCCGCTGAGACCTTGGTGTAGGGGTTGCAATATGAGGGGTTGGGGTGGGGCTCAGATGTTGTGAAGGATTCTGCCTCACAAAACCGTGTCTAACAACTATTGTCGGACTTTCTCGTCAAACTCCTTATGCTTCAGCACCCGCTCCAGTTCTCGTGAACACCATCCTGATGATCAAAGAAAACTAGAACGTTACTAACAAATCTAAAGGAAACTTATCTTAAAAGAAAGGAAGCCTAAAAGACGCTTTTCTCTGATACCAACTGTAACGCCCCGTTCCCGGACACCGAGTCCTAATCCGGAAATCAAAACGTTCGCCACGCATAATATTAAATAAATAATATTACATGTAAGCCTCTACTACGTCGTATCAAATAAAAGCAAACGGAAGCTAAGGAGGACTCGGGTAATTTTTTTTTAAATAGCCAAGAATACAAATACTAAAGATAGAACAGAATGTAACACTTATTACATCGGAAACCAAACGAATCCAAAAGTATGAATCTGAAAAATTAAATGTAAAATACAGAATCCCAAAAGTAATCCAAGTCTATGAAATAAATGAATAAACAAGGTCTTCAAGTCCGGCGTCCTCAAACGTCGTCATCAAAGTCCTCCTCAAACTGCTCATTTACCTGTTCGTCTTCTCTCCCCCAAACACATAAATAAACTTGCATTTGAGGTAAGTACATTTGTACAAAGTAAGAAGTAGAAGCTACAATTCAATTAAGGTTATTATTAAAGATGTCATCTTAGTGAGACCGACTCAATTTAGGGTTCATTCCATGCCCATCGACACATCATGACTATATGTTTCTAGCTTAGCTTATCTGTGTTACATCATTAGTCAAGGACACAATGCATGGTGAAAATTACACCACGAGATATGAAAGGTAATTAGCACCGGTAGTCCCGTGATCACCCCGGTATGCATGTACGTTCGATGGATTTCCTCCACTACCCTACAGCCTTTTGAGCCAGCAGCGTTGTCCACCTTTTATAAACATATCACGTCGCCTATTTGAATCAGTGCCTAACCAAGAATAGATGACGTTTTAGCTTTTACTACGTACACTTATGTAATTATTAGTGTGAATTAACTAGCCACATAAGTTGTTTCAGAATAATACTCACATTATCAACTCTACTCCCTCACTTAGACAACAAGACATCACGTCCTATCAATTACACAAACATTGATGAACCCTAGTTCATCAAAGCACAAGCCCTTTCATGCCCTTCCGACGGATCCGAACTTCAACTCCCTTTATGAGTACACTCAGTGTTTTAACTGAATGAATCAGAAGTTCAATCGAAGCTTGTTCAAACTTAATTAAAGTTAACATATTAGGATTAAGGGTTTAAAACAGTGAAAACACGATTATGAAGCCAAAAACCAAACTAGGATGCAAGAATAGTGAATACAAGATAAAACAGGCAAGACGCCCGTTTGAAACCCTATGGACGCCTGTCCGTAACCAAACGCCCGTCCACTAACCTCGGACGCCCGTCTGCCAAAAATAGCTACATCCTGAATAAAAAATCTGACCTCAAACGCATGTCTGCCTAATGCAGACGCCCGTCTGAGTTACTTGGGTCTCAGACGCCCGTCTGGCTAGTGTAGACGCCCGTCCGACTGGGTTTTCGCCAAAACGCTAAAATCTTCACAACTCGATTTCTGAATCGTTTCTAACCTAATTAACCTCGTTTTTAGCACAGTAACATGTAGAAAGCTTATTTAAACATCTATGATCCTTTGATCAACGAAAAAGCACAACTTTCTTGCATTTACGCATCATAAATCTTGATCTAAACCTCAATAACAATAATTTGAATTGTAGGAAGAGCCTCTTACCTTTTAAACATCAAATTCCAACTCCAAACCAGAGAAAACAGCAGCAAAACTGAACCTTTTCTGTAGGAAAACATGTGTGATAAATCCAAACTTAGATTAGATTCAATCACACGCTTCTAAACGACAAAAACTACGAATTGATGAGTTTGAATCCATCAAACTCAAAGAAGAACAAAGCTAGGGTTTAATCATACCTTATCAAGGCTTCAACTTTTTTTTTGATTTCACAACGTTGCTCTCTTCACAACGATTCCGGTGCTCAACTCTGATCTGAAAACCGTCAAGAATCGACTTAGCAATTGATGAAAAACCCTCAGCCCTAATTTGCTCTCTTCTCACACGCAGAAGACAATTGGAGGTGGAAAATATCTGATTAAAACATTAAGGGGCTGATTAGGTTGATTTTCCCTTAAATAGGAAAAATCCGAATATTACCTAATTCCACTGATTTTCCTTAATCACCCTTATTAAACCAGATTTTCTTCCTTAAATATTTACATATATATCTCGAAAATATATACATAAATACTCAAATTATTAAACTCATAATAAAAGGAACCGAACCCAATATTTCGTTTTCGCAAAATGACACGTCTGCCCTTTCCCGAAAATCGGAATATTACAGAAATGAAGACCTTTGCTCTGACTTACAACCAAGGAAGTGTGTGATGACCTTGGGTAAGTCTAAGATACAATACAAGTGATTTAAGTTAATCTTCTAAGATATGGTGTACACATATCTCACACAAAACTAAGGATCAGTGAAGTAAATGGTTATCGGCAGATGAACAACAATGGAGAAGCAAAAGCTATATAAAGATCAAGCAGCCAAGTAAAAACAGTTACTTGACTGGTGAAGCAACTAATGAGGAATCAAGTGAAGCAGTTATTTAGCCGGTAAAGTAAAGAAGAAGCGGCTAAGTCAAGTAAGATGTTCATACATATTTAAAAATGTGGAATATATGAAAGATCAAGCATTTAATACACAATCAATCAAGGACGGATTTTATGATGAACGTTTGATTAAAATCTGGATCACCAAAATCAAGTAGGTTTAAACCAAGAAAAAATCAAGGTTTAAATAGCCAATGGACAAAAATTCAATATCAAGGGATTTATGGTGATAAATAGAAGGCATTGAAAGAGAGGAACAACATCAAGATTATTCAAAATTCAAAAGTGCCAATACTCTGCCAATTTCACAAGCCTTCATATTTGATCTTCAAATTTGTATCCATAAAAGTTTAATCTCAGAAAATAGAGATTCAACAGACACATCAAGCCTGAGATTGATCAACTGTGTGAATTCTAAGAAGGAATTGCAAGCCGGTGTGATAGATGCTGAAGGATTTGTTCCCAATGAGCAGTGTTGGAGACTGATTCACTGAAACTTTTGTAGCAAGGTAGTGATAGTCTGTAGATTATGAAGCTTCTGTATCCAATGAAAATCATAACAATTGTAGTGGTGAAAACAATAATGAAATCCTCCAATCGTCATAGGAGAAAAGTGGATTAAGGGATTACACCACCCTGAACCACTATAAGTGTTTGTGTTCATTTACTTTATGTAATTTACTTTCATTATTTAATTACATCACTTTTTTTTGGTTAAAGGTAAATATATATAACCAAGGTATGCAAAATACAAGAAATTACATCCTAATCTAAAAAGTAGAACAAGGTCAACTCCAACCCAGTGTTGAAAAGAGGTTAGATTTGTTGATTCGAAGCTGCATAAGACACCAGAGGTTATAGGCTACAAGAAACAACATCCACTAAACACTTAACAACACACAATCACTACCAAAATAGGTCATTGGAGATCATGACTCACAGAGCCTATCCCAAGGTGTGTAGAGAAACAAAATAATCTCAAACCACCACCAACAAGCACTACAAGAGATCACAAATGATGTACAAAACCCTAACATCATGGAGTAAAAGTGTACAAAGGAAAAGCAGCTTGCATTATATAAAAAAGATGAGTTTTGATACAATGCAGCACATCTGAAATCTTAATATTAAAACCATCAAACCTCTTACTGTTCCTCATATGCCAGATCCAATAAACAACCACATAAATAGATGCAGACCTAGCCACATTCCCATGGGAAGTACCCCTACACTTCCTAGAAATCCATCTAAGAGCACCAGTTACAGTTTCCAATCTTCTACTAATGCCAAGCAACATACTGATCCTACCCCAAACCAGAAAGGAAATAGGGCATTGAAGGAATAAATGGGAGGCAGATTCATTCACCAAACCACACAAAGAGTAGATCTTGTCCTCAAACTACAACCTGTCAGTAGTGAGCAAACACTGCCTCATGGCCATCCAAAGCAAAAACCAATGTTTTGGGGTAGCCCTAGGATTCTAGGTAGGTTTGTACCACCAAACATTAGGACCATGGTGCATAAAGAAGTCATAAGCCTTGCTAGGGCACAACTTAGAAATTGTAGACGAGGATTGCAGCAAAGTAACAGCAGCAACAGCAGAGCCAACACTTTCCAGAATTCTATCCCTGATCCTAAACACAGTTTTGATCAAGGCAGAATCACCATGCTTATACTGATAAGACCACAGATCAATACTCTTCATATACTATTCACCTACCCATTTCACCCAAAGGCAGTATTTTTTACTTTGAAAGTTCGGCAAAATGTTGCAAAGGAGTGCAAGATTCCAGGCATCCAGCAGAAAAACCCCCAAACCACCCTCATATTTAGGCAAACAAACTTCCTTCCATCCAACTAGAGATTTCTGTAGGAATCACATGAACCCCCACAAAAACTTCCTGCATATTTGGTCCATCTTCACTTAACACTTCCAATGATAGGATATATAGCAACCCATAAACAGTACACACCTTGAATGACAAATAGCACAAGTTGTAACCTACCAGCATAGGACAAGGTGGCACATTTAAGATTACATAAATGGTTCCTCACGGATGCAAATAAAGGATCATAATGCATAACATTCAACCTAACTACATACAAGGGAATACAAAGATACCTAATAGGTAACACACCTTCTTTCAAACCTGAAATATCAAGCAGAACCTCCTTGTTATAATCATCCAAACCAGCATAGAAAATCTCTGACTTTTTCATATTAGCAACAAGGCCTTAACAATCACCAAAACCAGTCCGACAGTTCTTCATAAGAGTAACAGAAATAGGATCTCCTCTAGCAAACAACATCAAAATTTCTACAAAAGCAAGCTGATTGATCTTCAAATTCGACAACCAATATGAAAATTGAACTCAGAATCTTCCCACAAAATCCTCAGCATTCTTGAAAAATATTCCATACCAATAACAAAAAGGAAGGGAGACAGTGGATCACATTGCCTCAGTCCCCTCTTACCTAGAAAAAACCCCTTATGTTCACCATTTATAGACAGGGAGAAAGAAGTGGTAGTGACACATAGCATAATCCATCTCACAAGCCTGTCAAGAAATCCAAAACCCCTCATCACTGCCTCCAAGAAGTACCAATGCACAGAATCAAAAGCCTTTTTTATATCACTTTTATCATACAACTAGGAGGACCATTAACTCATGACACAGAAATATGTGGTCAGACATGGCCCTACCATCAACAAAACTAGTCTGGCATTCATCAATATGATCAGGCAGGCAAGCATATAACCTTGTAGCCAAGATCTTAGAAATCACTTTGTAAGTAACATTGCAGAAATAAATAGGTATGTAATCTCCCACTTTGCAGCATGAGTAGTCTTAGGGATAAAAGCAATAACAGCATGATTTATTTGTTTCCAAATAGCATCATTCTTAAAGAATTCCATCACAGCATTTGTGAAATTAGAGCCAACAATGCCCCAAGATTTCTTGAAAAATCTAGTAGAATAACCATCAGGACCAGGATATTTATCATCAAAAAAGGAAAAGAGAGCCTCATTCACCTCTAAATCAATAACATCCTTAATCAGGTTATCCAAGTGATCCCTAGACACAGAATTCCCAGCATTAATCACATCCACATCAATAGGAGCAGCGAAGACTTCAGTACACAATAAATCAGAATAAAACCAAACAAAAGCATATCCAATCTTATCATAAGATGTAGTAAAAGAGTTATCTGCAAGCCTTACTAAGGAAATATGATTCCTAACATTGTTCCTTTTAACCAAAGAGTGGAAAACCTGGAACCCCTGTCACTGAGCTTTATGTACATCCCTTTAGCCTTTTGAGATAAAAGGTGCCCTCAGATTTTTCCAAACCAGAACAAACTCTCTTCTGATCCATAATTTGGGAAGCAAAAGCTTAAGTAGGGCCAAGATTGTACTGTAATTGCAACTCCCCAAGAACTTGCTGAGCATTTTCAGATTTCACAGAAATATGTGCAAAATGTTTCGTATTCATCTCCTTCAAAGGTTGTTTCAATCTTCTTAATTTTTTACAAAATTGGTACATAGAACTACAAGGAACATCTTGACTCCAATTTTGAGCAAGAACATCAAAATAGGTATCATCCTGCATCCACATATTGAAGAACTTAAAAGGTTTCATTCTGATCACAGAATCAGTTGTCAGAGATATTCTACAAGGAGAATGATCATATTGCAAACCAACAGGGTCAAATAAAGCCAAAGCATATACATTCCAGTCATACCAAAAAGAATTTACCAAAACCCTATCAATTCTAGTTAGAACACCCCCATAAGTCCAAGTGTAGAATTCACAAGAAGAGTTCAGATCAGAATGATTGGCATCCAAAGGCTTTTCATCAAGAAAAGTTTTTAAAACACCAATATAGTCATTCACCCCTTTACTATATTCTCAACCTTCTCGGGACCAACAACCCTCCTTTCGAATCCGGGAGGAATTTTCATGTATATTTCCTCTTGCAAATCTCCATGCAAAAAAAAGCATTATAGACATCCATCTGATAAATATCTCATTGTTTCACCGCAACCACACTAAGGAAAGTACGTACCGTCACCATTTTCTCCACATGAGCAAATTTCTATGTATAATCAATTCCTTCTTCCTGATGATGTCCAAATGCCAATAACCAGGCTTTCATTTGTTGCAAGGTCCTATGCTCATCATATTTTTTTGGTATACAACCACATACTCCACAACGCCTTTATCCTCAGAGAGAGTGACTGTAGCACCCAAATGCCCTGATCTTCCAATGGCTCAACTTCCTCAGCCATATCCTTATGCCATCCATCATGCTTCATAGCCATATTAAATGTTTTAAGAGGACTCCCTATTGTAATAGCTGTGAGATACTTATGGTGTTTGTTAGAAAATAACTTTTAATTAAGAATATGCGTAAGAGGATAAAGAGTACTTGAGGATGCTGTTGAAACGGGTGAACAAGATGCTAGACTTTTCATTCACATAAGAGTATGGGTGAAAAAATCTTGAATTCAAGAGTTAGTGTCGAACATATTTTAGTTTTAATGATGAGAGCCAGACTAGCTATTACAGAGCAATGGAAAAAAGATGTCTAGATTGAATGTATAAGTTTACTAGAGTTTGATCTTTGTATAGGTTTGATCAAATAAGCACTGTAAAGAGGTCAGTTGACTTGAACAGTAGGCCTATCTAGGTCAGTAGATTGTCTACGACCTGCTGATGGTGGAAGGCCGAGGGTTCAAACTCAGTAATGAAGGCTAAGGGATCAAACTTTGTATTAAAAGTCACGGATATGGGATCCAATTTTAGGGAAGTCTGTGATGACCTATACTGATCATATATACCTTGTGTAGGTCTAAGTTCCATAAAAGTAAAGTGATGATTGGAACTTGGTTATAATTAAAATGGTGTACTCTAACTTCATTATAAAAAGTTAGATGAGAAGCAGTCAATTGAGGAGTTTCTAACACACAGCAGACTAAAAGTCAGCTGACCATATATGGACATCAACAGACCTATACAACAGGTGTCTGCTTAAAGCAAAAAAAGAATTAATCCACGTTTTTTTCTGGAAGATTAAATGGATAAGGAAGAATTACAAACATTGGATTAATCTGTCAATCAATGGCCAAGAAAGGATTTCAGAGCCATATCAAATGGAATTAAATCATTGGTTGATAGACTGAACTGTCAGAAGGACACTGACAGTGCCAGTAAGGTACATCAGAGGGAATTTCACGAATATTCAGACAATCCTGTAACTGTTGTATTTGAAATTCAAATTCAAATCACAGAATCTACACCTATAAATAGAGGACTCCTATTACAGATTGCAATACCCAGAATACACATGAAGCAACTAAGTTTTTGAGCATGAAATTGATCAAAGTGCAATCTTAACCTGCTGATACTATCTGAGCTTTAATTTAATGATTACGGATTTTCTTCAAGTGTTTCTAGAATCAAGTTCTATCCAGTATAAACACTTGAAGACTACAAGATGTTAATCTTATAATCCTGATCAAAATCTTGGTGAAAGCTGAATAACTTTCTTGATTCGACCCCTTTTTTTCATGAAGAACCTAAAGATAAAGAAGCACTGCTGAAGTGCCATGGACTGTTGGGTTTTGTGGTGGAGCTGGTGAAGAGGCAATCCTACATTTCAAGGACCAGTGGAATACTTAGGAGCAGAAATCGTACCTGTTTCTAGTGTTCAGTTTGTGAAGCCATAGTCATTGTTCAAGGACTAACAGTTTAAGGATTTTTGTAACAGCTATCTCAATGGTCTCTAGTGAATTTCCTCCAACATCACAGGAAATGAGTGGACTGATAGGATTTCACCACCTGGAACCACAATAAAACCCGCCTACTTTACTTTATTGCATTTACTTTCTGCAATTTACTTTATTTGCATGCTTGTCACATCAATCTACTGAACTAGCTGCTGAATCACACTAATTTCACTACTGAGTATCTAATACTTAGTATCATATTTAAAACAACAAGTAACAAGGCTTAATCTAATGTATCCCACTACAACAAATTACATAGCTTCAAAAGTCAACACACTGCTGAAGGTCAGCGGACTATTGAACCCTGCTGAGTTTGTAAACTCCAAAAAGTTTTAAGTGTTAAGTTTATTCACCCCCTTCTCAACTTAACCAAAGCCTTTTTAACGGACCAACAATAAGTATCCGAGTTGAGCTTCTGTTATGATGTAATCATGTTGTGCTTGAGAAAAATCTTTGATAAATTTTTCAATTATTTTTTATGGTTTTGTATCATGGATAACAACCAGTATGCTAGGACAATGTTGATGTGCTCTCTAGATCATTTTGATGAGTATTAACGTCGGATGCAGGCTAATCTACCTGCAACTCATGATGGGATGATGACTGTGCTGATTGATGGACCACATGAGATCACTAAGGTCATATATGTGGATGGTAAAAATCAAACAGTTCCAAATCCAAAGAATGATTAGGGTGCTGAAAATAGTAAAATAGCAAACCTGAACAATATTTCTATTGATATTATCTACAGAACTTTAGCTAGCAATATGTACATAAAGGTGAAAGATTGCAAAACTGTGAAAGAACTATAGGAAAGATTGCAACTTGTCTGTGAAGGCACTGATGCAATAAAAAAAAACAAGATCAGTGTGGCCAAGCAAAAGTTTGAAGAGTACAAGATGAAATCAAATGAGACCATTGAACAGATGTGTAACATCCCGAAATTTTTGACTATCTATTTAATCGGTAAAGGGTCCATTTATTTTAGGAGATTATTTGATTATTTGATTTAGAAAGGAGAAGGTTCTCCAAGATCCCTTATTTTGACAATTAAAAGATTTTTTTTTTTAATCCTTTTTTTTAAAATCTCCTAATTAAGTAAATTAGTAACTTATTTATTAATGAGCGATTAAAAGGATCTTTTATCCCTTTTCCTTCCTTATTTTTTCTCCAAAAGCCTATGGAAACTTAAGAACCAACCCCCTTGCCATCGTCCCTTGTGTGGAAGGAGGAGAGGAAAAAAAAAACTTCTTCTTGGTGTTTGAAGAATTCGCCGTCGTCGTCATTGTTTCGGGTTTCGTAGAAGATCAATTCTAGCTTGTTAGCAAAGGCTTTCAAGAGGTGCAATGTTACCGGTAAGAATAATTCTATAGTGCTTTTTCGTTTGGCTTGAAAGATGAAGTCTTGAGTATCATATAGGGTTGTGTATGGTTTTTAGATGCTTGGTATTGTTGTTCAAGGTTTATTAGGTGCAATTTGGGGCTATTTAGTGTGTCTTAGAGTGTTTAAGGGACTGTAATCATGTTTTGAAACGAAGATTGTAATGCTGCCACTTTTAATCCAAGACGTTTACACTTGGTTGTCGTGTATTGATATGTTATACACCGGTAGTAGTGTGTTGTTACTTTGGTTAGAGTCGAAAGATGATATGGTACTTTCATATGAAGGTTTCTATGCTTAATATGTTGCTTCTGATGCTGTTTTATTGAAAAACGACTTGAAAATCGTATTGATCATTTTTAGGGTTCTAGTTGAAACCCAGGCTGGACGAGCGTCCGATTCATGTGGACGGGAGTCCGCCCTGGGGTACACTTCAGACGGACGTTTGGTTTACCGGACAGGCCTCTGGGTGTTAAAATTGATTCAGGTTGTAGTGGTTTCAGGGTGGACGGGCGTCTGGGTGTTTGGGGACGGGCGTCCAGTAGAGAAATTTGATTCAGGATGTAGAAACTTTTGGTGGGCGAGCGTCTGGCTTTTATGGACGGGCGTCCAGTTTTGGACGGGCGTCCAGTGGGGTTCAAACGTGCGTCTAGGCTTCCAAACGGATGTCTAGCTTATTTTGTCTTTCTTCCCTTGTGGGTTGTTGTCCAGTCTTATGAACATGTTTTGGTAAGTTACGTTTTGATGAGTCAAGGATATTGGTGTCTTGGTGAGATTCGGATATTGGGCATCGAAGTTCGTAGACCCGTAGTGGTTGGGCCGGATAGGGCAGCTCCCGAAGCCGGGCACCCGGGAAGGTTTCCTTACGACTTCAATGACTTTGACGTATTTGGGGAGTTGCAGACAGTGGTGTGGTCGGGCCGGATAGGGTAGCACCCGAAGCCGGGAACCCGGGAAGGTTTCCTTGCACCCCAGTACGTGATGGTCCGTCTAGTATGGTACCATTGGTTGACCTTTGGGATCCTCCTCTTTAAGGGTTTACCCTTTTTGAGGGATGTGCACATTCGGGACCTTTAGGTATGGATAGTTGTGATGTATTGTGTCCGGTATGGGTTGGTTGTGTCTTTTATAGTTTGGTTGTATCCTTATGGATTATTGGTAATTTTCATAAATTGGTTGCACCTTTCACGGGTTAGTTTAGCCCTCGGTTAACTTGAGTGGGTTGGTTTTGACATATGGTTTGAAAGTTTTACTTTCCTTGTAGCTTGGGTTTTTAAATGTTAGTGGTGTTTCGAATACGTCGAACAAGTGCACGATCTTATTTTGCATATACTAGATTTATTCTTACTCAACTTTATAGTTGACGGTTTCTACTTTTGGTGGGCCCTGCTATGATCCATTTATGGGGAGCAGATTTTTAGCAGGTATTTCTGCGGATGATTGCTTGTTGCTGGGATGTCGCGGGTTTTGAGAGTCACGTAGTCGCAGTCACGTGTTTTCACCTTATTGGATTTTGAAACTTTGAAACATATTGACATTTCCGCATGTTTTCACTTTTCTATCGGAGATTGAACTTATTTTAACGTTTTAAATAATGAATGGTGGACGTTTATTTCTCTGTTGTGGAATGTTGGATATTACTACCACGACTGTGTGTCGTGATGAGTGGCACTACGGTGACCAATACCGGCGGCCGACGGGTTTGGAAATCGGGGTGTTACAAGATGGAATCTAGGTTCAATGCAATTCTGGATGAACACACCCTGCTAAATGTTGTTTACACAAAAGAATAGATCAACACCTGGATTCTCAAAGCCTTACCTGCCAAAGAAGTCTGGGAAATGAAGGTCACTGCAATGAAGGAGTCCAGGAGACTACATGAGGAAGATACCTTCAAACAGTTCTCTGATCTTAAATCCTATGAATTCAACAAGGATCTTGTTGCAAGTGCAGAAAAGGAACTAACAAAAACAACAGCATTGGCTGCAGCTCATAAAGAAGAATCATCACATGTTCAAGATGATGTGGTAGATGAAATGCAAGAGCAAATAGCCTTGTTGACTAAAAGGATAAGA